>CM076731.1:7790067-8242567 GCA_038501795.1 Pseudopleuronectes americanus | reverse complement strand
CCAAATTACCTTTTTAATGACATAATTCCCAAAATACACCTACATTAAAAACTACTACAACCGATATTCTTTGCAATTTTTTTTTAGCTTTTTTATTTCGAAATATCCCTGTCGACACGTCTGAACTTTTAACAGGAAGAGATGAACATGTGGCACTACTGATTAATGGCATGGTCAGAGTTCTCATCAGGATTAGTGTGATTAAAATATCACTGTGGGTACGGCTGCTTCATTGTGATATAGAATACGCCAACAGGGTCAATGATGATGGTCGGTGAAGTTTACTGATCAGAATACTCATATTTCTCAAGTATTGTGAATTCACCGTGAATTCAAAAACTAGCATTAAAGTAACTTTCCAACATGTTTATGGATATTCAGATAGATACTCACCCAAACATCCAGCACTGGGTGCCCACTCGTTTGCACCGGGTGTCTGTCAGATACGCATAGTACTGCCTGAGAAAGGTTGAAGAAAAAAGGTAACCTGTTTTTTAACATAGCAAAGCAATCATTTCACATCTTCATACGCACCAGAGAGCACTGGATCACTTTGAGTCCGTATTTGTTTTGGGTCAGTTACTCACCGAACAGTGGGTGCAGTGATGGCTGCGAGGAGGAGGATGCGACACCAGCTGAGAGGGTGAGACACCTGGAAGACGAAGATGTGTTTGAGGAAGAAGGTGTTCAGCTCCGTCAGCTGTGAAGACAAGAGACGAGGGACAGACAGGACTGAATAGGATTCACAGCAGAGGGACTGGCCTGACCAACAGGGAGAGCAGGACGAGCTGTTGTAGAATGTGTGATTAATCGCTTAAAATAAAATAAATGATCAACAGGACAGTAGTGAATGTAAATGTTCCGTATAGCCTTAACATCTGGAGTTTTGGTCGGAGCCCACCTGCCATAAGATCATGAAGAGGTAGATGCCTGCAAGTCTCTGGAAGGACGATTTCGGGTCAAGCCAGCGCACGTAGGTCCAACTTGCCGGGGTGAACTGGAGCACGGCTCGCTTTATTTTCCCTGTGGTGGTGTGGATTTCCCTGAACAGACACAGTGTGAGTTCAGTTCTTGTTCCCAGCTGTGGTGTTTCAATTCATTTCTACGAGTCCCCTTTTCTGGTTACCCTCAGTGATAGGTTTAAAAAATTCTCTCAGCTGGGTTTTGAGGTCCTGAATAATGTACATCACTTTAGAAAACTCAGCAGGAAGGAAAAGTGTTTCACTGACTTGATACTGGCCCACTGGTAGGTCCTCATCTCCAGGAAGCGGCAGGCGGTCATTCCCAGCCAGATGCCTCCTCCGTTACACAACAGTATGTCCAGTATCACCTGATCCCACCAGCACTCAGCAAAGTTTGGCAGAAGATGCATGAAAAACAGCTGTGTAAAAGAGTGAAGAGGATAATTAAAAACAAATATATTGATCTGCTGGCAAGTCATATCAGGATCTTTTCAATCAAGGGGTCAGAGTTGGCTGGAATTGACTTAATCTATCAAATGTATTGGTTTTACATCTTGTTTGGCCATAGGCTCTGTGACGCTCTCTATTCTGTGATTAGTAACTCTGGAGTTTGGCTCAATCTCGTAATCTAATCCCTCTTGTTCAGAGTTGGCAACAGTTCTGATCACGTGTACAAACTCTGCTTGGTTCAGGGTTTTTATCTAAGTTCAATTCCTGTTGCATTCCCAGACTGAGCAGAAGCAGTGTTGTTCTAACCACAAATTACAGCTGATTGGTTTTTTACATGACCTATCAGACTTTCCAGGGATTTGATTGTTGTTGCTGCTGGAAATCTCAATTTATTTGCGCATAATTTACAGCAGAAACTTTACAGCAGACACATGTTACCTCTGTTAGTTCCCAGGTGATGCTGATGGACCAACAGAGGCCGTAGCTGCGGATGAGCAGAGCCTTCAAGGCCCAGCCGGCAAAGTGGCCGAATGCAAAGATGTCAAAGTGGCTCAGGACGCGCTCCCATGTTATCACTGTGCAGTTAACAGCATATTCCTGTAGAATAGAAAAAGAGATTGACCAAATCCTGAAATCATAATGGCCACCAACAGAAGAAATCTCCTCTTAAGGCTCGTTCTACAACTGAGATCTTCACAATCGTGTTGAGCTTCTCCTCTATTAGTAAAAACTGAAATACATTAATTTGCATTTGATGAGTTTTATTAGTAAAAAACTGAAATGAGGATTAGTGCGCCAATAAAACTAGAATTCAACCACTTTTATTTAAATAACCAAAAGTTAAAAGTTTTACATTTTACTACCTTTACACAAAAAAATACAAAATCAATTTGATTCAGATAAAGAAAGCTCATAAAAAAAACAACTAAACAATGAATGACGTGTGTGTGGGTGTTCCTAAGTTCAAAGACGTCTATAACCGTATATACGTATATACCATAATGTCGGCTTCCCGTTTGGCGTAGCGCAGATTTGGGTCCACCCAGTACATCAGAGACTTCACTTGGTTCCAGTTGAGGAAGATGATGAAAACCAGGAACAGGAAGTACAGAACACTGAGACCTGACCACGACAGGAGAAAAGCGCGGGAGGTTAAAGATACATGAAAACGTGGAACTGATCAGAAAACAAAAGGGGCTTAATATTTGATACACAGTGACTTACCAAACACAATTCTCCATATCGCCGGATGAGGCCTGATAAAAGGTCCTAAAGAGGAAAGTTTGACAAAAGAAAAGTTCACTTATAATCCACCTTCTTGCTTTTGTCCACTGTTTTGAGTTCACTAAGCTTTCATGGACGAGCCCCTCCTCTTCCTCACCAGCCCGGCAATACACACTCATATACTCAACCCTGGGCCAATGGGGAGTGTTTGTTTCCACAAAACACTTGTGCAGTCTCGAGCGTAAACTTTGTTGCAGCAGAATCCAGATACAGTTGAAGTCCATGTTGTCCTCATCTTCAGCCATAATAAGTGTCTTCAAGCCCCGACATTCATATTCGACTGTAAACAAGGTCATTCACACCATGTCTCAGGCCTAAATGTCCTCTGACATTTACTGACTGACTGAAACTGTATTGGATTTTGCTGCGACGCTGTTTACACCCGAAACTCGACAAGTGTTTTGTGGAACCACACCCTTCACCAACCCACTCCTCCATCGGTAATAGTGGTGAGTATATAATAAGTGGATTTTCATTTTTGGGTGTGAATGTGTTCGGGCAGCAGTTTAAAACTGAAAAGCTTTTACTGATCTACTTTGACATGAGATTAAGAAAAGCAGGGAAATCCTTATGTTTAGAAGCTGATAAAAAGTTAGATTATATTATAAACTGATCATCATATATTTGGGCATTGACTGACAGAACATCAACGATGGCGTCATGGTGCGTGTCAGCTCTTGTTCTCCGTGTCTCACCGTTCGGAAAAGCCAGGACACTGACGACCGAGAAGAAGGAAACAGCCACAAGAAGACCAACTCGCAGATTGTTGTCTGAGTTCTCGTCATTCCTGTTGTAGAACCACAGCACGTGTTAACAAAGGGAGGATTGTCACACACACACACACACACACACACACACACACACACACACACACACACACACACACACACACACACACACACACAACACACACACACACACACACACACACACACACACACACACACACACACACACACACACACACACACACACACACACACACACACACACACACACACACACACACACACACACACACACACACACACACACACACACACACACACACACACACACACACACACACACACACACACACACACACACACACACACCACACACACACACACACACACACACACACACACACACACACACACACACACACACACACACACACACACACACACACAACTTGTATTACGTTGTCAAAGGCAGCTGCAGGTGGAAGAGCAGCAGTTTAACTCAGTCTAACAGTTTGAACTAATATGGTAGACCCAGTTGTTTACCTGGTGAACGCAAAGTACATGAGGCTGAGCACAGTGGCCGTCAGAAGGCTGATGGTGTGCGGCTTGTACAATAAATCAATGCAGATTTCGTCCACTTGTTGGTCGTTTATCGCCCGGAAATGTAGTTTGTAGTTGTTGTCTTCCTCCCGCGGGGCTCGGGAAGGAGCGGCGGCCATGATGTCACCGCCGGGACCGACTTTCTGACTTTGACTCGTGTTATCAAAGCGGCTAAAAGCTAAAAGCTAACAGCTGATATGAGTGACAGGACGATGTGAAGAACCCGGGACCGCACACACCCATAAAACCCCTGGAGATGGACCGAACCATTGAGCTCATGGGGTGGACGCCCGCGAATTTACACCTTTTATTTATATGGATTCAAACGCTTAAATTTTAAATACGGTATTTTAATAGACTTTTCTTACTATAAATATATCATTAAAATAACTTCTATGTTTAAAAAACCCACTCTTATAAGTACCTTAAAGGCACTGGTGTACCCGTACTTGCCCCGTAATGGTACATTCCTGGTCGTTTCCGATGAGCGCTTCCGCTATTGAACACGTGAGAACAGTTGACATTGCGCGGGCCGGTAACGAAGCTGATCTGAGGTCGGAAACACTTTGATTCACGAACTGTGAGTAGAACATAAACTTAAAGCCTGGTCTCCGCTACGTGTTAGTGTGTGTGTGTGTGTGTGGGGGGGCGGCGCTGGTGTGAAGGAGTTCATAAAGGTGTAGAGGCGCGAGATGCTGGTGGCCTCAGAGCTGAGAAGCGGAATCTTCAAAACAATGCAGTGTTTGACCAGGAGCCAACGAAGCTGCTGAAGGACCTGAAAGAAGGAGGCTCCCGTGATGACTTCCTAGACTCACCTTCTGTCATCGAAGGTTTCTTCTAAATGAAGATGGAAGAATGGGCTATCAAATAATATAACAAAGAATCACCATTAATAAAATCAGTCAGACAAACATGAACTCTGTTTTTATTTAGAAAGTGCTTTAAAAATATTATCGACTGTTACTGTTATTACAATTGTGCACGAATTTACTGAATACAGTTTTCAATTAAAAAAAACCCTGACTACAACAACAGTAAGTCTATGACAGTGGCCAGTGCTCTCCACACTGATTGAGATTCATTCAGTTTAGACCTATGTGCTGCTTAAAAGGACAAACTCTGATTATAGCCTTTGTTTATCTTGTAAGTTGTGTTTTAGTTGTGTGTCTGTGTTGTATTATCCTGTATAAGCTTTCATAAATGTACATAACGCTTGTCTAGTGAAAATAACAGAGTTGTTTCTACACTGTATAGTGCCTGGTTTTATTGAGTCTGTATTAATATTCAAATATTTTTTTATATATGGACATGTGTATAAAATGTGGTTTGTATTATGACAATATAAAACCAAACCAGAGTTAACGTGCCTTGTTCATTTGTTCTCTGCAGAGTCACCATGGGTTCGTCCTATGTGCAGGTGTGTCTAAGATGCAGAAGTCTTCTTTGCAGCGTTCCAGCCGCCTCCACCTGGCAGTGTTCCACTCAAGCTCGCCATTGCACAACAATCTCAAGCACAGCATCCAAAATCCTCGACAGGTCCTCAATTTTCACAGGGAATCACCGAACAACTCAGGCACGACAGAGGTGGAAACAACAGATGTTCTATTACAGTGACTTATCAGCTAAACATCTGGCAGCTGAGGCTAAAGAAGACAAGTTAAGAGAAGAGTTGTCAGGAAAGGATGTTGTGGCATACAGGAGCCCCCTGTCACCAATCAGAGATGCCGTGCCAGTGAATGAAAACCAGATGCCATTAGGTACATACTGATTTGCCGTTATTCACAAATTATCTTCATTTATAAATGGATGAATTAATAAGTTAATGATCATTGTCATTGCTACCATCTTTCAGACAATTCGATTTCAGCTCTGTTGTTTTTCTCATGGGTGTTGAATTGGCTCCATTTGAATTTTCTTCATCTATCAGATCTGGATTCTGTTGCTGAATATTCTGCATTGGAGGAGATCAGTGATGAAGAGGCCATCACTATATCTGTTCCTGCAACCATGCCTCCAGCCTCCACCTCGCTTAGAGACTACGTTGACAAGTCGGAGACACTCAGCAAACTGTTACAACTAGGTAATAAAACCAAAGCTGTTTGGAAGCACATATAGAACTGTAAAGGTGAAGGCAATTCAACATCTTCCTTTCATTTCAGGAGTGAATCTGTGGAAGCTTGAACAAAGGTCCAATGTTGGTTCCATGCTGCTGAGGCTTGACTTCAACACAGACGTGGCCCCGAGGCTGCTGTTTCTCAAAGGGATCGGGGTGGAGGACTCTCGCTTCGGCTATATCATCACACAAAACCCCTTCATTCTCACTGAGAGTTTGGAAAACCTGCAGACCAGGTGAAATGAAGAAACATTAGTCTATGTTCTCCACAAAATGATGTCACCACATACACTCTATATTGTAGTGCTGTAAAGTCAGGGTCTCTGTTAGTAACGTTCTTTTTTGTGGTTGTTTGTGAAGGGTGAACTATCTCAAGTCAAAGAAGTTCAGCTCTGAGACTGTTGCATCCATGGTATCCAGAGCTCCGTATCTGCTAAACTTCAGTGTGAAGAGACTGGACAACAGACTGGGTTTTTATCAGCAGCAACTCAAGATCAGTGCTTCTAATGTAAGCGACTTTCTCCAAGTGTCATCACAGTTTGTTTCAAATGTGAATTTGTGGATGGAAGAAGAAAAGCATATTATAACTGTGTTGTTTCTCTTTCCAGACCCGAAACATTGTCAGTCGTCTACCCAGGTTATTGTGTGGCAGTTTGGAGCCTGTTAAAGAAAATCTGAAGGTGCTATACTGAACATCCCTGGTTTGAGTGACCTGTCCTGAGATATTGTGTGTAAATAATTTGATTAATTTCCATGTCTGTGTTTAAATTTGATCCACGTAGTTATGTGAAATCGAGCTCGGATTTAAGGAAAATGAAATCCAAAGCATCGTTATTGCCGTACCCAAAGTGCTGACTGCCAACAAAAAAAAGCTCACCCAAATATTTGACCTTCTCCACAACACCATGAAGGTGCCGCACCACCTGATCACCAAGTTCCCACAGGTACTTTACACGGCTGCTTGTTTGCTCTTTTGCTAATTAAAGGGATTCATTTTATCTGTGTTGCATTTATCCATATTCAGAATTAAATCTGGAGTGTCTTTCCTCACATAGGTCCTGAACACCAAGTACCTGCGTGTCAAAGAACGCCACCTGTTCCTCGAGTACCTGGGAAAAGCTCAGTATGACACATCGCTGCCCAGCTACATCTCCCTGGACCGCCTGGTGTCTTTACCAGATGAGACGTTTTGCACTGAACTGGCCTCAGCCACATTGGAAGATTTCTACATGTTCCAAAAGACTCTTTGATTTTTTTATGAGGAAACATAAAAGTGGACAGAGAATAAATACCATAAAGTCAGATACATGAAAACATGGATGTCTTTAAACAACAAACATAGTGCATCATTGGCGTTAATAAAACCCTTGCTTTGTAAATGTGATGTTTAATAAATGTACACTTTGTAAATAAGCTTCTGTCTAAAACAACGGTCTATCTAATAAACCATGAACATGCTAAAAGTTCTGTTTACTTGTGGATGAGCTCCAAATGAGGGACTGTGTGTAAAAAAATCAGGCTAATATGCTCAAGTGTTTGATTTTAAATTAAAAGCATCAACGGTAGAACAACATTCTTCTTTAAAAAATATTTATTTATGAAAGCCAGAAAGGAAGACTTCCATTTTGTAATTTATTGTTTATTCTTTCTCTAAAATTCGTGGTTAGGGTTAAATAAACATTTACAGATATATTTTTTTTGATAATTGCCAGATATTGTATATACATGTCTTTTATCTATGTTTGACACAAATCTCGAAGTTGTGCTTATCAGATGTTATCAATTTATAAAAGAAAGGAAGATTTGCCTGATCTTTTCATGTCCAGACCACATGGGATAATATCAGAGTCCTGATCAGAGGTCAGAAATATTTTTATTTTATTTTTAGTTTCCGTAGTGATGAATGTGCCAGACAACTTTTCGATAACATTAATTTGTTCTGTATTAATTATTTTTATAACTGAATAATCTGCCAACAATAGAAAATTGTGTAATGACCAGTGACCTCATTTCCCTTACCCATCATGCACTGCGCTCGTCCTTAAAGTTAAAGATGGCGTCGAGGGCACCAGGTAAATTCACATCGCTCCTTCCTGATATTTCTTGTTTAAACCAGCTCATTAATGTCATGTTAAACGTGTATGGCGTTAAACGTGCTGTTACTTTTCTCATAACGTCGCGACTTGTTCATTTCTTCTGTGTGAATTTGTCTTCTTGCGCATTTTACTTGCGTGTGTCCTCTGTGTCCCCGAGCTAGCTGCTGTGCTAAGGGCGCTGAGCGGCTAACGTTAGCTTAGCCTTAACCGATGCTCATCACCACAGTGAAATAACCTCTATTTATTTATGTAACAACCACCCACTCACTTTCTCGAAATGTTAACCTAGCGGCTGCTGTCGCGTTTAGCTCTTATTCAAATCATTTATGTATAGATAATCCAATGTCTTCTACCGCTAGCTTCTTAGCATCAGAGCCAGTGTTGTGTTCTGCTGTCCTTCTAATCTCAGATCGACATGCTATCCACTGTTTGTCCTCCAGTTTTCAATGTTTTAATCAGTCAACGTGGCCTGAAAGTCATAGGCGTGTTCCATGATGTTCACTTGCACAGTTTCAGGTATTGAGTCAACAGAACATAACAGATCTTTGCTGGTGTTTGTCTAAAAAGTTCTGCTATCCTGAGGAAATCAGAAATCAAATCATTAGGTGGAGGATATACATATACTAATGCAGCAAGTAGAATGCAGATTCTCATTCAAAATCCGACTTAACTAAAGGATATCTTCTTCATCGTAATGCAGTGATTCCAGTATCATTAATAAAAGCACTGCCTCGCCCTCTGCAGAATAAAGGTCCTTGAACAATTTATAGATTGAGTACTACTGTCTGTATGAAGTAACTGCGTTTATTTACTTCTTTATTTGCATTTATATACTTAGTCCCAGACCCTCTCAACTACGAGGTCAATACCCCATCCACAGGATCACTAAAGAAAGAAGGAACCAATACAAAGCTCTGCTTTAAAATCTTATAGGAACTTTTATTACCTCTAGTTTTAAATGACTAGAGGTCATTTAAAAACATTTAAACCGAAATCTGATTGTGGTGACTCATCCTGTTGTTCTTGTTATGTCCACAGTAGCGACGGGCCGGCTAATGCTCGGAATCCGCAAATGGTATTATGGCATGTGTGGCTTCAACAAGCTAGGTGAGGATAAACACCAACCGACAACATGTTTGCCCAAATTCTGAATTGTCTTTGATTAACATGTGCTGTTGTATTATTGATTTTCCATCCAGCATCTTCAGCATTGCCCTTTTTGTGTTTTCTGTGTCAGGTTTAATGCGTGATGACACAATCGAAGAAAATTCGGATGTGAAAACGGCCCTGAGCCGGCTTCCAGAGAATGAACTCAACAACAGGGTGTTCAGGATCAAGAGAGCCCTGGATCTTAACATGAAGCAGCAGATCCTCCCTAAAGATCAGTGGATGAAATTCGAGGAGGTAGACTGAAAACTGCTATTTTAAACTGAGTGACTTTGCCAATAACCAGATCCTACCAGACAGAAATATTGAATTCTCAATGTAAAGGGATTCAGAGAGGTTTAACTAACAAATTCTATTTTATTCCTGTAGGATGTCAGCTACCTGTCACCATATCTGAATGAGGTGATCCGTGAACGTGAAGAAATGGAAGAGTGGACGAAGAAGTAGATGGTTCCTGATCAGAGCTGTTGAGCTTGAGTCCGTATATGTTTATCCCCTGGTTTAATATTTAAAATGAAAAGTGACCCCTATAAGATGGTGCTCATTAAAGAAATATACATTTTCCGAGATTTGCAAGTGTCACGTTTTATAAAATGACAATAAACAATCACATGTGTACACCTGGTAGAATTTGATCTGCCCTACATTGCATATACGATATTTGACTTTACAAATCCAGTTATATACAACTTTTAAACCAGAATATAGACATACGAACATATACATTAGATACAGGTAACAAAATATGTATCTATGCCACAGTAGTTACATCTTTATCTGCGCTGCACATGTGCGTGTGACAGACTAGGAGGTAATAAATAGACTGGAATTGAATTCCTGTATGATGCTCTAGTCAAACACAACTAGTCAACTAGATTTACCATCACAGTGATGACGGATTGATAACGCACTGCATTGGCACTATAAATTAATCATGGCCCGTTCATTTGATCTCTAATCATCTTTCTGAGCCTGTGATCTCCTGTGGTCGACTTCATCTATGGTTCCTATAAAGTTCCCCATGACACTGTTGAAGGACTTTAGCATGGATACCCCCAGCTCGTTGTTGGTTTCATGAATGTCTGGATCATAGGCCCCCAAGAGTGGTGTGCACACCTTGACATTCCCCCTCCCACATCCCTCCAGGATGCCCAGCAGCTGACATCTGACCTGCTGAAACAACTCACAGTTGTAAATCAGAAGGACTGAATCATCGAGAGGATAAGCAACATCCTCGGGGTAGCACTCTCGGGGAACTGGTACCTCTATGTACCTAAACTTTGGAAAACTTCGAGTCAGCATGGAGAATAGGCTCCGCTGGGCTGTAGAGCTCAGAGGGTTTCCCAGGAGTTTGAGCTCCTCCAGCACCTGACAGGGAGCCAGAGCGAGAGAGAGGGCGTCCACGTGCTCGTCTTCGATGCTGCACTCCTCGAGGGTCAGGCTGGCCAGTGTGGCAGAGCAGCGGCTGAGCAGTTTGTGGAAGCCAGTGGGGAAAGAGCCGAAGACGTCGTGTCCACTGATGTCCAGGCGGACCAGGGTCTCACTGTGGAGGCTGTTGGACAAGTAAGTCATGTCCACGCGGGACAGACAGCAGTTTGCCAACTCTAAGCACTGCAGAGGTGTGTTGAGAGGACTGGAAAGAGAAATGTAGTGGTGTTGAATGAGATTAAAGTGCAACACAATTGTACATTTTTATTCAGTAAGTAGCAAGCAGACACACTAAAGTTGTTGTTGTTGGATGGATTAGTCATTTGCTCTTTGCAACAAATATTGAAACCCCCAAATTTATTTATGTGTCTGTTCTTTTCTCATTTTGCCATTTTTTTTGCCATTTTAATGCTCAAATTACACGCCAGACTTTGATTGACAGCTCTGTTTTATGTTTTCTTTGTTGGTTCTGAAATGCAAACACAACAACAAATCAAGAGGCACAACGGCATAACTTCAAATGTTGGCATCATTTCATCTAACAGCTAAATACATCACATTCTTATACATGTGCGTGAAAGCTGCTTTGTGCTGTCATGCTGGTGAGAGGTTTTGATTTTGAGCTGTAGTAAAGCTCATGAAGCTGCAATGTGCCGGTAAGATATCTCATTTATACAAAGGACATGGGTTCTGTTGCGTTCTACATCTGTCTATTCACTGACCTCAAAACCTTGCGTAGTTGTCCAGAAAGAATGGAGAATCCCATGTAGAGCTCAGTCAGGCTCAGCTTTGCCAGCAGGTTACCGATGGTGGCCAACAGATTCTCGTCAGAGGCCAACCTCCGGACATCCAGCGCCCCAGCTGGCAGGGTCAGAGACTGGAGTTTAGGGAAATCCACCCGGGACAGCAGCACCTCCAGATGTGGGGCCTCCAGGGGAACATTGTGGACCATCTCGAGCTTTGTGATGGATTCGGGCTCTGCGAGACGGAGAGCATAGAAGAGCTGCTTGAGAGCGAGAGAATCGGCCCGAAAAACAATGAAACGAAGCTTCAGGGGACAGCAGCGGAGGAGGAGGAAAGCTTGAGTCACAAGCTCATAGTTGCGACCTGTGACAAAGCCGTTAAGACGGACGTCCACCGACACGTCGAAAGCTGATCGGGACACATCCAAGGCTTGCATGGCGACCACGATGTCATAGCAGATTTGGGTCAGGAGTTGGGTTCTCGCCCATCGACCCAGGGTGGAGCGGCAGTGACAGTCCTGGTGCTCGATGTCTTTCAGGCCAGTGAGGTCCACCACACGGAGGCACTTGGCATACATTGTTGGAGGAGACAGCACGTAATCCTGAAGAAGACAAAATAAAGTTCATATAAATTTGATTTGACCAAATGACTGAGAACCCGGATAAGGCAAGGATGTGACAAGAAGATGATCAGATGCACTTGAGAACAGTGACGTACCTTTAGACCGGTCAGAAACGCCACCAGACAGAGCCGACAGGTGCTTGAGGTGAGGTCCGTCTGACAGTCAACTGTTTTTCCCAGGAGTCTCTGCATGTTGAGCTCGGGAAGAGGCCACGTTTGGACCAGAGCATGCAGCAGGTCGGCCTGCTCATGGAGGTAGCAGGCCTTGAAGAGAAGTGGGTAGAGATTAAAAGACAAACAGTTGAGGTTCTCCAGAGCGGTTGGACCAGTCTGGACGAAACTCTCTGCAGCGAGGAATCCCAGGGACTTCATGTTCCAGGTTGTTTTCCTTGCTTGTTGCACAGATCAAAGTTTCTTTGAGGGAGCTGTCAAACAGCTCCGCCTGCCACTGTCTTCCCTCCTCAGCTTTCTGCTTTGTTGGTGTCCTGTGCTGTTGTCTATCCGGGGGTTGTGCATTTGTCTGGGACAGGGCTTGTTGTGTTGAGGCATGAATTAGGCACAGGGGTCTTGTGGTAGGTCAGCGGTCTGAGGCTATTTTTAGCAACAGCTGTCTCTCGTCCTTTTTTCTGGGGCACGGTGTCCACTTGCAACTTTTGCCAGAGAGATAAACAGGAAGAGCCTGGCTTGGAAACCTGTAACTATTCACACACACACACACACACACACAGGCTGCACACTCACAGCTCACACTCACACTCACACTCACACTCACAATCACACTCACACTCACACTCACACTCACACTCACACTCACACTCACACTCACACTCACACTCACACTCACACTCACAGGCTGTAACGACCAAAGCAAACATTGTTGTGAGAGCAGAAAAAGAAAAGCAACATAGGAACAATCTAAATATAGTGAAACAAACTAAATTAAATAACACATTTGAATAGGTTAGGGTTAGACAGGGTTAGGGTTGCAGACACATGTTACTAAGACAATGAACAATCAACCCACCACCCTAAAGACTACCTTCTTGTCAAACGTTCACCAAAGCAGCTGATAATACTAATTCTAAGAGGCCCTAATAAACCTTTTTTTCCTTACGAAATGTAACAATGTATTCATCAACATTTCCAACAAATGACCAATGACAATATGTAGTGTACATTATGTTTGACTGAAGCTTGTGTCAATGGAGACATATTCCAAAAAAGAAAAACAAACTAGAATTGGTCCCTAAAGGCAGACTGCAGCTATCACGTTCAAGGGGCCACAGTGACCTTTGACCACCCAAATCTTATCAGTTGATTGTCTTGAGTGTTCAGGAGGCAAGAAGGGTTTTGTGAGTTAAGTTATAATTAGTACAGACCGACAACTGGAAAAAAATCATGTCTCCAGTCCCTGGCACGGAGACATAAAAACCTATGTTTGACGTTGATCTCGAAATCTGAAATATAACCTGCTATTGCTACTGCAGAGTTTCTATTACTAATACAAACAACCTATTGTGCCCAGAAATGAGGAAACACTCAAACATCAGATTGTTTCTGTTTAAGGAGATTTATTACCTCTGAATCGGTTGCTCACATTGAGTAAATACAGCCAAAAGAAAAAACTGAAAACTAATATTGGAATTTCCAAGTTGTGAGCTATAAAAGTTGAATTATTTAAATTATTGTTGAATTTATATTCTTACATTTGGCCTGAAAATAAATATATCATCATGTCAGAATAAATTAATAGAATAAAAACATTTACATGACAGACATACTCTGTTTTAATTTAAGCTTTATGTTAGTACCATCAAGCAGAGAAGACATCTTCTTCAGGCGTCTTTGACTCTGGAGACAGAGCGGGTTGTCCACTGACCACAGGGTCCGACGCATGATCCCCTTCAGTCAATGAGTAAAACGTGTAATAATAGTAGTGCAGCATATATTATTACTATATGAATGTGACCTATACTGTCAAGACTAGATACAATCCATGTACCACGTTGTTAGTATGCATTGCTTGGAGGATTTCAAAATAAAAGCATTATACAACCCCTGCACAGTGCACATTTACATTTCAGGTTCTACCTGAGAGAAAACTGATAATCTAAAGTGCTTTAAAAGTGTCATTCAGTTGGCAATGAGCTGACCTTCCAGGACCTATGGGGGGTAATCTAACAACACTTTGTTTGATTTAGATAGAAGTGTCTCAACCTGTTTCCACACCCTTCTCCCCTGAATCCATTGTCATGTGTTTGGAATGCATTTATGAAGGGTGATAGTGGTGGTGGTGATGATGATGATGGTGCTCGTGGTGGTGATGATGCTCATGTCTCTGGGCCCCACCGGGGAGATGAAGTTTACTGAGCCTCTCCCTCTCCTCCCCTGGTTGGAGCTGGGAGCCAGGATGTCTCAGGGGTGTGGGACCCTCTTGCACCCTGGAACGAAGCCTCTTGCTGTGGGTGAGATGGGGGGGGACTATGTGCTGGATGGTAAGACTGGGACGGATGGCACCATGAAGCGGGATGTTGGCCGTGCAGCCTGCAGGACTTTCCCTCTCCTCTGCTCCTGTCTTTGCCCAATGACACAGGCTTATTCTTGAGAGAATGGAGGAATGAGGGGCTTCCAGGGTGACTCAGAGGAGATGCAGTGCTCCCTTCCTGTCACTGGGTGGTGCTGAGAAGCAGAATGAGTTTGATGTGCTGGTTCCAGAGAAGGGGTCTCTGGGGGAAAAAAAGAGGAAAAACCACTTCAGTTAAATCTAATTAAGACTTTGTATTGATCTGAGGTGTTTAAGTTATGATATCTGCAAACATCATTTGCCTGTTGTGTCAAATTTGGAGGTGTAGTTCTCAATGCCAGCTAGATCCAGGTAGTGGTTTCTGCGCTCGATGTTTTCATCCACACAGTAAAGTTTCGTCGCCGGGCTTCCAGCCTCCTGAGACGCTCCTGAGTCCATTTCTGTGGCGGTTAACAGCGAGAGAGAGATACAAATCATCAAATCATAGACTGCATAGTCTACAGCTCTGAGCCATGCAACAGGTTTGCCAAAGTGTCCCTTTTGATTCCTCTGTATTTCCCCTATACGTGTCATATTGATGGTTTGGAGAGCCATGGTTAAAACAAGTAATTTTACCTGTTTGTGAAATCTTTTCCGGGCAGGCTGAGGGAGCTACAGCGAGCTTGTTCTTCAGGGGTGTGTTGTCCAAACAAGGCCGCTTCACAGAGGCCTCCAGAACCTTACACATGGAGTGTATGACACTGGACATACCCTGCAGAACACACACTCACACAATGTCTACACAGAAACTTAAAACACATTTGCCAAGGCCAATTATCCAGACACATGAGAATCACAGTCATGTGATTTTCTGCAAAACAAATCCCACGATCCATTGTTTAGAATCGTGAAGACTCACACTCACACCAGCGTGGCTTTTCTTCTGCTTTGTCTCTTTATTGTCTGAAAAGGAAATGTTCTTTTCCTTGTCATGTGTCGTCTTCGTTGGCAAAACTACTAAGAAACACACAGATATGAGCTGTGAGTAACAAATCTACCCAATAAGAACGGAGCGACACATCAATATAAAGCATGTTACTCTGTACTCACCCTTGAGGTTGCAGCTATGGTCGGACGTGCCCAAGTTCTGTGAGAAACATGAGCGAGAGAAAGAGGAAGCGATTCAGTGATTTTTCACGTCCGCTGAGTGTTGATATGGAGACGTGAGCAAAGCTAAACAATCCCTAAACTTCTGGTGTGTAATTATTTCCAGGAAACAGATGATGCAGTTATTTGCATTTTTTCAATTACTCAAATTAAAAGACACAAAATCAATATAAATTGGACAGCAGAGTAATACGAGAAGGACAAAATTCTAAGTCTTGATTCTAATGTTGGAAAAAGAGAGTTCATACTGCACTAAATTGGACAGATTTCAGCAGAGTCATGGAGAATCAAACTATAATAGGCTGGAAAATGTAACCACAGGAAGCAGTCTGCTATTAACACGCACAGAACCTCCACTGCCAACCGTTACACAACTTGGAGTTGACGTATTTTCCCCTTACAACTACACAACTCTCCAGAATGTCTGTACAACATGGTACAAAATAAACACGTGTCCTCTAAACTCTTAAAGAAAAGTGCTGATAACTCACATCAGATCTCATGACTGCAGCGATAGAAGATTAAATTTAGTGAGGAGATAACGTCTTTGTCATCTCTATTTTAGACCAGTGTTAAAACTAATTTACGCTTCCAACACGCAACCCTGTGATCCTTCGAAGCACCTAAAAACATCTGTTATTTACTCTCACCATCATGAATCTGGTTGCAAAGATAAACACATTGTGTTTGTAGCTATGAGGAGGGTGTGTGACCATCACCAGCTTTTAGTCTTAGAGGAATAAAAACGAAAATGTGGATTATTATAAAACTATTTCTGATTCCAAGTCCCAAAACGTGAGAGTCTCATTAAAGTCTGCATGCGATGCCATTTACGCAAGCAAACACCCAGCCCTCCTCTCCACACCCTCCACACATCCAAAGACCGCTGACCCCCCCCTACCTCACACTCTGTCTGGAGAAGGAAAGCAGTTCCAGATGTGGAGACTTTCCCCCCCCTCCAGTGCACGCCTGTATAAAGAGCTGGCTGTTTGGAGGAGGGTAGCGGCTCTGCTGCACTTCACAGACTTGGAAGTCTCTTTATAGAGAAAGGGCGGAGGAGGGGGAGGATGTAGGCGACCATGCCTCCATACACCTTTTATGTCTCTTGGATGAGATGTGAGCCGACACTGTTTCGTCCAAAATCTGCGGGCGGTGGCATTTATTTAAAGCAGTACATGAGGAGGCTGCTAAAGTTCGTGTTTTTACTTGTTTTTTTTCAGTTCTTCAGTATGAGATCTGAGCTCTGTGGGTTACATGTACAACTCTTAAGCATGTATGATGTTGTTCTGGAGGTTTTACTAATAATCCGTTTGGGGCCAAGTAAATTTAATTAATATAACTTCAAAAGCACATATGGATTAATTCAGATGAGGAAAAACACCCCTAAGATCCATATTTAATGATAATTATTTCTCAGAAGCTACAAAATATAATTTAAACAGAAATGAAACCTCTGTGATCAGCATGTGACAAGTTTCCGTCACCAGTAATATACTCAAAAATAATACAGCTACTAATAACAACAACAACAACAACAACAATACAATCTCTACCTCTGTCAGTTTGCCTCTGTGTTTGTGCTCCAGTTCCCCCTGACAAGTCAACACGCTGGGGGCCAGACTATCACCTGCAGAACATAAATATAAAGTGTACAAATATATTTCAAAAAGAAAACACACACACTTCAGTTGTTGAATTTGATGCAGTAACAGTCTCACCTTCAGGACTCTGTCTGCGTTTCAAAGCTGAGAAAAAGTAGACCCAAGTAAATGTGATGTCTGATAATATGTATTTAATAAAAGAAACAATCAAATTTGATGTAAAGTCTCACCAAGTTTGGACTGTAACTTGCCCATACTCCTGTTTGTCCTTTTTCATCAGTGAAAACTCATAATGTCCAACTCATGAGGAGAAATGAGCCTGAAGTTACTGAGCCTCAGACCCCTCTCGCTCTCTCTATGTTTTCTCTCTCCCTCTCTCTCTCTCTCTCTGTGGTTTGACTGGGGTGTTTATCAAAGAGTGTAGCGTCAGAGCAAGAGAACTCCCCTCAGCACACTTCCTGCTTCCTAGATATCAGACAAATATGTGGAGTTTCTTTGTGGCTTCTTGTCTTGAGACATGAAGTATAATTCGTATGCAGTTATACATTGTATATCAAAAAATATCAATATAAATAATTTAAGAGCTTTTTTTGAATCATAAGAATCCTAAAATATTGATTTATTTAAGTCTATCTTAGATATATGATTTGAAGGGACATTTATAGAACTGTTGGTGTATTGTTGAAGAAAACTGTTTAGACATAAATGTGCTTTGACAAAACCACAGCTGAGAAAACAGACATAAACAAACTGTTCTCATAAATAACCTGTCCAGTCTAGAGGGAAACAGTGACAGAGAAGCTTCAAGATGAATCGTGACCATATAACACTTGACTTAGAGCAAAAACAAAACATTGGAAGATGGACACCAGAAAAACACTCTACATAATTATTCTTTTACTTTTTCTGTCTGCAAATACAAGGTGTGATCTAAAGTCATGAGGATAAATAAGTCATTTTCAGTGAGTCTGAACAATTTCCAGCAACAATTAAAATGTCTTATTGTGGTTGTTCCTGCACTGGCTGGCACCAAGGAAAAGCACTGTTTTGCACAGGGATCTTCAACTTTTAAATAATGTACATTTTTAAACAATCACAAACAAAAGTGGAAACAGGATTATTTTTTTTTATTACTAAATAGAAAAGTAATATTCCAATGCTGCAGGTTTGTGAAATGTGGTTACATCTGGTTTCATCAGTGTCAATGGCTGTGGTTCACAACCATTATGTTACATAAATATACAAATGTCTGTTTAAAAGCAACAGAGCGAGTCCATATCAGAGTCCAGTGGTTAACTGCTTCCAGCCACAGACTCTTTGACAGTGAGGGCCGGTGTGGCCCCTATGTGGGTCCAGATGTAGCCTTTCTCTGGTCGGATCGGGATGGTTGGGAACGGCGAGCTCCACGACTTGAAATATTCAGAGGGGGCGTGGCACACAAACTCAAGGTACTCCATCTTTCTGGGGAGATCCTCCTCTGGACCTGGACCACAAATAAAAAAAATCAGGACCCAAAATAAGTCAAACTACAAGCATAAAGATGTCATAACTCAGTTCTCATTTGGCATTGCTTACCAACTATGTATGTCCCCGGATCAAACCGGTCCTTTGGGCTGGACTGTGTGGGGATTAACCAGGTCAGTGCTGCACTCTTTTCACAGTACTGGTCCTGAATGAAGCCTCGAATCTGAGCATAGTACGGCTTCCCGTCTTCTTCGTCTGTTACTTTGATCACGTCTCCTGTCTGGTAGTAAACTCCCTGTTGGTACAAAGAGAAAGACAGAGGATGAAATCTGGTCGAAAAAGGTGTTTAAATTTGCAAGAAGACGAGGAAATGTTGATAATCAATATGATTGTTTCTCGTATGGAGCATAAATGATTTTTCCTTGGTAAGAATAAACACCTTACCTTATAAAATACAGATTCTGACGTGATGATAGTTGAAACTGATTCTGGTGCTTTGATTGGCTGAGTAAAGAAATCACACATGCCAACAGTTAAATGCATAAACTCACAGTATAGAATAACAGAAATAATCATCATCAAATACACGTCTTACGTTTTTAAGTTTAAATATGTGTCTTCTTCCTTTTCCCTTGGTGGACACTTTCTTCTCAGATGCAGGAGCTTTGTACTTGGTACTTCTCAGCCGTGCAGACCTCCTGTGGATCTCCTGTTGTCTCTAAAGACATAAAAACAAGAGAAACATTTTGCCATCGATTTACAACTAGGGTCAATTTAAAGTCTAAAATTAACCAAAACTTTGTATTGTGGGAGGAAGCCAGAGTAGCGGCAGGACAGCTGTAAAGACACAGGGAGAACAAATTCCACCGGCAGATTTAAACAAACACACACACACACACAAACCCTAACGTAATCCTAACCCTTCGACTTTTAAATATCACCACGTTCATCACTGTTACTGCTTGTATGAATCCCCATCATGCCTATCTTCTATCTTTGTTTATTTTTTGTCACTCTATTGCACTAAAGAAAAAAGGATGTGAGAACACTCCCGTTTGAATTTTATTATAACTTCCTCTTATCGCACTAAAGTCAACAGCTGTTAAATCATTCGTCCAGGTACTGTTCCTGTATTCATGGGGCTGATCAAGTTTTGGTTATAATCACTACATCACTGTCTGTCACTTGGTTGATTGTATTCACATAAATATCAATCAAAAATTATTTATATAGCTCACATTCATAAATCTTAATTTTTCTCATAGGGTTTAACAAGGTGTGATGGATCCCTCTCCCAGGACAGAGAGAGTCTAATAGATACACACGTCAAAAAAATAACAGTATTTACAACGTTGATTAGGAGAAACAGTAAGTGACATAATGAAAAGGTGAGTCAGTGTTTTTGTTATATTTACAGATGAGACAATGTCTGATAGAGATGAAGGGAGCAGCAATGACACAGGAAATGGAGGAGTTGTTATCAGTAATGGTTGAATATGCGAGTCGACACATTGTGTATCCGCAGTCTTGTTGTAAACATAGTCCACGATCCACCACCACCCAATATGCAGTATGTGCATTTTGATTATGCTGCAGAGACTAACCTGCTTCCCTCCGCCATTGCTGGGCAGAGTGATAGAGGACATGGAGGGTCCCGATGCTCCTCCGCCGCCTCCACTGCAGCCTCCTCCTCCTCCTCCTCCGCCGCCCACGACGCAGCTCTTCCCTGTGCAGTTGTTGCACAGGATCTCCCCCAGGTTCCCCTTCTTCCACATGGACGAGGAGTTGGTCTTGCAGACGGCGCAGCTCGGCTTCAGACCCAGAGGCATCGTCGGCGCGGAGAGACGCGATCAGTTCAGTGCGGAACAATGAGAAGCAGCGAGCTGTTTGTCATCAGTGACCGGGGACAGGAGCCGGAGACACGGGGTCCTCTCTGCTGCAGACACACCCACACAGCCCAGCTACGACATGTGACCGCTGACGGTCATAACAACCGCATTAACACAGTTGTTTGTTTTTGTGTCAGCAAACCACCGCCATTGCTGAGCGCCAGCGATTCTTCTTCTTGTGCGCTGGCCTGTGTCGTCCGCTCTTCTTCGGTGTCTCGGATGTGTGCGAAGTCGAGCGCCGTCGGTGGTCAGGAGGACACCCTGCATCAGTTTTGTGGAGGTGAATAGAAACTCTGAATATGGTATATAAATTGTAATCTAAAGGAGATGTTTAGCTGTTTTATTAAGATAGTGTATACTATATATATATAGTATTCTCTCTTTATATATATATATATATATATAGAATGAAAGAAAAGGCAAAGCTCAGTATTTGTAGTGGTCATTGTACTACAGCTGATTCATATTTGTTGTATTATACAAAAAAATATATATACGATTTTGCAAAGCTTATTTTACTAAGGTTTAAGCTGGGCAGATAATAGACTCAATAAAGATTATTTTGACATAGAAGAACACAATATAAAGGGGAAACAAAAACAGAATAAAATGTTGTGGTAACCTACAAATGTAATAAAAACAAATATACCTACAGAAACATTCAACTTGAACTTATTAAAGATTTATTTTTGTCACAAAAGGAAGTTTGATTTTCAGATTGAAACACCTCCGTCCAGCAGGGGGCAGTCCTCCACATTGACAGCAGCTGCCAACACCGTTTACCGTTAAACTGAAGGGGAAGAATAAACGCGTCTGCGTTCAAAACAAGCTTAATCCTGTGGAACAACGTCCAGGTCCTCGGTATCAGAGATTTTAGACACAGAATTGTTTTATTCATTGACACCATCAGTAGATCACCACACTTCACTCACTAGCGCGTTGGGAAAGTGACGAATCTGCGACCGACCAGCAACATCTGGAATAAAGACAACAGATCACCCGTTGCCATAATCCCGAGTTAAACTGGAACACCCCCGGCTGTGCGGCGCCGCGTCCTCGTGAAAATGTCTCAAAATAAAGACGACCTCGCGTCCAGCAACAAAAAGACCATCTCCCTCCCCATCTCCAGGGTGAGGCTGATCATGAAGAGCTCCCCGGACGTTTCCAGCATCAACCAGGACGCTCTCGTCCTCACCACCAAGGCCACGGTAAGATGCTGGTGCTCACTCTACTTAGCTAATATCCCCCGAAGAGCTAGCTCAGATCAGCCACCTGCTGCTGCTAACAGGGTTAGCCCCGCTAGCCTCTGGAAGCTTCTCTTTGAGCTCCAGTAGCAGCTCGTTGTGGGTCTCTCCTCTGCTGACTTGTTGTGTTGTTGTTGTTGTTGTTTATGTAGGAGCTGTTTGTGCAGCATCTGGCGATCTCATCGTTCAACAACGGATCCGGGAAGGAAACCAACTCGTTGTCCTACAGCGACCTGGCTAACACCGCGGAGGAGACCGAGACTCTACACTTTCTCACAGGTGAGATGCAGCTGAAGCATCAGATCTGACCCTGGAACTCTGAAACAGTGTTTATATCAGTGGTCTTTGATTACTGTGTACAGTCAGTAACCAGTTTATTAGGCACACTCAAAAGCACACCGAATCAACATCCTTTAAAACGTTCTTAATGTAGCACCGCTCTAAAACAATGTGCTTGAACTGTGCATCCACAGGTTTTCTCTCTTATGAATGTTTTGTTGATCCCCCACCCATCAAACGGTTTTTGACACTGGAGGAGTGTGTTGTTTTTCCATTGTCACTCCCCTGACCAAACTTCCTAGAGGTCTTGACGACATTATGAACTAACTTTGGTGAAGTTTTGAATGATACTGTGGTAACTTTTTGCCATATGTTCACTCATAATGCTGACAGGTTTTGTGTCGAGGATAGTGTACTGTTAAGAACACTGTGAGAACAATTTCTCTGTGACCTATATTCAAGGAGATGTGATCAGTTTAAGTCACAGACTCCCACAAAAAGTTCAAACTTGATTAGCCCATGTCTCCCTTCATTCATATCTGATACACGAGTGTGATGATTTGACATGGAATGACGTATTTTCAACACAAACTCAACATTACATATTAAATGAGTTTTTTATTGTTGTTGTAGAAGATGTTGAGTCTCCTAATGAAAGCTTGTGGTGCTTTGATCGATCTGTCTTTGAGGGCTTACCTTAGCTTTCTAATTCTACTTCAGCAACTAGACATCAACCATGGAATCAGTGGGACGTTGATAGTTTCCGACAGATGAAATGAGCCAAACATCTGTTCCCTCTCCCATTAACAGGCAGGATATTGTTCGTCCATGTTGTCAAACAGTCATAAGTCTAACACAGTCTTTTTAACCCACAGATATCCTGCCTAAGAAGATCTTGGCTCGAGATTACCTCAGATCTTTGGAGGATTTTCAAGAAGATGATGCTGACTTTTAAACCAAGTACACTGGATGCATTTCACGTCCGGATAGATCAGATGAACAAGTCCTGCCTCTCACTGAAGTGACGGGCTGGAGAGACATCCTGAACTCTCTCAGTGCTTTTTTAAATGCATTGACAGAGTTCAGTTGTCGGGCTTTGTGGGACAAGTTAGTAGATGTGGATCTGAAAGTAAAGCCACACAGGGCCGAACACAACAATCACAGAGTCATAGAGGAAACTAGAAGCTGTACGGTATATATGAGTAAACAATGGATGCCGGCAAGGTATAACTGCCTCGAACCAGGCAGCCTTAGATGAGTCTTAATGCAACCACCCCTTAACTTTCCTGCAGAGCTGATTACCTCTATAGAGAGTACGTTTAAAAGTACTGCTAATGTAAAAGTACTGGTAATGATTTTGCATGTGGCCTGTAATCCGAGACATATTTTTGAAGATTGAATGGTCCCAGTGATTTGCATGCAAAACTATCAGGAAGGGTGAATATTTTTTTACCCCACCCACCTGCAGACCCCCCTCCCCCTCTTCACGGAACATACCAGGAGTTAATTCCACATAGTTGTCTCAGCAGAGTTTTCTAAAATAATACAATATAAACATGTTATTTTCGAGATGCTGTCGAACACTGGTTTCCAAGTGAAATGTACTGATGTGAACATTATGCACGATACTATCATTTTTAAATATATATATTTTCCTAACGCTAACCCTCGAGTTGTGATTCCCGTGATCGTAAATCCCTCTATTTTGTAGCTTCACTACAGAACAGCTGAAGAAGCTGCGACTTTCCAAATGAAAATTCACCCTCAGCCTCACAGGTGGTGTGTAACAGGCATTTCCTCCTTTACAAAAGTAATGTTTAGATTTGATAATAAAATAAAGTAAGTTGAATAAGTTTTACCCTTGTGTCTTGTGGTTTTATTACAGCCCATTAATGTGACAATGAAAGCTCATGGATCGTGATTACAAACTGAAGGTATAAAACTGGATTCCATTAAAACTCCCAGATGATCCCCAGCAAATTCCAGGTCCAGTAAAAGGATCCACTTTTGACTTTTGTTGATAAATGACATCGTAATGTGAATATGACGTGTGTTTTGTAATCATATGACAGACATACATATTCCTGAGAGGACATGCCATTGCTACGTCATTGTTCAAAACATGAAATTATAAATTCAGTTCCGAAGAAGGCGGAAAAAGAGGCGGCGGGTCTGTGAAGTCTTCACTGTCGGATGAGTTTGTTGAGTCGCAGCTGCATGTTGAGCAGAGTCTTCTCTAACGTAGAGAACTGCTGCTCTAGGTGGTTCGCCATGTGCTCTCTCACATCGATGGTGTCTCTGGTGCTGGACAGGTGCTCCCTCATGCTGGAAGAGATGACGACCACAAGTAAATGACTTAACCAACTTAGGTTCTACAGACAGTCTTTCTTTAACTGCATGTAAAATGGTGTAATTTCATGTCTGATTTTAGATAAATTAAAATGTAATTTACAAAAAACTTCATAATTCCAACAAACATTCATTTTGTAGGACTTTAAAGGACTTTTACACATTTACAGGAAACTGTTTGAGATTCCCTTATATTTATCCAAAGCCCAGACCTGATGGGTAAATGGTTCATTGTTTGATGTTCTTACTTTGTTAGGACCCCTTGCTCCTTCCCCTCCTTCCTCTTCTCCTCCAGTGACACAAACACCTTCTCCATGGTCTGCATAGTTTCTGCCACACTCAGGTAGTCTGAGTGCACCCCCTGCACCTCCTCTCTGGCTTGGTGGTCATAGGAGAACCCTCCCTCCTCCAGGCCGCTGGAGGTGGACACTGCCTGCAGGGAGGCCCTGTTCTGCAGAATCTGCAGACGGGACTTGGCAAACTCCTCCGGTCCGGCTATGTTGTCCCAGCACACTGCAGAGGACGGTGGCAACCAGAAGCGCTGGCTGCAGTTCACTGGTTTTCCGGGGGTCTCTGTTATGAAGGGGCTGTCAGCGGGGAAGCTGTGTAGCAGCTGCAGGAGAGATGATCCAGAGCCCCACTCCAAGTCCTCCATGTATGATTCCCCAGACTCTTCTTCAGGGGGGATATTAGGGGGGGCACCCTCTGGTCCTGCAGCCTCTGCTGGGAGGAAGACCCCCAACAGTAGGCAGCAGGACAGGCAGAGCACGGCCCTGCTCACTGCCCCCTGGAGCATCTCGAAACTGCTGAAACATGAAGTATTGAGGTGGTTAAACTTTAAGGGAAAAAATCAAGAGTGAAACACACATTCACATAATGGAAAAGCCATTCGTTGCCAAAATGTCAAGACCTTATCCACTGAACAGTTTTTCCAGTGAGGTCTTTTCCTGTTATAAACCTATTGTTTCATGCACAGAGCAAATCTCCTCGCTCAGCTAACAAAAAGAAAACTATGGCTACTGTATTAGTAAAAAATAAATATATCTACAACAACACAATTGTGTCATGCACGGCAGAGAAGGTAACATTTTAATTGGTTACTTATATAATATTATGCATATTATTATATATATTGCATATGTGCAGTATGTACTATTTATACATATTATTATAGTATATTTATTTGTTATAATACATACGAGACTGGTCACTGGTATCAAACTGAATCAGCACAGACAAGATGTTATTTTACCTTCAAATAAAAAATAAATAAAACCATAAACTGGTAATTGCAGCTGATATTGTATAACCTCATATTTCGGTAAGCTGTACCCATATATACATTTCTCAAAGTTTGTAGGATATTTCTGAAGCATATAAATCATATTTTCCATGTTTTGTCTTTACCGGAAGTTTTACTTTCATTTCTTGAGTTTCACAACCGTTTTAGGCGCAGAAAGTTTGGAAAAACACCGGAGCAGAACAATTTCTAATCCCTAAAAAAACTTAGCCCGAATAAAAACAACACTTTCATGACAATAATATATTAATCTCACTCCTGTCCGGCGAACGTAGGTGATTTTTTTCTTTACCTTGCAAAGAAAACTCCAGCGCCAGAGCAGCAGCAGCCTGTGAGTCGAGCGACGCTCCTCTGGTTCGTGATGAGGTCGGTCGGAAAAAATTCCGCCCGTTACATGCAATGGGAAACAGAGTCAGAGCAATGACTTAACCTCAGTCTGCGCAGGAAATGAAGGGAATTGCATTTCAATGCTGGTGGGAGTCAATGTTTGCACACGTGGATTAAAACGTGGATTAGAGAGATGCTGTGCACCTCCTTCCATGTAAAAGTGTAGATTCTCCTGCTGCTCAGTCAAAACTCTTATGAATGGACTGGCTGAGGGTGTGGGAGGTGTCATTCTCCTGGAATTTATGAGCCATTTTACAATGTCCTAAACTAAACCAACCAGGCCTGAATCTGGCTCAATTGTAAACCTTCAAATCTTCTCAATCAAATCTCAAAGGTCTATAGCACATTTACACATAAACACCATGTAGATCTCACTGTTATAAGATCAACGGACTAAATCTTCACTCTCAAAGTTGGGGATCCTGAGATTCATCCACATCATCTGTGTTTATCTGTGGCCAGGGAATGAAATCATGTGGCCTGGGCCTGACTCACACCCTGACATAGGCAACAAAGAATGGGGGACATGTTTTAGAACTAGTAACTGAGGATGGATGTAATTTCAAGGGGAGGCGTGGACCTGAGTACACAACATAGACCTTCTGATATGTGTAGTTAATCTCAGGATGATGTGTGATGCAGATTCAAACTTGCAGAAAAGCCCTCTCCGCACAAGATGTTGTCATTTAAGGCCTGGCAAAGGTTTTCAAACCATCTGGGGAACAAAGGGTGAACGGTTTCCTTCAGATGAAGATGTCTGAGTCATGCTGGGAGTCTGTCATCAAATGGATCGGACGGGGGAGCCAGAAAAATAGTCACATATGCTGCACAGGCTGGTTTGCAGCTGTCAGACAGAGAGACAGAGTAATGAGCCGTCTCCCACAAAACATGGAAAATGTGAGTGTATGAAGAAACTGAATCATATGGAGTGGACATAAAAGAATCAGTAAAACAGAAAATGTAGATTCATCTCTGCAGTTCCACATGATGACAGAGGGTCAGAGGATAAAGTCTCCAAATAACTATCAGATGGAACATGTGGAAACTGTTGCTCTGCTTATTCCTCCATGTTTTTGCTGCTGTTTGTTCGTGATCGTCTGCGGTCGTAGAACCCTGACGTCATGTCTTTGGTATTTTCCTTTTCTTTGTGTGATTAGCTTACTTGGTAGACTTTAGATTTAGCCACTGAAACATTACACATTTTACTAACTGTTACCTGTATTTTGAGTCTCATTTAATTTTCTATTCATTAAGTTTGAATATGACATTTTGGCTGACTAAGATTACAAATGATTATTAAAAATAATTGATGATTTAATTTAAGTTATTATCATTTCTCCCTCTGTGTTTCATTCCCAGCAGTGTGGTGATATAATCTAATGAACATTTCTTTTACATTTTGAAAAACAGTATTTACAGAGAGCTTAAACTGCACAACCTTATGGTGTTTTCTACGCAGGTAAGAACAACCTCAGAGGATTTTTAATCCAAGCTGCACTCCTGTGTTTCTGAACATTAGTGCTGCAGCATGAAAACTTTCCAGTAAGTTTTAGTACAGTGGCTGATTCTGAGGGGATTAAATGGTGGCTATCCAGTCAAATTCAGTACAACTTTATTTGTTTACGCAGCAGCTGGCCACCTGGACCAATATATGTATAATAAATAAATAAGTATACAATGAAAAACACTGAGTCTATAATAGACCCTCATCTAAAAAGATACTCAAAATAATGAGGTTTAACACATGTATTAAATTCAGATTGTTTCATTAGAAATTCAATTTTCTGCAGGGCACAGAATAAACTCCCCTATGCGTGTGTTTATGTGAATAATAAATTACTTTCCAAATGTTTAGGAGCCTCTCTGGTCTGGATTTCAGTGTTCCTACACTGACATCTAGTGGCAAAGACTCTGCATTACTGCTTTGTACCACAGAGAACGACTAACGTCAACGTTTGAGCTGCATGATTGCACATTTTATACAGTTGTTAATAATGTGTGGGCTGAAATTCAAAGATCTAAATAATCAAAGTCATACAACAGAAAGATGAGTGAAGCACAGGCCTCAGGGTCCCAGGGGTCGTGGCCCCTGAGCCAGAACCATCGAAACGTCAGTTAAATGACCCCAGAGAGACACTAAAGATGATACAGGGACACACACGACTCCTTAATTCGTGGTCGTCTTGTTCCTAATGAAGCTGTGGGAGCATTTAACATGTCTGTGCCCTAGGGTCTGTGCCCAGGGGCCCAATGATGCTGGTAGTAAGGGTGCTGGAGGGGCTGCATCTCCACCTACTGACACACACACACAAACTGTCATGCATCCCCAAGAAGTTTTGGACTGTATACAGATGCACATACAGAAAGACAAAATTGTAAGCTATAAAAAACAATACAAATATATAATAAAAAATATAAAAAGAAAACAAGTGCATGTTTTATTAAAACGATTTCAGATAATTGCATTTCTACTGATGCATGTTGAAATGATTTAATTCTTTGCTTTGGGTTTTGAAGCTATAAGGGGCAACCGCCTATGTCGCCTGTAAGTACGAGCTGCGAGCAAATAAATCCAGATAAAATATTTATACATGTCTATATTTTTAAACCACATTCCACCACAGTGTCCTGATGCGCAGTGTTCAGCTCCAGATCCCCCGCACAAGAGCACCGCCCAGGCCCGGGGCCATGTCAGCGAGGGGCGGGGAGCGCCGCGGAGCTCCTCCCCTCTCCAGCGCGCCGTCACCGGGGCTGCCGGACCGGAGCAACTCGGCAACCACCAACCATCCGCCGCTGGTTGCTCCTCCGCGCTGGGCGCAAAGACTCGGAGTTCCCACCTCCGGCCACCCTCCTCGCGGCGATCGACATGGCCTCCGACGGCATGGACGAGCGCTCCCCGCTGCTGTCAGGCCCCAACTCCGGGAACGTGAGCCCCACTGCGCCCCCGTACCTGCAGGACGCGAGCCCCCGAGGTAAACACACGACATGTCCTCCGGCCGCTGCATGCATGCTGAATCATATCTGCGGCGTATCGGGTTCGTGCGTAAAATGAAACTGCAGCAGCGAAAGGCGAGGGCATCGGCGGAGGAGTCTGTCTGCAGCCGGAGAAAAAGGTGGAGCTTCCCCCCCTTGTGAGAAGTGGAGCAGTGGGTTAGAGAGGAGAGGAGGAGGCCTACAATAATAACTCAGCTTTTTCTACTGCAGAACTGCCTCCATCACGACCCACTGGAGCCTGCAGTGCTTCACGGGATATAACACAAATATAGATCATACCAGTCGTGATGTGGAGCTGCAGGGCCTCTGTGCATGTCTGGTATTATTTTGGTGGGTTGTTGAGTGACGGGAGGAGAATTGACCCACTGCAGAAAGAGGCTGGGGCGAGCAGGCTTTTGTCCCAGCTGCAAATCCAAAATATCCAGATGTGCCCTTTGTCTTTGGGGCTGAATCAATTGCACGACATGAGTGAAATGCTTTATATTCACTGGAAGCTGTCGTTGTGCTGATTTGCACGAGTACAGGACTGTAAACAACACATTTGCTCCTAAAGGCGTCGTGAATATTCTGAAGACCTGGGTATAAACTCCCAGTGTCCACTTAGGAAACAGCTGAATGTAGGTTACAGGGTCATACATCTTAGTCATGATCATAAATCCCCCCCGAACCAGGAGGTCTGGGAGCTGCTGCCATGCAGGGACGACCTTTGCTCTGAATATATTCTCATCAAATTCTGCGTTTTATTTTTTTCAATCCCGAGACATACATGCTCCCGCTTGCTGTTTGTTTTTGCCAGAGGCTTCGCTTGAGAAAAGTTCCCAGTTGGTACAAAAACATCCACCTCTGACTCTCATGTCAGAGGATTTGATGTCTTGTTTTAGCGGATTTCTTCTTTTAGAATTAAAACTAACATAAGAATTGGCTTCCCAGTCCCGAGGACATTTATCTCTCCACCTGTTTGTGGCCCATGTAAACATTTCCTCCCTCAGATTGTCCTGCTGCACGTGTGTGAATGGATTCAGTGACCGTGTAATATTCCTTACGGAGCGTTTCAGGACAAACGGCTCATGTCGAGCAAACAAATTGCAGAAAAATCAACATTTGTCTAATCTCACAGAATTTATACGTCGCCGCCGCCGGATTAATCTAATGACCTTCAAACTGATAAAGCCTCTTTTAGGCTGTAGAACAATAAACAAGTTTAAAAGAATGATGAGGCTTGAACCGATGCCAGAATGTTTCATGGCCTAGTTTCTGTCTCGGCTGTCTGGATTGAAGCTAATTCCAGTTTCTTTGGGTTTGTTGGTTCGACAAACCTCGGCCAGTCAATTTGTGAAATGGATTAATTTGAGCTGACGATGCCCTAACAGAGATGTTTTCCTACAACACAATAACCGTGATGATGAGATGCATTAGTGAATAAGAGCTTTGATTGAAATGGAATCAAAGCAGCTTTCTGTGAAGTTGCAGTACAAACTCTGCTGTGTTTGATTCCTTTAGATTCAGATCCTTCTACCTGATGACTTTTTCTTTATAGACTTTATTCAGCAGTAACAGGTCGTGATTCACTCTCTGCTGTGTTTTCCTCCAGTGTGCACATTGCAGTGTTGGTTAGGAGCCAGTGTCGTTTGCTGAGTCAAGGCACTAAGCTCGGATTTTGTCGCCATTTTTGCTTAATGTTTTTCACCAGAAGCCTTTTAGATGCTCAATCTAATTATGACGGCTATAAAACATTTTAAACCGAAATAGAAAAACCGAGGTTATTCAAGCTGTGAGTCAATAGTCTGTAAAATGTACCTCTTGATGTGCTGCAGTGACAGGACAACTCGCAGATACAGAATAAGTCTGGTGATGTTTTAAAACTCTTGAAAACACATCACAAGCCGAAGCTATTTTCAGTCATGCACTCCTGATAGTCTCCTGACAATCGGGTCTGGACATTTCCTGGAGTTTACCCTTCACATATGAAGAACGCAGCAGGAGAAAGTCCAATTGAGACGTGTTCACGGCAAAAAAACTCCGGATAACGTCCACAGCAACTGACTCAGACATTTCGGTTCTCACATACATACATTATTCATGTCACAGTCACACGAAGCAGAAACACACATGGCTCAAGCGGCTGTATAGTGGTGGTCGTAGTAAAGCGTCTTCTCGTCTTACCACCGGCTCAGAGAACAGCTGGTGAAAACCTATAGCTGCCATATTCTGTTTCAGACGAGCATCAGGACGACTCCAGTAGTAAAAACGCTGGTGGTGCCTGATAACACAGAGAGAGAAAAGTGATCACACGTCAGAACTTTATATCACACTATTGTATAAGATTTAAAAGTTTTAGAAGAGATCTGAATACTCTTTTACAGTCTTGACTGACATAATGTAGAAGAGGATGACTCATCCTGGTTTTGAAGCTGCACCATGTGTTGCCTGTTCACAACGCAAGTGTCAAATCTTTGTTTGCGCTCTGGTTTATTTGTTTGGCCTGTTAGTAAATATTCCACGTTCTGTCTTCAAGTATGAATCATCAGAGGAGACTGGACCTCGATATATTTCTGTATTTGATCTCTGGCTCTTAGAGCAATGCAGTAAATCTGTTTCTTAGATAATATGATGAATATTTTGTCGAGGGGCGGGGCAGGAAGAGATTGTGAGGTAGGGCACCGTTTATTGATTTCTCAGAGAATAATTCATGGATCTTGATGATAAAAATCAGGGACTGATATCAATTAATTGTAGATCCAATCATTTTAAATGTGATTTCTTAAAGGGAACTGTTGGCTCTAGCAGAGGAATGTTCTCTACCTAGTGCCTGGTTAGTTTTACTTTGAAGTTTCCATGTTTTGACAACAAGTCCTTCAGCCAGATGTCTGCACGTGTTTCTGGATTCAGCTTCTCAAACATGAGTGTTTTCTCTGTTTCAAATGAAAATCTTTGAATTTAGTGACTGGGGAAAGTCATTGTATTAAGTTTATTAAAACACATGGAATGTAGACTAATTACAGCAGGTTACTGTGGGATCAACAGTGCAGAGTTCACTCCAGTGGCTACTGTTGTTTGTTCATAGTGGTTCTTTCAGACATTAAGAGAAAATCTTCAAGTCGGTGAAGGTCGGACATTTGATCGAGTGGATTGCACTTGTGTTTGGACCATTACACACAGATCATTGGTCCTGGCTGTTCAAGACTTCTTAACGAATATGGTCGGTAGTTTTATTAGACTCATTAGCTTTTAACTTAGCAGAACATCCAGCTGATCAGTCAACTAAACAAATCAATACAAAAACAAATGAACCTCAAATATTAGATTATAACATATTTATACACAGTTTGGCAGCGGCTGCATTTATTGGCATCACTTTGGAATCTAAAAGGCCTCATTGTTTCTCTTTAAAACATTCAGAGGGAAGCATGGCCCCCGACAAACAGAGGAGTCACATGTTGAGCAATCCGAGCTGTACACAGACTGTCATGGGTTCACATACAGTGAGAGCAGGAGCTAAGCTGAAAGAACCAGGGATGAGGAAAGAGCCCTGTGGTCACTGTGCAGTGTTCACACACAAATCAGGATTGTAAGATGCTGTCAGTGCTTTCAGGATATAGTTGGTTGTAAGAGTAAAGAAGTGAGTCATTAAATAAAATGTGTGTCACATAGCTTGTGGCTTTGATTCAAAAATAAGTTACTGCTAAGAACTGAAAGTCGTGTAATTCTTAGTTCTTAGACTTTGCTTTCGCTCGTAGGACCAGAATCAGAAAGTTGATCTTACATTTCTGTTTGTGTTATCCTTATGATGTTTGTTTAGTTTATTTCACAGCAGCTCTCAATATCACCCATATGTGTTTTTATTGTCTGGGAAATGTGAGGCTCCAAATATTGTATAGAGAGCCCAACAGATATTGATTAAAAAATATATATATTAGGACACTAATATAGGACAATAAATATATATTTAAAAAAATTGGCACAGATTACTGAAGTGTCGTCATCAAAGAAATGTCAATGAGTTTTTGTATATCAGTGTAACCCTTAACTTTATGTAAATAACTGTCAGGAAAAAGAGAACACAGACGAGGATTTGAACTAAGAAAATAAACTTATTTTCAAACATGTAAAATATTAAGATCCATTGTTTACTCTGCTAAATAAATGTTGTGTATTGGCACATATTGACAAACATAAAAGCTGATACCGATGTGTGTGAAAGGCTCATATCAGCTGTGATTATTGGCCAACAACCGATCAATCTATGAGGCTATAATGGATGAATTATTTCACAGCTGTGTGAGCATGTTTTCTACTGTTTTCAGTTTTATCATCTAAATGAATTGAACTAATAGATCAGAAATGAAGTTTGTATGAGTCAAGGTGTGATTTTGATGGAAAAGAATGTTGCATGATGTGTTGTCGTCAGTTTTTGGACGACAAAAGCTGCATCTTGAGTCCCTGAGCCTGTTTGTTTACAAAACCTAACAATTACCAGTTTTCTATCTCATGATACAAAACCTCTCGCTCTTTGTTCGTGACGTTTTTTCCAGATGCATGCGATTAACACCTGGCTGTGTGTTGTCTGCTTTGCCCTCCTCTCAAAGCCGAACTACCTCCTCCCTACACAGCCATTGCCAGCCCCGACCCCGGCGGTGTGCCTGTCATCAACTGCCGCGTGTGCGAGTCGCTCATCAACCTGGACGGGAAGCTGCATCAGCACGTGGTCAAGTGCACGGTCTGCAATGAGGCTTCGGTAAGTGGAGGCCGCTGACAGCTTCACCAAGTTAATGTGAGGTTGAGTGTTGACATCATGGAGTTGTAGCAGTCGGTCGAGTACAGACACTTTGTCGTCGGCTTTATCTGAGCTGCCTGTCGTCCCTTTCCTCTCCTGCCCTTGTATATGTGTGTGTGTTAAATTCAGATTTATTGTGCGGCGTCAATTTGTGTGATAGAAGGTGATATGTCAGTTAACGCAAGAGTAACCGTTTCCCTCGGAGGCCTCTTGCTTGACTGTTTCTCACCTTTTCAATGTTGACCAATAGGTATTGGTACACACATCTCGTCACATCTGCCACACCTCTCTGCTCGTCCTGTGATGAATTCTCCAAATGGCCTGAATGAGTCATCTGTGCCTCAGTAACACAGTTCTGTCAAAGTGCTGTTACAGCAGTGGGAATGAATGGCTGTGATCCCAACCTGCTGGTGCTACTGTTACCACAGTCTGATATTTGTGATGCTGATGCATCAGCGTGGCCACCTAACATCACATAATATCAGTCTGGACTAAAGAGGTGTACAGTGGACAGGGTCTGGCTTTCAGTTATGCTTAGTCTGACCTAAGCCATTTTCTGACATGAACTCCAGAAAATGTCTAGAAAATTGGCTTTGGTCAAATTCCAGAGTTTAACTTTCTTATGTGGAGAACGCAGCAGGAGATTGTTCGTATCAGACATGTTCACAACAACAGGAAAATCTCTGGAGTGTTCAGCTGATGGGTGGGGCCTCAGTAAAACATGTAGAAGGCTGGAGGAAGCTCTTGAATCTCGTCGTCCTATAAGTTGACATCTTCTTCGCCATATTTTATGATAGCATCTCAGTGAATCTTCCGGATATTATTCTCACATGGGCTCATTTGGACATTCTCTGGAGTTTTGTTAGGGGCCTGGCACGAAAAACGTATCTCTCTGGATAATTTCAGGAGATTATTCAGGGTTCAGTGCAGGCCTGAAAGCTGATGGGTCAAAGCTGCATCACCACTTCGGTATTTTAGATCAACTTCTCTTCCCTGGCTTTTTGTATCACGCTTTCGGTTTCCAGGGAGCTGAGTTTTATACTGTTTGTTTTCTTCCAGCCCATCAAGAACCCCCCCACAGGGAAGAAGTATGTTAGGTGTCCCTGCAACTGCCTGCTCATCTGTAAAGACACGTCCAGGAGGATAGGATGTCCTCGGCCAAACTGGTAGGTCACAGCAGAGACATTCAGTGTTTTATCCTCTTAACTCGCATTCGGATAGTAGAAACATGCTCAACATCTATGATGCAAATCAATCCATTTCTTTAGTTGTATGACATCAGAAACTTTTATAACCCTGCCCTGGGTTGTGTTGAATCCGACAGCAGACGCATTATCAACCTGAGCCCGGTGATGGTCATCCCAGAGGAGCAGCCCGCTCAGCCGGCGCTGCCCATCCAGCCTCAGGGGATGAGGGTGGTCTGCGGTCACTGTGGCAACACCTTCCTGGTACGTGAAACTGCCGAGATGACTATTTAACGACTCACTGAGTTGATCAGCCAGAATGTTGTTGCTGTGCTGTTTCTGGTACGTGAATATGGGATTTTACTATATATTAAAAGAGCTGGTATCAGAGAAAAGCTTATTTACATCAGTGTAAAGCACAGGTTCAAGCTTTCATTCTGTTCAACGATGTTTTTAATCTGTTGAAATCATTTTTTACACTCTGACTGGCAGAATGTTGTGACTGCAAGTGGCTGTTATCCAGTTTCTGCATGTTCCCTTAACTTAGGTCTGGCTCATAAAATGTCTTACATACGACTTTAGTGTAGCGTTGTCATGACATGTCACAAGAGATTAAACATATCCCTCTAACCTGCAGGCGAGAGGAAACTCAGACCGTTACTTAACATCTTGCATAATGATAAAAAAGGGAAATGCAGAACGTGAGACAGGATGATGACATTGACTCACATGTCAGAGTCGCTGGTATCAAACCTCTTACCGTGTGCACACTGTGGCCTGTCGGAGTCTGTAGGGCAGTGAGGACGCCAGGTCGTCCCAGCCAATGTCTGGCCTGCCCAGCGATGGCTCAAACAGCCTAACACTGCTCCAACGCAATCTGTTGCCTAATTTAAACTGGTGGTGACGTGACCTTTAACACATTTGGTCAATAGGAGCGTCTTATCCTGCGGATCTGTGATGGGATGAACATTTGTGTAACATTTCTTTTGTACCTACAGAGGCGTAAATGAAACAACTACAACTAACATTACACAATTGATTGACATTTAGTCATAGAGTTTTCCCTCTATAATTGTTTTTCTAATACAGGAATAATAAACACATTGTACGATAATCACATTGTTCCCAGTATCAAACTCCTTTGATTGTTCTTATAGCAGAGTTGGAAAGTAGTGTGTCCATGTGTGTTCTTTAATGCTGCTTCTGAACAGTGTGTATCTTCTCTGTCTCCTCACAGTGGATGGAGCTTCGGTTTAACACACTCGCCAAGTGTCCCCACTGCAAAAAAATGTGAGTCCATCGATCTTCCGTTCAACACACATCACACAGAGTTCTCAGTGAAACACAACTACATACTTTTACACATTACTCGCTTGCTGTGATTTGACAATTTTATCTGCACTTATTTTCTCTTGTCTTATTCTAATCTGGGATATTCTTTATTAAATATAACTTAATCAAAATATGTTATAAAAATATGTTTATAATTAAATCTTGTGAAGGGATTTTAATGATCACAAAGTGATCCAAAGTGTTTTCGCAAGTCAAAGCTCATAAACATCAAATAATGTATGTATGTATATATATTTATTTTTACTTCTGAACATTTTCAAATTCTATGCAACACACTTTTAGACTTTTGGCCCATTTTTGTTGGTGGTTTCCGTTTAGTTCTGTATGACCTGAAAATGATTTAACAGACTCTTGAAACTTGTTTAAGTTTATCAATTTAGTTGCCTTTTCCTATGTTATAATGTAATTTTAAACAAATACTTAGATAGATAGATAGATTACTTTATTAATCCTCAGAATCAAATCAAATGTTCACTGCACATTATTTCATATTGTGCAGAAAAGTAAATAATATATAAGAACTTGCTTAAATACAGTAAGTATAAATGAAGTGAGTTCTGATGTAAAGTAAAGGGATTTGCAGTAAAAGGGCTTAAACATGCAGAATACCTGGTTTGGTTGGTTAAGCCCTGAATTAGAGGCTTTCTGGAGATACTGAGTGTGGTGAGTCATAAAACTAGAAAAACACAGACACTGTTACTTAAGAAAGAATGCGCAGGGTGGGGGTCTTCAACATTTGATCTTAAACTTGTTTGGGGCTGTTTATTACCACGAAGTATGAGGAGCCAGATATCTTTAAAAGAGTTCAGTATAACTCAGTTTGTGTTTTTTATTCCACTGCTCACTTTGTGGAGAACCTCACTGCTGTCAGTTGTTGGGTAATGAGGGCTAATCTCTAAGTATGACAGGAATTAAAGCTTGGCCTCAGTTCATGTCATAGTAATGGGGTGGTGGTGGTGATGGTGGGGTCAAAAGGTTGAGCAGTGGGTGGGTGGGTGTTGCAAAATGTACAGTACGCAGGGCAAACAGGGATCACAGTAACGAACTTCAGCCAAAATATGGTGTCATTGTCTCTTCTGATATCTCTGCATCTGTTTCACTCTGTTCATTTGATATATCTCGACCCTTGTCTTTGTCTCTATTGATGTCCACCTATCTTCATCTACAAAGAACCTTGTTTCCTCTTGTGAACTTTACAAAAAACGTACCAATTTCCCAGAGTCACATTCTACCCTGAACCTAAAAATTACCTAGGAACACAGTGATCTTTTAAGGTTTATATCGTGTCAGCATCAGTCTGCATGTCTTTTACTCTCTTTCTGCTACTTGCTTTCTTCTTTATCTGTGCCATTAACTCCATTTAAAGTCTCTCCTGTACAACAGAAGTGAAAACAATGGTGGTTGAGATGTTTAGGTGTCGTGAGGATAATTTATGATCATAAGGAGCTGATACCTCTAGTTTGGTAGCTGCTTTGCAATGGAAACCCCCCCAAGTGGACTGGTTGTTCAATGAAAATAATAATGATCTTCAATTGCTAAAACCTGGGGTTGTGAGAAGGTTGTAGGTGTTACTATTTCAAACAGTGAGCTGAACAAAGAGGAAAAAGGTGGAAGTGGGGGAGAGAGGTTAGATGATCAGGTGACCCGGCGCCCCTAAACCATCGGAATACCGGCCATTCCTGAAGAGCGCTCTGAGTCCCATCACATGAGAGGCATGTGAGGGCACGGGGGGGGGGATAAAGTAATGATGAAGGAAAAAGAAAGTGACGCCAGTGCATGTGTTCGCAATGGAGTCTGTATAGAGCTGCTCATGTGACGGGCCTGAGGTGCCTTCAGGCGTAATATAGTCGGGGTGATGTGGAGTGAGATCACTGGCCGGAAGACTGTGTTTAAGAAACTGTTTCAATAATCATAACATGCAGAACATTTCAACAAGACAGCGTTTGGATCATTAAGTTGTTTTAAAAGGCTTTGTGATATTAGGGTTCATTTCAAATCTTTCTTATTATATCCTCTTCACATACTGACCTTGTTTTTCCACCTGTTTCTTCTTTTCTTCCTCTACCTGCAGATCCTCTGTTGGTAGTGCGCTCCCTAGGAGGCGCTGCTGTGCTTACATAACCGTAGGAATGATCTGCATTTTCATTGGCGTGGGTTTAACAGTGAGTATGGCTTTATCCACTCTGTGTAATTGTATGTATTTTCCCAGCACGGTGGTTGAGATATGGACTGAGCACCAACCATAGAGCTGCATGGCTAAAAAAAGAAACAGGTTAGCTGAGCTGAAAAACCGGTTATTATTAACAATTTAGAAAATATACACAATTGTAGATGGATTGATAAAAGTAGCAGAAGTCGTGTAATGTTTTTTAGCCTCCGTACTCATGATCTTACAAGAATACACAATTATGCTTTGGCCCATTAATCCACTGAATCGCTCAGTAAACAGGAACTCTACTTTGCACCAGCAACCACATGTTGTTCAGTGTTCACAGTTTACCAGACTTTCACAATGTGTTCTAATGATTCCATAATAATCTCAAGGGATTTTACTCCCTCATATTGTATCTAGATGTAATGAGCTTGTTGCAGTATGTTATTGTTTTATCGATCCACTCGCTTACTTCTGAATCTTTCAGTTTTTACTTCATAGTTTCTTTCTGTTTTGTAGAAGATCTAATCGATTTGTAAATGTAAATATTTACCTTGCCTGTGTAGACTGATATTAATACATTTTCTGAAGAAATAAAACCTACGTTCTCCTCTCCAGGTTGGTACTCGGGACTTTGCCAGTCGTTACAACGCCACCTACGTGTCCTGGGCATTCGCCTACTTGGTGGGCCTCATCTGTCTGATACGAGCCTGCTACTGGGGAGCAATCAAAGTGAGCTACCCGGAGAACAGCTTCGCCTAGGATGGGCACGGCTCAGCAAGGCTCAGCACGGCTCAGCACGGCCCTGCACAGCCGGAGGAACAAACCCCAGTATTTAGGTTCAAATCTGAGAGCGGTCATGTTCAGTGGAGTGGAACGTCTACAGAGAGCGTCGAAGAAGTGGTAGAGTGTGTGTGTGTGTGTGTGTGTGTGTCTCGGAATGTGTTTAACTCGCTGAACAAACCTCCCGTAAGTCAACCGACCTCCTCCTGCTCCACACAGACTCAAATCCTGCCCTGCTTTTGCAGAACCCTCCAAAAATACAGAATCAAGATAAAACTGTTTCATTTTGTGGTTGAAAGCTAAATGAACTGGCAGGATTTGGTCTTTGTGGAGCGTTGTTAGTCAGTTGCTCAGCAGCCTGCTGAACTGACGGTACCCTCTTGACTTCATTTGTTTCTGACCAGACCAAAACAAGAACAGTTTGCCCATTGCACTACGATTATATGCAATTGTATGTGTTGTTTTGCTGCTAGTTCAAACTCCAGCTACAGTAAGCTGCATACTCCTAGTGTCTCGTAACCATTCACCTTGCCTCTGTACGCTGACATGGTATTGCTATATGATTTTAACTCTCGAAATGGTCGACTTTTAACAAGAAATCGCCCTTAAATATCCGTGCGTGCCAACTTTGCTGCCCAGTATTAGTGGAGAAGAGCATCAGATCAACAGGAGCTTGTTTATTTGTTTTTTCCACGCAGCTTTGAAACTCACTACAGCAATAACCCCCCCTACTTGAGTTGCTTTCGGCCTCCATCCTTCACTGCGATTATCGTTGCCTTCTCACTGCTGGAAAAATGTGAGACTCACGTTTGCATGTTGATTTTGTTTTTCAGTTACAGAGTGTGTGTTTTTTCTCCATTTCAGTGCGGTAGCCGACGCGTATGATGTTCTCGTCTTTGCTCTTTCTGCGTTAGAATGTAAACCCTCCTCTTCCTCCTCCTCTTCCTCCTTGCAGCTTATATGCACCTCTCCGATATCCAGTGAACTCTAGTGCTATAGCTAGCATCGCTGTACATTGAACTCAGCACCCTGTCTCTTGACCTTTTACCAGTGGGCACAGATCCAACTTCTAACCTTGTTTTGAATGTGATGATGATGATGATGATGATGATGATGAAGCAGAAAATAATATAACAAATACTCTTTGTACATAGTTCAAATTCAGGACTTTAAAAAGTGTAGTGCCAGGCGGAAGGAAACGATGGCTTGTGGGTCTTTTTAAAAATGATAATTTATCAATAAAATGAAAAAACTGCTTGTGTTGGTCTGTTTCTTGGTCGAATGTTGTTTGTTCTGGACTGATTTGTTCTGCTGCAGCTACAACATTCAAACGCTGCTTAGTGCTCACACATTAATAATGTATCCTGAGTGTGGTCTTCCACTCTTGCTTCTGCTGACGTCTTCACTCCGGCTTCACTGTGTATCATTTGCTAAATGATGCAGATCAGATTTCATAAATAAATGATTTTTTTAATTTACATTGATTGTCATTAAACAAAATAAGGGAATATAATTAAGATGCACATATATATTTATAGTCACATATCCTGTGTAAAATAATAAGATAAGATCAGTCCACACAATCTTAACACACTATTTACTTCAGTGTCTGACATGATGGAAGTCTGGTCATTCATCTCCTTTTTCTCATGTAGAACAAAACATAATAAATTTCATGTAATTTTTGGATAAAGTTTATCAACCTGACCCTCAAACTGTCGTTACATGAGTCATCACTTCAATTACTAATGAGTCGTTTCGTTTCAAAAAGAGGTCTCAAATGAAAATACAGCCTAGATTTGTGCAAAACAACGGATGCAGTTATTTTTGACACTTTCTATTTCTGTGCTTTCTTGTTCTCTTCTTACTGGTTTGAAATAGATGAGGCTCAGTTCGATAAAAGATGAAGTGACGTACTTACCTGCACCGGTCACAGCAATATTTCCCTTCCTTTTATTTATTTTTGGTGACCTATTTTTATATCTTTATTTGCAGACAGGTCCTCACCCTTATAAAAGTTGTGGGGTTGTTGCGATATGCTGTCAATCAAATCAGTTAGAAACACATCCACATGGTGTCAATCAAATTAGTTAGAAACACTTCCACATGGTTCTTGTTTCAGTTGTGACACATTATGATTTGAATTTAAGCTTTTTGAGGCATTAATACGCTTTTGGGTTGATATGATTGTATAAAAACACAAAATTCAAGATCATTTATCTATTTTCCTATAGCTGCAGTTCTCTTCTTTGTTCTCTAGGTGGCAGCATTAGCTGTAACTTGAGTTGCAAACACCCTGGATGTGAATGAATCTCAGTTTTAGCAGCTGAGAGAGCACCGAGTCAGATAATGAGCCTTTCAGCGTCTTGTAGTCACAAATTAACACTTTTAATTCAAATTAAGTTGTCGTGTTGAGTCTGCAAATGAACTAAATTAGATTTGGTCTCTATTTGATTAGAAGTCTCTTTTTCTGACACTGGAAGATGCAGAAGGCCCAGACGTCTCAGCTGTAAGTCAAACTAAATTTCATGTTATTTTTAGAGTGAGAAGCCAAGAAAACAGGGACCCTTAAAGACTGAGCAAGATATGAACACGACATACACAACAATACATCGTCTTTATTTATGACCAAGAGATTTTTTAAATCTCAATTTGACACATTAAACACAGAATATTGGTTTAATGAGCTGCTACAACAGAAGCAATTATATCTCATGTCTCTCTCTCTCTCTCCGTCTCTCTCTCTCTCACACACACATACACGCACACGCACACGTCTCCATGACTGTAGAGGATATTACTTTGACTTACATTCATCTCCTGTAGACTTACACTCTTAACTGAATCCTAAACTACTAATTATCTACACAGTTACCTTAAAATACATTATAGGGACACACACACACTCACAGAATCACACACACACACACACTCGCACGCCGAAGATGTCATCACAGATCACTTTTAGGAACATCACATAGACCTGCATTCATTTCCTGGAGACTTGCCCTTACACAAAAATCGACCTTTTCAAGCCATCCCCAATTAACTGGTCTAGGGTCTGAAGTTTGTCCCCAAAAGGTCATCTACGACACACACCCACATAGATACACACACACACACAGACACACACTCATGATCGACTTCGGGCTGCAGATGATGTACCCTCAAACACAGTGATGATGTCGGATCAGGTCATTGCTTTTCGCATGTCAGAGCGTCGTGCAGGAGTGTCAACAAACACACAGACGCGGGCTATTCCCCCTACCAGCTAACTATGATGAAACATGGAGGTCATAAAATCTATTCTAATCACCATGACTGCACGAGTTGTGTTGAATTAGCGTGTGTGTGTGTGTGTGTGTGTGTGTGTGTGTGTGTGTTTGTGCCACTGTGGCCTTCCTGACGTGTTGACAGGTGACTGTTTGCTCTCTGCACTCATCAGTGACGATCAGTGAGGGGTGATGTCTGATTTCAGTTGTTGTTGAGGACCCACCACGACGCTGTGGACGAGACAAAGAGAAAAAATAAAGATGCAGACCTCTGATTTGACCCCAATCCATTAGAAACTGTGCTCTCCCTCCTCTGTGTTCTCCTCTGACAGATGTATTCAGCTCCGGGTCCTTGTGAGTGGGAGCATGAAGTGATTTTGTACATCGTTGGAATCGTGGCTGGGATTTTAAACTGAGTTCTGTGGGTTCATGCATCATTTGTCTGCACAGCATGCAGTGAGAGGTCGCCCGAGGCTGAAGAGGGCTGAGGACTCAACGAGTGAATGTTCTTACCAGGAACCATCATGGTGGTTAGGGTCTCAGGAGTTTCCAGAAAGTCCACGTTCCCCCTCTGAAAGGTTTTACTGTAGTTGGTCTGCAGGTGGCTGGAGAAGAAGAAGACATGACAGGTTGACGTGAGAATGGAAGACTTCATATGTTTGTACATCTACAAATACATGACTATTCTGCTTGGCTATTTGGTATTTGAAATCCGACAATTTAAACATGCATGTATATATACTTAAGATAGAAAGTTCTATGGAATGTAAAGGTTTTGATTTGGCACGTTAAGGATTACATTTTTGTAAATATATGTTTTCTGGCAGCAGATATCAGGGATGCACAAAAGGTAAAATATCAAAATATCAGTTACCAAATTATTAAACAAGTGTATAGCAGCCTTTTTTAATTATTCAATTCCATTTTTCAATGTATGGCAATAGCAAACTTTACATTGTATCTTGAACAAAATACATGTAGCCAAATGTTAAGTCATAAATACAGTAAAAAAACTAAAAAATCTGATAAATGATATCGTTTAAGTTTCTAGTATGAGTTTCTCTTTTATCTTTGTTCTCCCTGATGTAACAGTCTCTCTCCTCTGTTTTTCTTAATGCTTCACAGACTCAGTGTCCCCAACCCAGTGGGAACCAGACCTCCCCTTAGCGGGTTCAAGCTGAGTAGAGATAATATTTTGGGATTCATGTGGGCAGGGTCACGGTGCATTAGTCACGATGCATATGGTGCCAGCGAATACTTACTTCTTCCACACGTTGTTGTGCTCCCAGAATTCATAGAGAATGAAGCGTGATTCATTTGCCAGCCGCTGAACTGCGATGCTGCCAAATGCAAAAACAAGAGAGAGCTCAAGTCATGCAATAGGTAATTAGTGTGCGACATCATGTCTCCCAACACATCCTCTTGTTTCCTACACTCGGGCTGAGCGCAGGCACCGTGGATCTGTCAAATCATCTTTTCTGTGGCTTCACCCTGGAATTATGGTGATTATGAAGTCTTCTGCTTCAGATTTAGGAGTCGTATAAACTTGAATATGAGTTTACATGACTGGGTAATTAGAGCAATTGTCAAGGCAAAGCACGTAAATGTCACACGGTTCTGCAGGCAGCTGCGTTTTGGTTTGTTAGTGATTCAGTTTGTTGAAAGCTGAATTTAACCGATTCGGGCGACATGGCTGAAGAAATTAAGTTTAAATATTTGGCTGGAGAAGAAGAAAATGGAAATGTTCTTCTTTCATTCATACAACATGTTGTAGTCAGATGCAAAACTAAAGCCAGAGCTTGTCTGAGGTGATGTCAGGACGTTACACTGCAGCTCAGTTTCTATTTGTAAGGTTTTACCAAATTTTGTTCATAATATTGTACTTTTTTTTTAGCATCAAAATATACACTTAAGCAAACATAACCTAAACTGTTGAAACCTTATTGGAGAAAGATCTATTTGACGTATACTTTGACTTTTTGATTTGGTCCCCATCCAATCCACTAATATGGTGGCGGGGGGGCTTTATAACATATACTGCAGCCAGCCAACAGGGGGCAATAGAGACCCTTTGGCTTCACTTTGGGGAGCTGTCATGTCGTCCATCTTTACAAACAGTCTACTGCAGTTTGGATAAAGTTGAACCCAATGTATGAGCGTGAAGCATTTTGGTCTCATGATGACACAACAACTACAGTTAGAGTGTGAAAATCTGATCTTACTGACCTGCTTACATACAGGTCTGAATACGGTTAAATGCTAAATCTGGGTCAAGGGGACAGGTTCGTTTTTGTTTCTCTGTCGCATTTATATAATTTTTTTCTCTTCTTTCTAAAGCTCATTAAAAAAAAATATATAAGAACTGACTGTAGACATCCAGTCTGGGCACAGGCACACTCCATGTACTGTCTGAGAGCCTGACGAAACTCCTCCAGCTCCTCCTCCAGCACGGAGAGCTGCCTCTGGACTATCAGGATGTGCTGTGAAGAAACACACAAAGCCAACACACACACCAGCACACACCAGCACACACGCAGACAACAAAAGGGGTCAGAACTTGCTTCTGGTTGAGAGCGAGTCTGACGGAGCTGAGGGGGATTCAAAACAATCTTCTGGCAGAGTTCCACATTGGCTCAACGTGTTAGCAGAAAGCTGGTGACTAATGCGATACTGAATAATAGAAGCCTATAAGATTGATAACATCTATAATGTAATGTCCCGGCAGCAGCTTCTTATGCCAGAGTGTGACAAAGCATCGAAGAGGAAAAGAAAGGCATCTGCAACTGGTTTTGCAGAGTTGTGGACGGCAGGGACCAAAGAGAACCTGTTACATCATGACATGTATGTGAAGGATTTCCTGTGGCTCATAAGGAATTGTGGACAGAGGCAGAGAGGATGATGGGAACAGGAAGTGAATGGTTTGCCCATTGGCCTGTGGTACACAGGGTGTGTGTTAATGATGTGTGTGACTGATAAAACCCCTCAGGACTCTTTCTCAGTGGCTAATTAAGAAACAGAAAAAATAAAACATTCTCTATGTCTCTCTCACACACGCACGCACACCATCAAAGGGTCATCACTGGTTTTCTCTCAGCAGCACATTTATTCCCACTGACACACAGTGTTAAAAGCAATTACGCTTTGATTAATTCCCACACACACACTGAGACGCCTCCCACACTACTGATGAGACTCGACAGTGAAATGTAATAGGCGTGTTGCAGCATGGCTTCAGCCACTTTCACCATCGATACTAACCAGTCCTTATGAAAAATGTCACATGAAATGACTGATCTCACATGTGAAATATCCTTGGTGATGAAAATCAATATCAATACATTTTGCAACATAATTTCAATCAAAGGCTTCAAAACAGAAGTCCAATATATACTGATGAGTTTAGGATTTGTAAAACGTTCTCTGCTGAAGAGTTTAAATCCACAGCCTTGGTCTTTAAACCTAAAATAAGTAATAATTTGACATTGATGACATTACTTGTGATAATTATCTAATTCGACTGATTTTCATCCTGATATATTTTTGGGCTGTATCACCCAGTTGTTCAACTGCTGTTATAGCTATTTGCAATATTGTTAACATTTCAGTTTAAACCCGTATAAGCCCAAACTTTAGCTACTTGTCAATAATCTTGTGATTTCTCCTTCATGTGAATGTATCACTTCAGTGGTGATTTGCATGTGATGCTCATATGAATCATCTGAAATATAACGTGTCTCCACCATGTGAATTTATTAATGGTGAAATGCTCAAAACCCATATGGGCTTATATGTGACATGTCCACAGTAGCAAGATTTTCAGTGTTATAGATTACACTGTATATGATGTACCATGTGGTTCTTACTGGTGATAAAGCAATAGGTAAGTGAAAGACTACACTCCCTCTCCTTCTCTTTCTCTCTATCTCTCTATCTCACACACCTGCAAAACACAAATATGCACTCTGAACACGAGGCTCATCTTAAAAATCTAAATAAATATTGAGCCGATAAACACTGACATTAAAGATAAGGACAGGCAGCGCAAAGGAGGAGGAAAGAGAAACACTTGTGACAAGTTTCCTCCCAGCTGTTGCCATGACAACCCTCTGAGCACTTGTTGTCAGCGTGGCCTCCATTTCAGTTCCACTCCGCCTTTTGAGAACAAGAGTTTGCGTGAAGAAAATCAGTGAGAAAAGAAAAAGGGAAGTCAATAAACTGACCGATTTGCTCTCCAGGACCTCCTCCTCCTCAGCCGGCTCCAGACGAATCTCCTGCACAACAAGAATCCACAACAACAACAACATCAGGCTCAAGTAATGAAGGAGACAAGAATCCAGGTCTTTGAAACGCACAATTGCTCGGAAATCTGTCAACACAACTTGACATATTTTGAGTTGATGAGGTAAACAGTTTTATTTTTGCTCCACTATGTTAGTTGCCAACTGCGCCAACAAGTTTTTCATGATTCCCTAGGTCAAACTGCAGCAAGAGAAGTACCTCCACATTTTGGGCTCATGAATATCCTTATCCCAGAATTAACATCTCATTAGATAATCATATTTATATATATATATATTCACATGTCAGCTGTGTGCCTTTCCACATATTCCCTCGTACATATGTGTCAGTGTTGTGTGTGTGGGAAGGTGTTGTTGAGCAAAATAGTTGATATTGTTTTGAATCCACTCGACATAATTTGTTGTTAATTTGAGAAAAGGGGTGTAAAGAGCAGATGGCCGCGGTGATGAGAGGAGACAGATGGGAAATCAGAACTGTGGAGGGCTGGAGGGGGGAAAAGGAGCAGGTACGAGGAGATAATGGAAACGTTCAAAGAAAGCAAGCCACCTTTTGTTCTAGGCGGTCGATCAGCTTCTGCAGTCTGTTGACCTGGAACGTCCACTGGCTGTCTTCATCATAAACGCCTGGAGGAGGTTTCACAGGAAACAACAAAGGTGCAGGGATGAAAGCCGCCGCATACATCCACCGTATTTTGAAACACATATCCTCCATTGATTGTTTGACACTGCTTAAATCGTAGCCGTGTCCCAGAAGGCATTTCAAGCTCTCCTTTCATGTTACACAAAGCGGGACCAACGGAAATCAATGGCAAAGCTTTGAGGCCTGTGATCGAGGTTTATAAAGGCTCTGCAGTGTGTAAAGATCTCCTAGCAACCACAGCTGGATGGTTGTCTTTTCTGCATCTGTCATGTGTTTGAAGCATCATCAACACATCCACTCGCTTGCACTGAATCCTCTCCTGACGTTTTCTCACAGGGGCTCATTCGGACATTATGCAGGGTCTTTACCAAGGGGCTGACAAGACCAGCTCCCCAGAATGTGAGGATCCGCTCACTCGTACATTGGCATCCTCACCATCAGCCCCTCGACAAAATTACCCAGGGTTCAGTGCAGGTCTGAAAGCAGCTTATGTGTCTATTTTTCAGAACTTTGGGGAAAAAAGCTGTTCAGTGATGCCCTTTACAGGCCAAAGCACTATAGGGCAGCTGCAGCCCACTGTGCAGGACCTCATACACCACTCTGCAATCACTGACAGTAAGTCTCTCATGGAGGAAAATTGGGCTGTAAGAGAACAAGTTAAACTGCTGGAAAATGGACTGTGCTTAAAAGGGGGGATGGCTTGAAAGATCCATCCGTCCATCAGTGATACCACTCATCCACTGAGGGCTGCAGTGGGCTGACATCTGACGAGGGGAAGGATACACCCCTGACAGGTCGTCACTTTACAACAGGGCTGACATATAGAGACAAACCACCAGTCACGCTCACATTCACATCAGTGAGCAATTTAGAGTCTTCAATGAACCTGAGTGGCATATCTGTGGACTGTGGGAGGAGACCTACACAGGAAGAGAAAAAGGCCGCCACAAGGCTGCAGCAGTATGACGTCAGTGATAGATCATTGCATGTTCAGAGGACGTGCCTCTATGCTGGGGTTGAGTGCAGCCCTGAGGAGGTCTCTATAATCCCTTCTATCTTTTAAAAATGCTTATTCCATCTTTGGAATCTGCACCTTGAAACACAGGGGCACGAGAAGACCTCCACCCTCCATGTCTCTCTCCTCCCGGACCTGGGAGACACCGACTCTGACCGAGCAGCAAGAAGACGTAACTCAAGACAGAAGCGCAGGATTCATCAGACGAAAGGATGCAGTGTTTAACACGTTATAACACAACAAAGTGAACATATCAACTCACCTGAGTTGACAAGGCTAAGAAGCGGGTTGCTGGGCGACAGGCTGCTGTTCCTCTGGAGCCTCCGGTTGGAGCGACGGCCCGACCACTGGATGGACAACACCTCTGGCTTCAGAGGACCTTGTCTGGAGTCACAACGGGACAATAGTTACCCTGACATCACAATAGCTCAGCATGTTTCTTCTTAAAATGGTTGTGACTGCGAAACACACACAGTGAGTGACTTTTAAAACCCTCTGTGAAGTAGAAACTCACATCAAATGACCTTTTTTGCTGCACTTTTTATCGTTCACTGCTCTCATCGCAAAACAGATGGGCCCCCGCTGTGAAAAAAAAATTACTCAACCGTCTGCTGACGCTGAAAAAATAAGCGGAGTGCGGCTCTGTGATTCCAGTGTCATTCATGTGCACTCGATTGTACCAAGTATCTGTGTGTGTATGTGTCTTGTTCCATATAATGTACGATAAAACAGCTCTATGGTTAGGACACATATCATATGAGCTTATACACCTTGAAAACAGCTTCCCAGTTCAACCTTTGGTAAATCGGACCATTTACTGCATTTCATTCCAACATTTTGTCCACACTCCTCCTGTCTCTCCTTCTCTAAATCTAATAATCGCCCCATAAATATACTTAAACAGGAGGGAGCACTTTTGACTTTCACTGAGATATTTCAGAGCTTGACATAATTTCCCACTCATGTAATTTTCTATTCACTCTCTGAGAGGGCACCAAGGTGACTGAAGAATACATCTTAAAAGTCTTAAAATTGTCCTTGGCTATCAGTGAACTTGTCGGTCCTGTAGGTCTGACAGTGTGTGTCTGCAGGGGAATTCACATGCATGTATTTATAAATGTGTACGAAGGTTTGATTTGTGATAAAAGGCTTTCCTCCAATAGTATTACACTTTTCCGACTTGACGCAGTTATGTTAGTGCAAAGTTACTTACTTGCTTGCACTGTTAAATAGTTTGTATTTACACTTTTTGGGTAAAGGGAATTTACTGTAGGATAATTTAATTTAATATGACTGATATCTCATTAGATCGATCTAGGATTGTAAAATTGGACTGTATTTTCTTTTCATGCCAGAAATTTACAAATAAAGTGGAAGGAAAAAATGTATGTTAACAGTCAGCTGATTATTGGAGGCGGGCAAGCGAGATAAATGAGAGGTAGAGAATGTTGAACTGTTCCTTTAATCCACCAGTATATATGCAGAACTTGGCATTTTCCGCTTTACCCATAGGGTTTGTCATATGGAATATGTGAGCATCAATTACTGTATTTTTAAAATACAGAAACACCAATGAGCTCCTCTAGAAAAATCACATTTCTCAAAAAAGCATTAGGTTAGAGATTTGAAATGCCGCTTTGCACATCTGGAGGGAAATATCGTGATGAATCAACCATAGCTGCAGTTAAATTAATGTCTATATCCTTGATGATTCAGTCTGAAAGTGAATCATAATCTCAGCTACGCAGCAACTTCAATCGTTGTTCAATCATGTTCAGCTTCAGTAGAAGAAAAACAAGAATCCAGGACCTTTTCCTTCATGTCACTTCTATTCCGTCGATTATGGCTGATTGTTTCTTCACACAACAAAGGTTAGTCTAGTGGGAGTGTTTTCATCATATGTCGCTTTGTGCCATGTATGCCTGAGTCATGCCGAGCCTCCATGGATATGATCTGTGGTTTGTTCACAGACTCTTCACACATGCAGCGTATACCTGACCCGAGAAGCCTATTTAAAGCCACTGGAGAAACAGCCAGAGCCTCTAGATGTTTGGAGGAGCAGAGAGTGATTGCATTCAGCACCACGGGGGACTTTCTCTAGTGTGGCGGTGGAGAGATGGATGGACGGAGGAGAGGAAGCAGCAGCTCTGGGAGCGAGGGGCAGTAACACTTTGAAATAACACGAGAGGGTTAGAGAGAGGAAGAGACACTGAAGGGAGGTGAGAAGAGGGAGGGAATAGAGTATGTGAAGGTCGCTGTGACTCAAATGTCAGTTATCCAAGACCATAGTTTTCCCCAATGAAAATGAACATGTGCGGTGTCTCAAAATGTAATACTTGTCAATAAATATACACATTATACACACGTAGCTAAGAGCTTTTTGACCCTTTTGAGTCAAAAGGAGTTACAGTGCTTGATGTAAGTCAAGCACTGCTTTGCTGGATGTGGCAATACTTGTCGGCATTTATGCTCTTAATATAAATGTATCAATCAAATGTTATGTTTAGAGGCCATATTCACAAATCACAACTCTCGACTAGAGTAAGGAAAAATTACCAATTTGAATTCATGAGAAAAAACAGTATAACATATATGAAGAGGTTTAGAAATGTTTATAGTATGTATACAAATGATAGAGATGAAGGGAGCAGTAATGATAGATATTGTAATAATAGAGGTATTGCCAGTTATGGTAGAATATGTAGGCATAATGTATATCTAAGCAATCTGAAAATGTAACCAAAAAAACGTTCCCTGTTTAAATGCTAAATCATTTTAACTATTATACTATTATAGTTAATTGAAGCCAAAAGGGCTGATGGCTCATTAGCCTGCAGTATAAGACAGTTACCGGAATAACATTGTTTCTATGATCTTTTAATACTAATGAGAAAATAATGTGCATCACTGCTGGGCTGACAAGGGTGCTTCTGGTTTATGGTAAACCAGTAAAGTCACTTCACTTCTATCTCAGTGTGACACAATGAGCATTGCAAGTTAGTAGTTCAACTGAAAATATAAACATCCAGCTAATCATCGGTATTTTGATTTTCTCTGTCTCCATGAGGTGATGATGACAACATGCGCATAAACAATTTTCTTTGGGATAAAGGGGTTCACATGTCTCTGGCACGGGGACTGGGGACCGAAAAGTTTGGGGTCTCCTGATCTAACGAGTCAATACAGTGATAAATCATAGGCTACTGCTGTTTCTCGAGAGTGTCGGGTTCAGAAGTCTGACATAAATCACTGTGAGGCTGCAGCTGAAGTGGGGAATCAGTGAAGTCGGACAGGTGACGAGAGTGGAGGCAAAAAGACGTGCGTCATCGTCTGTTCTTTAAATATATATCATGAACACACACACACACACACACACACACACACACACACACACACACACACACACACACACACACATTCAATTTTTATATGTAATCTTGTGCACTTGTACACTGGTGAGTCATCAACACTAATGAACTGAGCACGCCATGGGCATGCCAAAATTCTGCACACACACACACACACACACACACACACACACACACACACACACACACACACACACACACACACACACATGCATATATTCCCCTCAGGTTTAATCATCAATGATCCAATGATCCACTCCCCTCACACACAGAAAAGCTGCATTGTCAGAATTAATTCTTTCATTGTCAGTTAAACAAGAGGATTATTTCATGGTAACAACATAAAGTCATATTCTAATCATTCAACTGTCAAGGTTTGAATCATCAATCTTATGTATCCTAAAGTGTGTATTTGCATAGTTTTTCTATCTCAGTTTTATGATTCTGTGTTGGCACAAGCAGCAGCATCATCCATGTCAGGTGTGTCATGCCGCTTTCTCCATATTTCATTTCCCTCACATCTTCAAAATAGCTTTTTAATTTGCATCCTCAATTTGCCTATATTTCCCAACAGGGAGGGGACGTGCACAGTGATGGAATAAATAAAAGGATTACGGACATCTGCAGGCAAGGAGGAACAGGTGGTCTTATAAAATGAAAAGGCAGGAAACCTTCTTGTTGCCTGGCACTGTAATTATAGTTGCCACTGTACAACACCTTTTGTCCATGTTTTAAAGGCTGGTTGTTTGTTTCTTTGTGTGTGTGTGTGTGTGTGTGTGTGTGTGTGTGTGTGTATGTGAGGGACCTGAGAACACTCACTTCTCCTGCCGAGTCTGCTCAGCGGTGGTTTCCATAGCGCACTCGAGTGAGCTTTGAAGCGAATGAAGCTGATTGGTCGTCTCCTTCAGCAGGAAGCGGGTCACAAACTGCTCAAGGTGGGTGGACTCCTGATACTCCTGTCAGTCAAGATGAAGAGGAGGAGGAGGAGGAGGAAGAGGAGAATAAGAGTAGGATGAATGATGACAGGGTAGAACAAGAGAAGCCGGGACACGTTGCCAGCCAAGTGTCACTCACTGTCCAGATGTCTCCTGCTAATTAAACAACGCCCGCGTTCATTGAGGATTATATAAGAGCTCGGGATTGTGGGTTTATGCAATATATCCTGGATTTAGAATCATATTTCCAATAACAAACCAAAAATAATGTGCTGAATGATGCTAAAGTGCAACACTGGCCTGAAAGGAACTGCAGAGGAGTTTGATAATTCACTGTGTTCATCGCTGCAGACATCTTCTGATCATTTAATCCATTGTTACTATGAAATATACAATAACATATTGCTAAGTGCAGCTTTAACGAACAAACTCTGGTGTTTTTGTTTACTCTCTGTGACAAAAACATTATATTATGTCAAAATGTGTTTGTGCACTTACTGAATAAAAAGATTTCTGAAGAGAAACACACATACAAGCTAGATTAGAGGAAGACAGATGGATGAACTGGGAGATGTGTGAGACACAGAGAGAGAGAGATAGCGTGAAAATAAATGTGTTTCACTTTTTTTTCCTGTTGGTAATTGCAGCATTTTCAAAAGGATGATGGTTCGATTGTAAAAGCTCCATGTTTAATAGTTGTTGAGGTGCAGTAAGGATAGCGACACACACACACAAACACACGCACGCACACACAGACATACACACACCCACACAGGCACACTAATTGCAGTTTGTGGAGCCAGGTTCTTCACACAAGAGAGCTGAACTCTGAGCAGCTTCTTCAGAATACAGAGCCGATCATTAGAATCAGGTTTTCTCTCCAGTTGTCGTCTCGGCAGCAGCAGAAGCATCTCAGACCAAAGAGAGAACCGCTTGTTTAAAACTATCACAGATAAACTAAATAAGAACAAAATACATAAAGTCTGTTTTTGAAGCATTGTGCTTTTAAAAGCCTAGAAATATTTATTGTTGGTGGGACACACACACACACACACACACCAGACACACACACTCAGCGAGAGTGAGTCAGAACAAAACTGGTAAAGGTTAGTCTCATGGTTCCTATCTGGACATAGATTACCTCCTGTGATCTACACCTGTGTGTGAGAGAGTGTGTGTTAGTGTGTGTGTGTGTGTGTGTGTGTGTGTGTGTGTGTGTGGTGTGTGTGTGTGTGTGTGTGTGTGTGTGTTTAGTGTGTCCACACTAAAACATCTAATGCTCTGCCTGACTCTATTCTCTTTTCCCCTTCATCTTTCATTTTCTTACAAAAGGTCAAATACGTGGTTTGTTGGAGACACAGCTGCCAAGATCACTATATACAAGCCCCTTAGTTAAGATTAACATGACATTACCTTTTCAGCCTAATATTTTTAAATTCTTGAATGCAAATCTTCCAATTAAAATCCACCTGTGAGTGATTTGGAAGAACTTCTTCACAAGATTTGGGTCATAAAAGTTTAGGTTAGTTTCTAACTAGGGATTTGCTTAATCACACACACACACACACACATGCAGCCAGCTCCTTCTCACACATTCACAGCCAGAGACCACCCACTCAAATACATGTACAGTTCAGAGACGACTGGGCTTCAGTGTGTGACTAATGTAGCATCTGTTCTCCTCCTCCCTCAGCATATTATATGTTTCTCCTTATTTCTTTTCATCGTGCTGTTACTCAGGGTCACAGAAATCTTTTGTGGCCTCACACACGCTCTGCAGAGGAGGAAACTAAGATTGAGGCTTCAAAGTGTAAGCACTTTAAAAAGGCTCCCGAGGATCCATAGGCGCTGTGAAATCCTGTCTCTCTCTCACAGTCTGGTGTCGTAATGTGATTAGAAATTTGTCGCTTTGGTCCATAACTCTTCACTTCTGCTCAATTTGTTTTCATTTGAGCTCAAATATCCATTGTGTGCTTGTGTGTCTGTCAGGAAACAACATCAGGAGCGTTGATGGGAGAAAAATGAGGGTCTATTGCTGTTTTTCTGTTTCACTTCCCGCCCTAAAATATTCGCCTGGGAAAAACAGAAAATGATATGAGGTGCAATTGGATTCTCGCACCTCATCAAAACTTGGCACTTGTTGAGGTGCAGCAAAAACACATTTAGAGGAAAATGTGTGAAATGTGGTGCAGCCTGATTGAATTGAGACCATTGGGCCTTGGCAGAGGCATGTGCTCGACCGAGTGCCATTCTAGTTACTGCTGCTCTTCCGTGCAGGAGCTAGATGTGTACATGTGTAACCTTGTTTCCTTGCTAATGAAAATCGACCCCTGACAAATGGGTGGTTTGCCTCCCACACGGTGCTCCAGAGAGTGAGTGGTAGAGAGAGAGAGAGACTCTCCCTTCAGATGTGCGCCGCTTCTTGTCCTCACCGTTTACCTTGTGTTGTCTCCTCTCCGATAATGTCAAAGCTCTACACTAAGATCAAGAGGATCAAATGCAGTTTGAAGTGTATTTTCTTCAGCGACTCATTGACTCCCTCGTCTGCGTTGACTACGACTCAAAAAGAACCATAACACATTTTGTCCTGGTTGGTTAATTAGTAAAAATGATTGAGTCTCGGCTCGTCCTCGCTCGCTCTGTAATGGAAATGTGACTAATGGGAGATGTGAGGAAGCCAGCTGGGCAGCACAGGAGCATGCTGGGAGAGTTTTGCAGCGTGAAGCTCATGCCACACTGCGAGCAAATCAAACATCCCTTATTATTATCATTATGTGCACAACATGAGATGTCAGTGTGATGTTTGCTTTGTTGAGGTGTGTGTGTGTTATGAGTGTGTTACAGGGACGTAAAGGAATATGAACACGCTGTTCGAATATGAACAGAAACAGAAATAAGCAATGAACAGAAACACAAGTCCTCTTATTTCAGCAGATTTTTCTTACACTGTGTGCTGGAAGCAGGTGTTTGTGTGTGTGTGTGTGTATCCAAAATAAATTAACAACACATGAATGGAGTTTGCCTCATCTGTGTTTATATAGCATCGCTTCCCAGTGGTTTTCCTTTTTGCCGATTTTCCTCCCTCTCACCTCATCACACTAATGTCATATCCCTTGTCTGAGTCGAATAGAGACACACACACACACACACACACACACACACACACACACACACACACACACACACACACACACACACACACACACACACACCACACACAATGCTGACAGGCTGTCCAATGTCCTCCAAAGATAAATATCCATAAAGAATCCGTACCCTAATGACGTTGGTTCATCAGATTCTCTTCTTGTTCAAATCTTACCTTCTTGGTTTTGTCCATGGCCTTCAGTATGGATTTATTCAGGTCTTCTAAGGCGCCGAGGACGTTCTCATATTCACCGAGGTGCTGGGAGAAATACTCTTCACAGCAGCAGGACGGAAAAAAAAGAGAGAACGAGTTAAGGAAATCGGACAGGGCTTTAGGTGTTGTGTTGAAGCAGCATTAGTATGACACCTCCCTGACACAGCCTGCAGGGGTTTGGTCATAGAGCATGTGACCACGTCTAACATGGTTCTTTCCTTATGCTGGGAAAATGTCAAATAGCATTTTAGTCTACGGTGCTCCCGACTGCATGGTACAGCCACATACATCAAGCAGAAAAGCTTCTTATGCAGAAAATTCAAATTTTGTATTTATTTATTTAGACAGGGAATCAACTTACCACAGAGTTCATCAGTGTCCACATTGCTGAAAGACAAAACATGAGAGATATTTAGATTAAAAAGGATTTGTTAAACTGCAATGGCGACCACAACTAAAACCATCTGAATCTGGATTTTTTTTGCATCAAGATCAATGAATTCTTCTCAGAGAAATCAAGGAAAATGTAAAAAAACAAACAACAAGGTAAGTAAAGTGAAAAACAAAATCCTGAATCTTCCTCCTCATACGGTTCCACACAAAAATAGAAGCACTACTTCCCTTAACTCTCCCTCATCCTTCCACCAAGTTTTGAGGTAATCAGGATGTCTAAAACCATTGAAAACATTCCGTCTTTGACAGAAGTAAAAACAGATGTATCCAAGGTAACAGATGCAACAGACTAATCTTTCTCCCTCTGCAATTTTCTCTGTAGACTGTGATTTGGTCAAATCAGTAAGTGATGACGAATAGGAGCAAGTAAAAATATGTCAGAAGAAATTAAGTTACATTTTCTGCCCTCAGAGGTGTGAGCCAGAGGCCTGACACCGAATTGTTCAGCAGAAAACCCTGAGAAAATGTGTAGCTGTTTGTGATGAAGGTCTGTGCATGAGTGTGATTCAGGGAGGAGGTCGGTGTGTGTGCGTGTGTGTGCGTGTGTGTGTGTTTGTGACACTGCTAAACTACACTTTCCTTAACTCTATTCCACACAAGCTGCAGCTGCCGTTCACAACAAGGCAAAGTGCTGCAGGGATCAAATGGTCCAAACAGGAGAAAACACTTAGAGCCACACGACGATAGAACAGAAGAACACAGGAGGTAAAACACAGGTTAGATATTAATCTGATCCTATAAGAAACTCTGACTTATTAGTTGAAGGAAACTTACATGTTTTGACGTTTTAAGATACATTATTTACTAATGGAACAAACTTGGGTTATAATGCTTGCAAAGTACACTAAGCAGCAACTACTACACATATTTAACTACTACACTAACGACACAAAGCTGTATCTGGCGTGAAAAGCTAAATGTCTAAGAACTGACTGTAGTTCATGCATGAGCATTAAAAACAGTATAAATACATTAACAAGGCTTTGATCCAGAATCACATATCTCACTTTAAAACCTGGTGATCATGACAAAATTAATACTAATGACTTTGGTTGATCTACTGACCCACGAGAAGATTTAACTGCAAACTGAAAAACACAGACTTTGTGTGTTGGCCCTGTAACGACACCTGACAGTGATGCAGAGGTGCATTGAACACACTCTGAGTTTGACAGTTTGCTTGAGAAACTGTAGAACGAGTTTCTCAGATTGTGCATAATTATTCAAGTTTCTTACACCTTCCAGATATCTCCACAACTAATGACTCAATTCTCATCTTACGACCATATCATGGCTGCAAATGTTCAGTCCTCCTCTGACATTCTTCTAAATGTTGTTTGCTTTGCTGAAATGCATCATTCTATATGCACCTGTGAGGGAATTTGTCCCAGTATAACAGAGTATTTGTTTAATTTCTGCGACCCCTCAGCTGATGAATGCAGCCCCTCAGCTGATGAGTCTTGAAGACTGAATACAGAACAAGTCTACACTAAGGAACGCGATCAATATTCACACACACTTAATAGGGCCTTGGACTCGAGTCAGATCTAATGCAAAGCACTGATGGTGCGAATTGGAAATTCCTCTTCGAGCCCCTTGATCAGAAGAGTAGGGACATGGAAATTAAAGTGACGTATTATATAATTGATAAAGTGGGTATTAATAAAATATTATGCTAAAAATGATGAAGAAGGAATCCAGTGTGGGCCATAGACCTGCTGCTGATGTATATAACCTACATCAATCACCACTTGATAAAATATCAACATTTGGGGGAGTTAATAAGCAATAATAAAATATTTTATATAAGTCTGTCTGAAATTATTATGTGTAAGATCTAAAAATGTGCGACAGGTTGACAGGTGAACAGAGACATTTATTTGACAAGAGTCTCATGTGTCCTGCAGAGGGACAGACACACACAGTCCACTGCCCACAATGCTTCACTTCACATCTTCTCATCACCGTCATCACTTCGACAATACTGAGCTGACGAATAAATAGAAACAAGTCTCTTCAGAGTGTTTGGCCCAGGTTCCTTTAAATATTTTATAAGTCAAGAGTCACTTTTGGGATGTTTGGGATTTGTCACATTATATTCTCTACAAGCATCCAACAGGATTTCTTATCAAAGTTAAGCCGGGTGAGTTTGTCCAGTTTGGTTTGAAAACATGTCAAGACTCTTCTCATATGAGACAAAAACTGAGCTGTGACTGCATCTAAGTAAATTATTATATTTGACAAATCCTCTTTGGTTGGAGACAAATGAAGTTGTCACAGTGTTGACCTGAAATTTCATTCCATCAAAAACACACAGAAGCACATACACATATTATTGGCCCCTCCTCTCTCACTCTCATCCCCAGATAGAGCACCACATTAACGGACTCACTCTGTGTTGTGGGTATCGATCGTGTGGAAGAGCTCCTTCAGTTCGTCGGCTGTCAGGACTCCATCGGAGAAGTAGGACTTGAACTCGTCAAAGGAAAGCTTCCCGTCGTCTGGGGACGGAGCACAAATTCAGAGTGTCAACGAGTTGTCAGGGCAGCTCAGTCAGGACGGCAGCAGCCGGCAAGGCCAAGTGACCAGTTTCTAAAATGTTCCTCATATGCATCACAGACAAATCCAGAAATGACAGGAGCTGGAAGTCAGTAGCACGGACAAACTGGTACATTGACATATCATTAGGAATTTCGGTGAAGCTCTCGGCTCAGAGAGTGTGTTTCCCATGTGTGATGTGAGGTGGTGATCTTTCAATTTTCACCGCTGACCTGCTCGGGAGGTGGTGCTCAGTATGAATGTCATGTCACTGTTGATGATGTGAGCATGAGCCCCTTTTGAAGGCTGTACAAAGGCACACACAGACATACACACACACAGACACACACACACACACACACATACACACACAGACACAAACACACACACACACATGAATGGAGCACACAGTGACTCACAGTGAGCTCAGAAATAGTCTTGGAACCAACCTGACATATAAATATTGCTGTTTGCAAAACACTTAGAAAACAAAGACGTGTGACGGTTGTTTATTTTCCTTCGTGATGAGACCTGAAATCCCTCACAGCGTGGGCCATTTGAATTATGAAGCACGTCATGTCATGTGAATAATGAATTCTGAACGGCTATTTTTGGTCATTTATATCAACTATGTTCAATTTGTGTGCTACTGGTAGGAGGACAGCTGTCTGACATAATGGTGTCTGTTAACGTGCCAGTAGGATAAATAGACTACATGTATTTATATACAGGATCTAAAACCCTAGCGGTGCAGTGAAATAAATAAACTAGTTTCAATTTAGGATTCCAGTTTTATTCTATATTCCATTCAAATGTAAATAAATATTTTTCTCCAGGTATTTAGGCTTCATGTCAGGACACTGGGAGGAAGTGGAGATGCATCGTCCATCTTTACAGTCTGTGTTAAATAATAAATATAAAGCTCCAGCTCACAACTGGTTAACTTTGCTTAGCACCAGGACTTTAACAGGGGAAATATCAAATCTGGTTTTGTCTGGAGATAAGAAAACCATCATCCACCAGCACCTCTGACAGCATCTCTGAACAGGAGGTGCTTCAGACACGTCTTTTACTCGTCTGTCTCAAGCCCACCTGACAGAACAGATACGCTTCCACTTTAACCATCCAGCTGTCAACATGATCCATCTTTTCTTCTTATGATCTAACTCTGGAAAAGCATGTTTCCCAAAATTATTCTCCTTTCTGCAGCACAGAAATACGAAATCAATCCAGAATTTATTTCATTTCAATGATTCATAATAGTTAATGTATTAGTTATTTCAATAAGTAGGTCGACTGCATGTGCCTTTAGAGCATTTGTGAATTATTAAAATGTTATCACTGGAATTCAAAGGATTTTTATTTCATTCAACGTCTCTTAGTCTGACTTAACTTCATAAATCAGACTTAGCCAATTAAAATGCAAGGCCTGTGTGCCATAAAAACTGCAGATCCACAGTGTTATTCCACTTCCTTTTAGATTCTCTTCATCTGGGTATTTAAGTTGACAGGTTGGAGCAGGATGAACGGGGAGAAACTTGAATTCAGACTCCTGCTGTTTCTAGTTATCAACAAATATATTTATTTTTGTATGTTTACACAAGCAGAAGATAGAGAAGGTGAGAAAACAGCAGAATCTGTGTTGAGCCTCCAGCTATAAAACCTTGAATTTGTTAAGTGTGGACTGCAGTGATAAAAGTCTAACTAGTAAAAACTCTTGATGTCCGTCTTCATTTACACACTGATTGTGAGCCTCTGTGGGCATGGTCAGTTTCCGGTTTCCATGGAAACTGAAAGCCTATGGCCAGAGAGTCCTGGTCAGGATTTCATTGAGGAACTTGTACGTCTGATTTCACACACCAGAGTGAGGGCGTCGAAGGAAAACGCCAGCGGGTGTTTGTGTGATATTTACCGTTTTTATCAGCTCTCCGTAAAATCTGTAACGAGAGGGAGAAGAAACACTGTCAGGTTTCCCATCATCAAAGTTCAAATAAGTGTGTGTTTGTGAGTGTGTGTTTGTACGTGGGGATCATCGATCACACTCTCAGTGGGTCATTTAATTATTGATAGAGCTGCCCCACAGTCCAGACGAGATGAAAGTCGGAGGGGCAATGACCACATCAGCTTGAAAAGGTTTGAGCCGCCGACCTCAGAATAGCATCTTCTCATCTCGTGTTGGCACTGAAGCAGAATCTGAGCAGAGAGTATTTACACATCATCCTCGCTGGTGGAATCTGACTATAATCCTCTATGTGCAAGATCTCAAATGTAAAATTGAAACCATAAACCAAATTGTTCCCTCCTTGGACTCGGTCGACATGAGGATAAAGAAGCAAATTAAAAACTACAACCACTGTTCTTTAGTACTTGGCTGATTCACTAAATCTTTCCTTCCAATCACTTCATTTCTGTCCAACATCCTCACAGACCTGCTACCTCTCTGTTCCCACTCATCTTTAATCCACATCTAACTCCCATCAGCAGTCAATCGAATTCAGCACAGCTTCACCTATCTGTACGAGGCCACAGTGCAGAGCGGCTGTGTGAGGAATGAACGAAGGCAGAGGGAAGAAAACACTGTTCCCTGCAACATGGAAACAATCAATTGTCACGTCTATGTCCCAAATCGAAACCGTCTTCATCCGTGTAAAACCGTGACGATCAATAGCTTAGTTGATCAACAAGTCTAATCAGCAGCGCTATTCATGGTCACTGAAGTCAATTTTAAAGCAAAGATTACCAAGAATTTGATGATTCCAGCTTTATTACTGTTATATATTGATATAATATGATCTATAGTATCTAAATACAACTAAATGGATTAGCTCCAAACTTGGTTTAAGGATGTGTTACAGGTCAGGAGAGAATAGATTTTCGAGTGGATCAAGGAATTCTTTCACTTTCTTTAACAATGTGAGATTTGGGCTGTTTTTCAACTTCCCCCTTGATTTACTATTGAGAATAATTCATGGATCAGGGGTGATTGGGGACTGATCTCTACAAGTGTGTAGAGCAGATATTAATAAAAATCCGGATCTATCAAATTTAATGTGGTTTCATAAGGGGACTGTTGGGTCTTGGCAGAGGTATGTGCTCTACCAAGTATTCATTCGGATATGATTTAATTCATGAGATTGTCTGAGGCTTGATGAGAATATGAATATTATTCACTGTGTCGCTGATGAGCTGCAGATTAATCAACAATGGAAATAAATGTTGTTTACAGCCCTCCAGCTCTCCAATTACTCTTTTATACATCTACTTGCTCATGCATTTGTCATATTGATGATTCAGATAATAATAACACCATCACTGCTTCGAACCCTGTAACAACCTATGATTTGGTCTCATTTTTCTAGTATCATCCTGTTTAATCTTTTACATCCAATGAGTACAATTAATTAATCAAACCCAGAATAGGAATGGGTTTTTTTTCCCCCCTCGAGTACATCTACTAATGAAGTGGAGCTCTGGCACCGAATCACCATCAAAATGACAAGGACATGAAGACACAACCTGTGGCAGGAGTATTGACTATTTGGAGCCAGTGTGCAGAAACTCATACAGAGAGAAGTCAACAAATAACCGAATCCAGGCCGTCGACCAGCTCGTCTCAACATGACGGGGGTGTCACTCCCCGTCAGGCAGTTCCACAATACGTCAACATCAGTGGGACGTTTGATGTGATCTATATATACGACTTCCTGTTCTCATATTAATCTCCCATGTGAGCATCCACCCGAGCCACAAACAGGTTCATAGTGAAGACACTCAATTTAATGACATAGAGCGGAGAAATGTGGGTTTAATATAATAAGGTGGCAGATAGGAACAATGCAGGGCAATTAAATGGAGAGAGAGAGAGAGAAAGAGAGAGAGAGAGCGAGAGAGAGAGAGCGAGAGAGAGAGAGAGAGGAGAGAGAGAGAGAGAGAGAGAGAGAGAGAGAGAGAGAGAGAGAGAGAGAGAGAGAGAGAAGGAAAGATCACAAACTATAGTGATACATGGCTTTATATTTATATAAATAAATCCACAACACGATTTTGCATTAGAGATTTAAAAAAGTCAACAATTACAGTAACTTGGTATTTGCCCCTGAACAATGACATATAAATGGACGACCAGGCTTTGAGAGCAAGAGGCTAAATTAAAGGTCAGGCTTGTCAAATTCATTCATCCCACAGGGAACCGTCTGTACCCTGCATACACAGCAGGGTTCCACATTAACTCAGGTGATACAAAACATCTAAGAAATAAATCATTGAAACTAAAAAGTAAAGAAAAAATTCATATTTTTCTCCAAATACAGAGAAAAATGCTTTTATGATAGTTTTACATTTATTTTGTATCGGCTTTGATAAGCCACGGATTATCACAAAAACAAAATGTAAGAAGCACTAGTGAATATTAAGATCATTATTTTTCTCCAAGGATCATTAAACGTGTTTTACTCACATCTATGAAAATCGACATCCCCATCTTCAGCTCCATCTGAGCGCAGGGCTCCTCGCACACAGACGGAACCTCCTCTGAACAATCCATCACCACAGATCAGGCTCCAGTAGTGAACTGCAGGGGAATGCGAGTGTCTCAGCCTCTTATCTGATCACTGCCACCGGTCAGACACAGACACAGCGACCCCTAGCTGCTGTCAAACCAACAGCATCACACACACACACCCCACTCCCCAAGTTAAGTCCCACCATTTAACCCTTAACTTCATGTATGTGATCATGAAAAATGGCTGTCATGTTTTCCCTTTAAATGTTAAACATGATCGCATTATACTGAGATATGTATTTATGCTCTGGGCTCACTCAAACTGCCCCCTTTCTTGACTAACTCTGAGATTCATGTGCTTATATTTTGACAATATATCACCACACTTACTGATATATGAATTGCAGCCTGTTTCTTTGTTGTATTTATCATTTGTTAGTTGTGATTAGTCAAAACCTGTCCACCCCAGCATCCTTCACTGAAAATGTCCTAATATTTCCTCAATTTTGAGTCCAAAAAATAATCAAAAACCAAGAAAAGTAGGGTTTATAGGCTCCTTTTCTTTATATTTGATTATTTGTGTCTATTCTTATATTTTATCAATTCGCATGTTCTCTTGTCTACCTCGTTTTAACTTTCTGCTGATGTAACAAGCATCCAATCTTAAAGATGTGATCTGGATCATTTGTGACATTTCTTAACGAAAAAGGCAAAGACTAGACTTATAGCCATATGGTAGTGTCTTACAGGGATAGTTCACCCTTAAATGAAAACTCACTGCTTATCTACTCACCACTATGACGATGGAGGGGTTGGTGAAGTGTTGGTGAAGTAAATAGTGACAGATTCTTCAGAGGTAAAAAAAAACATGAAAATGCCTCCATACTGCGTCATTTACACCATGTGTTTAGTCGAAATCTCCCCTGTTATCCTCCTCCTAGTTACGGCTGCAGTTCTCCTGAGAACAGCTGCAACTGGTCTCAGGGGAACCAGCAATAGTCAAGTTTAAATGTCAGGGCTTTCATAAAAGGAAATGAGAAAGCTGTGTGTACGACATTAATTAATATTTCAATCCTCTGAGATTTTTTTGGAGCCGGATGTGTAAACGCATTTAATCCTTTTCATTTGAGGAACACTTCTATTTCACTTCCAAATAAAAAAAGGCTGCTTGTCGTAGTCAGCAGAAAATTCCACCAGAGAGTGATTTGGATGAAGCAACAAGTGAGTTATGTCTTTTAAAGCTTTTGATCTAATTGCAAAAAGAGTAGACGGAGTCAGTATTTTCATGAAGATGTGATCAAATCCCTACGTGCCACTCTAACTGTTTTACGAGTTGAAGAAGGAACTCTGGCATAATGGTAATTGTTTTTACTATTTTCAAAATGTCAATTAACCTCTGGATAACACAGGAAACTGGAAAGTGTGGAGCTACATACACCCAAAAAGTGTTAAAACCAACTCTGTGGAAGTTAATTAAACACTGCACTGGACTTGCTTGTAGGATTCTCATTGACAACAAATGGTAAAACATATGTGGGAAAATGTGTAAATTGAATGTCAAAATATATTCAAATAGAAACACAAATTTATAATTTGCAACTCATGTTGGTGTGACCCGAATTTATGTTGAAAAAGTTTTTTATTTTTATAAATCAACCCAGATAATGAATGTGACTATGTATTAAATGTTTCCACATCGGTGCAGAGCAGCCATCATATAAATTAGAGACAAGAAGATACTTGCTATTTGTAAAAACCTGTGTAACAGTTCCCTCTAGTGGATTGTTATGAGAGCACACAAAATACTAACATCCACTATAAAGCTAAAGAACAATCACGTTTTAATGTGCGTAGATTGAAGGATATAATATAATGAATTGTCCAGGTCGTTAGCCAGAAGGCTTTTCAGAGACAAACACTCATAACAGGGCTGCACAAAGTTTTTTTTGGGGGACTACCACCTTCCTTCACCCACAGCTGGGTGAGCCAGGGGCTGAGCAGTGGTCGCTGCATGAATGCACCGATTGTCTGCTTCACTCCCCTCATTATGAATTTATTAATGCCAAGGAGGGAGATATCCTTCAGGCTACTGTAATATGATCACAGAACCAGGCTACAGGAGAAGATCTATACGAGAAAATCAGTATAAAATGCATCGGTTACTGGAAATTATTTTGAATATATACAGCACGCTACATTGTTTTTTTAAATAAGACCTACCTGAATAAATAATGTCTATACCATTTTATTTAAAAGGCTGGCACTTTAAAAAACAAAACAAGTTTTAAGGTAATTAATTTTTAAACACTATGACTGCAGTTGCTAGTTACATTGCAAGTAACGATTATTCAAAACGATATGGAGCCTGTTAAACAACACTACAAGATAAACAGTCCATAAATTGAGCTCAAGCCAAGTTACTGTACAATGTACGGTCACACTTTGATAAAATGTTTAAATCCATAGCGCTCACATTACATTGTATTGACCGGTGGCAGCTAAAAAAAGAAAATCCTTAACATTCTTCATGAAGGGGGGATTCATTGGAGATTATGGTTGTATCTGACTGTGCTAGTTTCAGCTGTGTGTTCCCTGCAACCGTTCCACATAAACTGACAACAGAGTGTATTAACAAATGTGAAAATATAACTAATGAGTAACATCTGACTAATTTTTTAAAAATATTTTGGTAGGGATATTTTTTTGTCTGTATATGTACAGTGTGATATCTCTGTTTGCTACTTATATCTTGATTTCATTTGTTTATTTATTTTGAGCTCTTACAAAAAACATGTAAAACAATATATGTAGGAAAAAAAACAAAGAAGGAACAAAACCACCATAAATTATGAATAGACTTTCTATTAGAGACGTACATGATGTCGAAAGAAGTAGGGAGAAGCAACAATGCTTGTCCGGCCCTAACCCTCATCTAATGTGAATATTAATGTCATTAAGTTAATCACAAGCTGCACAAGCCAAGCAAGAGCAGCAGAGGAACACAGCCGCCAGCAGGGGGCAGCCTCAGGACATCACATGGAAACAAGCAGCAGCAGACTGTGATTCTTGTGGCGTCAGAGGACAAGGTTAGAAACCACTGGATTATTCTCTAACAATAGGTTTTTAAAGCATGTTAAATCATCCAGTATAAAACATAAAAGTAACTTTTAAGTAAGGCTGTCAAATATATGTAGTAAAGTAGAAATAATTTGAATGAATAGGTGGTTGAAGTCCTGCCAACACGACAGCCTGCCAAACTTTAGCAGTTACATTAACATTAAGGATTGGATTACCTGCTCATTCCCTTGAGAAACACAGGAAGAAGATGCACAAATTGCACCTGTAGCCTTTTTTGTTTGTTTGGTCATGATACACCTCTGTTTCGATTTTTGTTAAGATCCGTAAATGTTTGAAGTGTTCAAGTGGTCTCGGGGGCAACGTTGAGCCATTTTCTACAAATTTTGGTAAGAATTTGAGCATGTTAGAGCCCTCAAAAAGCCAATTAATCTGCCTGCCAAAAAAAAATTATAATTACAATTTCAATAGGGCCTCACTGTCTGTCAGTGCTCGGGCCCTAATAAATCAAATAGTGTGACATTTATTTCCCTCTCTCAGTCCATCACTTTGATTCAGATTAAAAGATTTCTGGTGAAGGATATCTCATGAATGCTGCCTCACGTGGTTGTATAGCAGTTGTGTTTGCTTATGTGTGCTGTTGTTCACAGAATTTATCCAAAACAAACAAGGTCTGTGGTGAAGTCTCGCGATGGACCGCCGGGCTCGCTGTGATTGGAGGAGGGGGGCGCGGCGGCGTGTCACGTGGCCAGGGTTTACTTGGCATTCTGGGACACAAACAGTGGTCGAGGAGCCCGAGCAGCGGCTTCCAGCGCGGAGGAGCGACGGCGAGAAGGAGCCACGACAGCCCGCTACCGGAGACCCGAGCGAGTGCGTCTTCACACCCGACCCGGCCGCTCTGTTGTCCGGGTGCACAGGGAGCTGCGGGACCCGCTCGAGTCCGTGCATTGCAGCCGTGAGAGCTAGTTAGCTTACGGGAGAAAGTTAGCCTCGCTGGAATTCATGCTAGTGGCTTGACGTTAGCTCCGTGCGGCTGCTGCTGGAAAAAGTTTGTGTTTGTTTTGCTCCTGGTCTCAGTCCGGGGACGTGTCGGACTTGTTTGCCCTCGCAGCTCGTGTCCTGCTGTCCTGACCCCCGTGTCCATCATCTGTCCCGAAGCTGAAGCAGAGGAGGAGGAGGAGGAGGAGGAGGAGGACCAGGCGAGGAGGGGGGGACAACAACTCTAAACATGGCGAGTTTCTCAGACAGAGGTATTCAAAGTGGCTCTTTCAAGTGGACGGACCGGCACGCAGCACCGCGGGTAGAGCCCAGATAAACCCGGTTAGAGCGGACACCTCGTGGGATGGCCAAGGACAGTGACGGATTTCACGTGTGTGTCTCATTGCACAGTTGCAGAGTGAATTCATCTCCAACATAAAGTTTGTCAGGACTGACTGGAACCTTTAACATCTCAGCTGTCTCCAGGTGGGACACTTCACCTGAGGGCCAACATGTCGGGGTCAGGGGCCACGACCGTGCAGCTGCTCACCAAGCTTGTGAAGCATGCGGTGGGCAAAGCTCAGATCCAGCTCAACCGCTGGCTGCAGAGGACTGCCACGGAGGACTGTGACAAAATCGACATCCTGATCTGCAGCGCCTTCGAGGAGAGAGGAGCCGGAGCGGGGAAGTCGGACGGTGACCCGGAGGTGAGCGGTGACCCGGGGGGGGACGAGCTTCGCCGGCGGTGGAGGAGACTTCAGACACCCCTGCTGCATCACCACCTTCTGCTTCAAGGGGGCCCTGCTGGCGTGCATCCTGACCGCCGTGTGCTTCTCCTCGGTCGCCCTCGTGCGCCAATACCTCAAGGACCTCCTGCTCTGGGTGGAGAGCTTGGACAGCTTCATCGGGGCCTTCCTCTTCATCGTCGGGTTGATTATTGTGTCGTTCCCCTGCGGGTGGGGATACATTGTTCTTAATGTGGCAGCTGGCTACCTCTACGGCTTTGTGCTGGGCATGGGACTGGTCATGGTGGGAGTGTTAATAGGGACCTTTGTGGCCCACCTGGTCTGCAAGCGCTTACTGACCGACTGGGTGCTGAACAAGGTTGGGAACAGTGAACAGCTCAGTGCTGTCATACGAGTGGTGGAGGGAGGAAGTGGACTCAAAGTTGTGGCCTTAGCGAGACTCACCCCCATTCCCTTTGGGCTTCAAAATGCAGTTTTCTCGGTGAGTATGAAAAACACCACAGTCAGCTGTTTACTTTTCCCCTCAGAAGGACATTACACAGTCTTTGCAGTGTCCATTATAAACTCGTCCAGTCACAGCAGTGGACCCGCCAAGAGCACAGCTCATTAACCTACTGGAGGACGGCTTGACAAATCACTCCCTGTTCAGATTCTGGATTTGATTTTAAAGAGAAATTATTTTCTTGCGGTTAGGCCCACCTGCCTCACAGGAAATCAGATGTAGCCAGAAGCAGGGTTACATGTGGTACTTCCTGTATGGCCCGCAGAGGAAGGAACCCCATTTCTCTTGTAGGCAGAGGAGGTGTTTAAAAAAAGACACAAATCCGCCACAAAGTTTCTTTATATTGTTGCTGATTGGTGTAAACCTGAGCAGTACCAGGGTATCACTCTCAGCTGCATTCCTACATTTAACCTGAGGCCCTTGACAGTCATGTGTGTCATGAATAATGTATACTGGCTGATTACCCTTCACAGTCAACTCATTGATACCTCATCTCTCACATTGAGTTGGGCTTCCCTGTCATATATTTGTTTTATATTAGCTTGTCTCATAAACACAGTAAGAAGCTTGTTAAAGAATAAATAATGAAATAAAACTACAAAAATTCAAAGGAAAATAGGTGAAATAGCTTCTACAATGTTTTGGCTATGAATTAATAAAACCTGTACATTATTGTACAAATGTGTATATACAAATTATTAGATCTGACAGGGCTGTCAAATCTGTCTACATAAATACTCGCAGTTAAAATACAGGGCTGGTAAAGTTTGCTTTCATCTAAAACTTTAAAATCACGACAATTAACCAACATGGAAATGCGTCCAAGGATCAACTTGGTCAAAAAGTACAAAGTTCTGTTTATTTGAGTTAAGTTGGACTCTATCCTACGTAAATACCACACAGAACACACATTTTACAACTATTGACATGTCCGACAGCAACTGGATTAAAAGTCATCATCAAATTAATGATTTCTCAGGTTCTCTTTATTTTAGGTTACATTTCTTTTAGGCTGAGGTTCAGTTTTTTACTAAATTCCATTGTCATATGCAAAAGTGTTTATTGGGAAGAGATTTAAAAAAGTGTGGAGGGAAAGCAGTGGCACAAACGTAATGTAGAAGTGCAAAGTGGGGAATTTGAAAGGCATTCATAGCTCAAAGCGTCGAGGAGTTGATGCAGAGGCCAGAGGCAGGAAAAGGAGATGACGTAAGTGTTCTTCAGAAGCACAGTAATTGCAGGCTGCAAAACAAGTTTTCTGGGGTGACTGATTTGTTAAGACATTTCTCGGCAGCTTGGAGATTCATTGGCTGCTCATCTTTGTTTTTTGACAGCTCTGCACACACGCCCATAACCACGACACAATAAACATTGAGCTGCATCAGAGCTGCAATATTTTATTTAAATTCCAGTACATTTTAAATCCATAGCATCTCAAGTTTTTACTTTATTCCATTATTTTGTTCCGTCCTCATGAACGATATCCCAGACAGTGTTGAGTAGCGCATCTATATTGAAGAACCAACTACACACGTGTTAACTTTAGGGACTGCATTTAGTATGACTGTGAAATTATCATGTTGATATAATCTGTACACACACACACACAAACACACATACACCTGACTAGCTGCCAATTAACCGCCTCTGTGGTACGTCCTGCTGTCTCCAGGATGCCATTATACCATGAGGACAGGTGTGACTCTCAGACGCACAAGGTGGAAACAACATCCGCGCTGCTGTCGCACATTGTCTGTTTTAAGTGGTTATTACAGGCTTTGCACTGGAGTGGAGTTTTTTTTCTATTTTTGTTGATCAGTAATTGCGAATCACATTTGTGTGAGGAGAGATGACGCACCAAATTAATTGTGGTAAACAGACCACTGGCTTGATTAGCTGCCTTTTGCAAAATGGTTTTGTATTATATTTAATTGTCTGTGCATCACATGTTTGTGGAACTGGATGTTCAGAATGATGATGATTACTGGTAGAGGACTAACATGCACTTTGTGGGGTTAATTTACATTGAACATCACATGACAACACCTCAGATAAGTGAAAATAGTAATTTGGCAGCAGTGGTATGAGATCATCCCAGAATCAGCTGATTTCGGGGGCAAGCAGCACCACAGGCACCTTGCTGTACGAGTACTGAGAAGCATATTGGATTCCAGTGCTACATGCATTAAATAGAAAGTCAAAGAAACTTGTTAAAAAAAGCATCTTCTCCCTCAAGTTGTTTTTGGGCCACCGGGGATAGAACTGTGACTTAAATTTAGGATCACATTGCAGTTCCAAGATTGAAATACAAATGAATGATTCTTCTGTATTATTTCCACAGTGTGGGCAGCAGTTAACCTGTAAAAGAGATTTATTTTTTAAACAGGACTAACACGTCTAGCAGAGTTATTTTCTTGCCTGAATGACCTAAACAGGTTCTGTTTGACTTTGGTTTTTACCTCAGGCTGCGTGTTAGAACATAGCTCTGAGACTAAAGGTTAAAAAAACTATATAGTGTGAATCCGGGCTCAACATTGATCTTTCTGTTCCACTCTGTAAAAGTGTAAATGACTTGTCAAAGTCAAAGGAACAGCCTGCACAGCTGTTATCACCCTCACTGGTGTGATCGGTGCCACTCCATCACTCAGTCAGACTGTTAATTACAAGCTAATTTACTGTCTTATACAAATTGCTTTTGAGTTTTTCATGGGGATAATCTCCAGGGAAAAAAGCAAACACACACTTCATGGGGAAATTATCCCATCTTCCCTGTGGCTCAACCGCAGTTTCTTATTTGAATTTGTCACATTTCCACTGGTTATTTTAAACTTGTGTGTGAGCTTTGTCTGAGTTTGACTCATTGGGGAGTTAATAGTTATGAAGGCTTTTCAAATGTTTGTTTTGTTGTGATTTGATTAACTAATGTTGCTTTAAAATATCACGCATCAAATCCTTATTTCCACACCAGATTTTGTGAAGATATTTTTTGGCCATTGTTGCCTTTTATAGATAGTGTACGCTTGAAATAAGGAGAGTCTTGCGTCTATAGCAGTGTGAGGTTAATCTAACAACAGCCTCAACACCACAGGATTTTTAGCCTGATACTGATGTTAAATTAAAAAAATAAAGTATCATTTCATATTAAACTTTTCAGAGAGTTCCCTTAAATATATAAATAGCTACCAGGATACTTTATAGTTAAAAATAAACTATATTACTGTGTCCCTTCTCTTCCTTAATTTCCTGTAATGTATTGACTGTCATATACTCAGATACACGTCTCTGCAACAAACTGCTTTTTTTTTGTTAAACTAGAATGTTTAAAGATGGTTTATGTTGAAATAACTCAACTCGCCAGAGAGTTTATTCAACTCTACCAAGAGCAAGTTAATAATTTAAATCCCTCACTCCACCGGCCTCCTCTGCCACATTATCGCTTCCTGGCTCAGAGGGTTCAGTTTGCACACCTTGTAATCCATCTCTCCTGGAGTTTAATAATTTGGCCGAGCTGATATTGTATCTTTATGGTTTAAATTCTCCCACTATAATTGGTGACTCTAATCGCGGGCGAGTACTGGTTCAAAGTAGAGTTATGTGTTGTCTCTCTCTCTCTGCCCTTGGTAAGCACTTTAACAGTTAGGCCGTATTTCACTGTGACACTTCTCACTGCTGAAGTGGTCGATGCTACATTATGGCAGGTAACCTAAAACGACACAGAAACTGCAGCAGTCAGCAAAACAAAGGGACAGCTCAGGAAAAAATATTTGTGAATCCTGTGAGGATGAAGTCTAAACATTCAGATCCCCTCATGTATTTTATAAAACTGTAATTGGATAATAAAAGATGATTTTGATCTCATTGCAGCGTTATAACCTTTATGACGGCAGCGTCATCCTGGCTCCATTGCTCTACTGCTGTAGTGATGAGCTAATGAAGCAGTTGGGGAATTTGTCATGTGATGAATTACTAGTAACTCCAGTCAAACATGTTTGTGCAGATTTACAAACTCCCTGTGTGTCACGATTTAAAAAAAAAGAAGGGAAAAGGCATCACAGTAGCAAACCTGAAATTTACTAAGCAGTCAAGATACCCTACTTGCTGATTCGTTTACAAGCACAAACTTAGAACTGCATCACTGCTGCTCTGACTAAATCAGGTCAAGCCAAGGATGGGCTGTTTCCCCCCTTGTTTTTGCAGATTATCTTGAACCGGTGTTCAGAAACAAGCAGGAGGTTCAGTGGGAATTCTCTTGTGTGGTTATACAAATACCAACAACTAGCCTTCCTGTGCCACAGCTGCTCCATGTCTTGGTGTGAAGAGACTTCAAAGGACATGTGCTTCACAACTCAAGGGTTGACGGCTCAGAGAAAGAGAGAGGCATTCCTTTTTTTTTGTGTCTTGTGCATTTCTCACAGGCTCACATGCCGGGCCAAGAGATTGGCCGAAGGCGTTTTGACTGTGTTGAAACAGAGTGCGGATGTGTCAGTGTTATTCTTTCAAGTAGAAGCGGCGGCTACATGATCACTGTATGGTTGTAGAGGAAAAACAACTGACGATTAACCAGGGCTTTGATAATGTCAGTGTCCTGTGAGTTCTAAGTCAAGGTCTTATCAGTGCGTGTTGTGATAACAGGAGTGGAGGTTGGGTTTTCTTGTCCTTTTGCCTCCGACATGCTGCTATCAGCCACAGCCTAGTCACAGTGCCAAGGTCACATCCTCCCACAGCCAGCACAAACACACATCGGCTTATGTCATCAGTTAATCAAGGGATCAAGGGTGACAGCGACGTATGCACTCGTTTGTATTAAGGTGGCCGTTTGGAGAAACGAGATGATACGCTGAGCTGGATTTGTGATGGAACGTCTTAGGGAATTAAACCAGAATCTGAGAATCTGTGTTTCAGATAGTTTGTGATTAATTTGGCTGAAAATTAATGATTTTGTCAAACAATTGTGTAGAATGTTTTAAAACGGTTGTCACTGATATCAGGATTACAAATATAATGCACCCAAGGACTAGATGCTGCCCAACATAAATTAAAGACCCCAGGATGACCTGTGTTAACGCATTTACCCAGGATTCATTGCAGTAATTATCTCCGTCGAAGAGGTTATGATTTTGTCTGTGTTCGTTTGTCTGTTAGTTAGCAGGTGTGTGTGTGTCTGTTTTGTGTTTGTGTGTGTACCTGCAATTTGATGCAGATCCAAATCCAAATCAATATCTAGTGATTTTAAACTTGGTTTTATAAATGAAAGTAGAAATGTCCACAGTGGAGGACATGCCTCCCGCAACAGTCCCCTTATATTCAATCAAGCTGCACCAATTGCTCACACTCATAAACATCAGTTCCCTGAATGTGTCAGGTACTTTTATTATCAAGATGAATGAATTATTCGCTATGAAATCTATGAAAATGTCGAAAAATGATGCAAAGTAAAGACCGCCTATTTGTCAAGATCTGCACCAAAATTTAATTGGTTCTTTTATGACCCCTGAATCACCCATCCAAGTTTTGTGGTAATATCTTCAGTAGTTTTTATGTATTTCTGCCAACAAATAAACATAAACTCTTAGTGGAGTTAATGATGACTCATAATCATATTGAACCTCAACCCTGATCCTAAATATGAATGTGTAGTAGCTGACTGTCATGTTTGCATGTCTATTGAAAAACATGTCAATTAAAGTGCTTAAATCATGTGATTTGTATCTCAATTTTAAAATTCTTTGTTATCGCTGCTTCCGTCTCAAGATCACAGATGTGTCCTTGCCAAACTACCTGGTGGCCTCGTCTGTGGGTCTGTTGCCCACCCAGCTCCTCAACTCCTACCTGGGCACCACACTACGCACCATGGAGGACGTCATCGCTGAGCAGAGCATCAGCGGCTACTTTGTGTTCACCCTGCAGGTGAGTTCTTGCAGATACAGTAAAGATATCAAAATGCTGCAATACCTATTTGACCATTCTAAGAACATGTGAGCAGGATTGTTGTGTCAAACTGGTATGCTGTCACCGGGAAAAGATAAGGTTTTGATTGATCAGTGTATTTTTTTTGCTTCCTAATATACATCGATTATGTCAACTAATCCTCTCACATTGTGTCCCACTGTGCAAAGCCAATGTTTCCTCCTTTAATATTTAGTTATGTAAACTGCCATAGTGTGAATTTTAAACCCTTTTAAACTTGTGCAAACTATACCCACAATTCTATCTGGTTCCAAAGGTCAAGTTGTAACCGCATCCCCAACACCTGCTCAGCTTCATTTAATCCCCACAAGTGTTCAGGGAACAGGGAGGCTTCTCTGGGACGTTCAAAGGTCAAGGGTCTGCTCAAGGTATCAGTGTCTCATGCAGAACTGAACATGACATGACTTCTCCTCGGTAAATACATTTTGAAAATTGATAGGACGGTTGCACGCTCAGTTTTTAACAGCTGATGATGTCACTGTAAACAACTAGATTTCACATTTCGGGAAACACGCCTCTGTGGAACCTTACCATCCCAGTGTCCTCTGGCTGCCTGCCAACTGCTCCCAGCTGAGAAATAGACCGGAACCTAACCCCCTATTTATGGTAAATTTAGAATGTTACTCCAGTTTTTTGTGCAGTTTAAACAAACAAGGCACAAGGTCTCAGTGATTGAGATTTAGAGAAGCTGGTAGCAAGATAAGTGAATCTAATATTTTTGTCCTTATAGCAAAATAGAACAAATGATTATAAACGCCTCAGATCATTAGACAGGTCAGTTCACCTCACCACACTGTGCTCAAAACGTGAATTCCTCTCTCTTGTGCAGATTGTCATCAGCATCGGCCTGATGTTCTACGTCGTGCACCGGGCTCAGGTAGAGCTCAACGCCGCCCTCGCCGCATGCCAGATGGAGCTGAAGTCGTCCCACATGAACGGGTCCTCCACCAATCACAGCAGCTTCACCTACTGCAGCAAGAGGGCGACAGCTGGAAGTGGAAACTGCGTTAATGTGGTGTGACCCTCAATTAACTACATGAGGTGGTAGCTCCTATGACTGAGCTGTAAGACGACAGATCTGAGGGGGCCGTCTGAGACACGGCCCAAACCCCGTTGGTGGTGGTCTTCACCCATGTGGAGAAAAACTCTAAAGTGTACATCTTCAAGTTTTTGAAGACACTGTACTTCTTCTTTTTCAACAAGTATTGGGACCACGCGCCTTTGAAGAAAAGCTGTTGATGAAAATAGATTCAAGGTATATTATTGTGGGAATTTATTTTTAATCTGAACTATTTTCATCAAGATACTTGGAGATGTCAAGGAAATTAGGATTTTAAGAGAAATCAGCAGTAGCTGAATGAGTGAGTGAGTAATGTGAAAAAAACAAACTGTTGGCATTGACTGCCTGCTAAAACTATGAATGTGCAATCTGGAGCTTTCTAGAGAACCAAGGAATTGTTTTCAGTGTCAAAAGAATGCCAACCTATGCACCTTTAACTCATACTACATCTGTTTTTATTTAATTTCAGGACATTTGAGGATTTGCAGAGGTCCCGTGTTAATTTACGATGATGTAAATAATAAGGGCATTAATAATATTTTTGTAAGAATTTGGCTTATTAGTCCAGTTAATTTTGAAGTGTCTTATTTTGGGACTGTGGGGCGGGGCGAGGAGCAGCGAGTCCTACAGGCCTCTCTGACTTGCTTATGACCACACCAGCTGATTTGGCCTCCCCTTGCCCGCAGATCATTTTAGCACTTCTGCAGTTTCTAGAAGCAGCAGCTGGAGAGGGGAGAAGAATTCACAGCAGGAAACTCAGGAACGGGTCTGGCAGGAAAGTGGAACTGCACAGTGCGAGCAGCTCCTCAGCAGCACGGCCACATGCTCGGCTGCACAAACTGAGCATGTGGCTGTGCCTTCTTTTGAAAGTTTATGACTACCTTGGTTTTACATTAGCTTTTTTTTAAATTTAATACATAGTTTTTGCTTAAGATAGTTTTGAAAATGCTGTGCAATACATCAGTGAGGAAGTGTGAATGTCATATACTACAGTGCTAAAACCAAACTAATCAGAGATGAAATGTCATGCATGACAAAATAACACAAAGCTGTTTTTTGGGGGGTTTTACTTGCATAAGAGGAGTAAGCTTGATGAGATAAAGAGGCTGTTATTTTCTATGTGCCATAATTTGATAAAGTTTATTAGACATTGTAACACTGGCTCCACCTGAGCTGAGGCCGTGTGACTTATGACTTTATTTTATTACTTGATAATGTTGATAACAATAGGAATGACCTGTGAAGAATCCTAATGTTTATTCTCTTGGTGACACATCAACATACTCTCATTGTGCATATTCGTATGCACAGTCCACGACGACATTATTTTCATAAAGATAAGTTAAAGTGGGAAGGGGTTTGCTTGGTCAGGAGATGGAACATGGGTCTCAGAAGCTGACAATCAAACACTAACGTGATGAATGTGATGATACTTTTTATTTTTACATCAGTTATTGTGATGCTGCTCCCCAGTCAAGATCCGATTGAGGAATATAAAGGGCTCCTATATGAACTATCCATTTGTTTGTCCCTACATCGGTTCGAAATAGTTATGCATGTTTTTGTTTTTTTCAAGTCAGAGTTAATGTTTGCCCACATTCCATGCTGTCAGTCTGAAAAGATGTCAAGTTATTCTCATGCTGTATGTTGGTTGAAAGGGCCCCTTCCTGTCTGAATTTAGCAATAATGTTTGAAAGTCAAGAGCAAAGAAAATTACATTTTAATCAGATAGAAGTCCCACCAATAAGATCTTCAGCCAATTGTTGAGTTGCTGTTCGCATCCAAAGTTCCAGACATATTTGTCAACTGCATTTGATTCGTCGGTCAATTCACGTTCCTCTGTAAGATTGAGTTACAACAGCTTTCCGTTCCAATGTTCGACCTGCCTTTGACCTCCGCCTGCCTCTGACGGACATCTCTGTGTTGACTAAGATCAGAACAGCCTGTCAGCTTCTCAACACTTTGTTCGGAGAGTCACTTAGCCCGCTGATCACGTAATAATTGCGATCAACCTCCCATTCCTGTTACATGAAAATCTTGCTAATTGCACCTGAGCATTTTTCCAGCGTCCTACTTGAATTGAACGTTTACGTCGAGAGAGACCAGATCATGTTTTTATGGCTGCGGGCTTCATGAAATATACTCTCTTCTCCTCCCTTTTAAAGGCATGGAAATTAGTTTAAATGGTAAAATATAAATACACAAGATTTTCATCTGACAGCACTTCTCTCCAACTCAGAAGTGGGAGAGAAGTGGACGTTACACCGTGTTTGATTCGAAATATAGAAACGGGAAACTTGATTGGCCAACGCGGGCAAGCTTCATAATATTTCAGCTTCTCGACCAGGAAAAAGGATTTTGGAAAAACAAGCAGTTTTTACAGCAAAGGCTTTGGTTCTTTCTAGGTGGGCTCTATTTAACTTAGATCTAGTTATGCAACAACTGATTCCTAAGGGAAGTATATTTCATAGGCACCCACACAAGACCTGAATCTGGGTCTGGGACGTAACTGCACACCTGTCCTCTTACAGGGGACTACAGTATGAGATCATGAACTTTAAAGGGTCCCGTTTGGTGCTATGAAATGCAATACTTCCCCATCTGTATCAAGTGCATTACACATATACTGTATTTTGTAATAGAGAGAATTTTACAGTGTATAAATATGGATATTTATCGCTGTACGATGCTTGTTCAGTGTTATTTATGAGAGAGAAAATAAAACCTGTCAGGCTTTGTTACAAAGTGTATGGTTACATTCTTTTTTTTGCACCCATAACTGATTTTATTATCAGGTCTGTTCTTAAAGGGAAATGCAAGTAATTTTAAAAGTGGAGTGAAGTTGACATGAGACAATAAGTATCATAAGCTTAAAGAGACACAAGCTAAAAGTGTTTCAGACAGAAGCTGAAAAGAGGAGCTGCAGCAATGGACACTATGAGGAAAATGATGTTTCCTGAACATAAAAGCATGTAAAACCTTTAAAGCAAAAACCCACATTTAAATTGTGAACATGAATATGAGCATAATAAGTCTCCTCCTAATGTAAAAGAAGTACATTCTGCATCCTTTTTGACCATTCTTCCCTAAACCTCAAGGATGACTAAATCTCCAGCTGAGGATACCTTATGTAATACCCATGTTCTTGCTAGCCTTTAATTAATTTTTTTTTGCATCTTTGTTATTTAAGATGGAAAAAAACGCCAAACATAATCTTCCTTACATTAGTTTCAGCTCATCAGTATCTTTAAGCTGCCATACATTTGATAATCCTTTTCCCCTGACACCATAACCTCACCCCCTAATCCCAGCATACCTGGCTCAATCCCTCGTCCTTTCAAAGTGATGAGAAGACAAAATATTCTTGCCTAGAAGGTTTTTCCCCTACCTTGCAAACCTCTAAATAACAGTCAGCCCTCAAATATTCAGCAGAAGCAGCGGCGGCAGCACTGTAAGGCCAGAAATAACACACTGGCTTCTGGGATAGTTTGTCGCCACGATTTTGAGTGAAGTTGTGATGGATGTGGCGGGGGTGATAGAGAGTGGAGCGGCACTTACGCCTGCCCTTGCCCTTGCCTTTGACAAGCTATCTGTGCAAGGGGAGGTGGGAGTGTGTGTGGATGGTGTCTGACATGGTTGGATTCTGCTGGAGACCAGTGCTATGCCAACACACACACACACACACACACACACAGTCATGTCTTCTTGACTTCAGATGACATAACATAGACTTACATTGATTTCCTGGAGACATACTTGCATTTACCAGAGTGACTACTTGCCAACCATTATAACAACCCTAACCCTATAACGACCCTAACCCCAACCCTAAATACAACCCTTAACCTAATTAGAATCCTAACCCTAACTAGGGCTACGTTGTAGCACTAAAAGGGCCGAGCCCTGCACTAATATTAATATATTGAGCTGTTCCCACCGTAGGTCAGTGGCGGTCGGAGGGGGTCTCGCCCGGGGCGCAATTCCATGTAGAACCGCCACTGCCCCAACCCGATCATTGACGGCAGGAAGGCCAACGTCAACCTGGCCTATCTGGGAGCCAAGCCCAGAGTGATGCAGCCAGGTAAAGACTCCTCAAAGAGAATCGCTTAAGAAATAGGAAGTTGTGTTTTCAGCCAGAATTCAACACTTTTCTAATGACCTTTGTTGCAGCTCCAATGCAAAACACAATGCAGCATTCAATTTAGTCTGCTGGGACTTGCTGTATTTCTTGTACTGTCAGAAGTGGACACAATTCAACATTTTATAAGAGATATATCTAAGCTAAGTTGTACTGGTTTGTTAAGAATCAGTAGGTATGATTCTTCTGTTTGGGATTAAATGTTTTTAAAGTATGTACATTGTAACCGTACTCCCCACAAATATGACCAAAATGGATTATTATTGCAAACATTAAGTTGTAAAACGAGACTTGCCTCCTTTTGGCAGTAGGTGGTGCTAAAAATGACCTGTATTAATTTCCTGTCTTATTTCATACATGAGTGTTTCTTTGCTATATGTTGGAAATAAATACATTTTATCAGTTAATATACTAAGTTTCCATTAAATGTCTTGTTTTCTTATTACTACAAATCATTATTTTTCTTTACTACTTTATAAGCAAATGTAAGTTTTTGACATCACTTTTACACACATTGGTAAAAAATGACCAACACAGTATGTATTCACTAGGGAACACCTACCATTCATTTCACACTGCTTCTTTTTCCACATCTGATGCATTTAAGTTTTTTATTTTACAATCCATTTCTAATGCCAAGAAAGAAATATGTACACTTTCAAAACCAAAGACTGAGAACTTCAAAATACCAAATTACAAAACCATGGTCATGCTCTGATTAACTGGTTTGGTAGTTGTGCAAGCGACACACTTTGTGTCCTCGTCCTTGGTTCCTGTAAAGAAATATTAAAATACACATAATGTACATGCATGTGTAATCTCAAAGCCACACCAGCAGGGACAGCAGTGATGTTGGAGGCAGTGGAGGTGGTGGGAGCAGAAAGAGGGGAGAAGCTGAAGGTGGGGAAGGTGGAGGCGCTGATGGGAGTGACAGCAGTGGTGTTGGAGGCAGTGGAGGTGGTGGGAGCAGAAAGAGGAGAGAAGCTGAAGGTGGGGAAGGTGGAGGCGCTGATGGGAGTGACATGCGCTAAAATGACAGCAGGATGCGTCTGGCTGTGGCACTCGTTACCCCCAAGGACCGAGCCTCATAAGGCTTGGCCTTGATGTGTATCCTCACTGGATTCTACGGATCAGATGAGCAAAAGTAGTCTCCAGTTTAATTAATAATATCCAGTCGCCGTCATGTCAGAAATTCATTGATAACCTACTCAGGGAAGACGTATGACATTGAATATACACAAAGAATGACTATCATTAACTGATGTTTACTATAAAGTAACTCGACTCAGGTTTTAATGTGTATGGTTCTCACTAGCGTACCTGATATGGTGTTCGAGGACGCGTGTGAAGGCTACATACTGCTGCTGCCTGACCATACATGGTCTTCCCAGGGTAGAAGGGTGAATATCCAAGTTGGCTGGACTTCAGTGCTGTGCTGTTTAATTTCGACTTCAAGAGAAAGGCTTACATTAGTTAGGGTTTGAGCAAAATTCGTTAGGGTTAATCAATGATAATCAGTACACAGGGGGGGCTGGCGTTGACTGATTCTACACTGACAGACTCACAGTGAGGATGAATAGACACCCAGATACTCACATTTGAAACGGGCAGTCTGTATGGAGACTTCTTCAGAATCAGCTTGAAAGGCTGAGGCCTAGAGTTTGCTCTGTCCATCTCTCGGGACCAATGCTTGGGAAGTGATGCCATTTTTGAAGAGGGGACATCTGAAAAGCAAAAGGAAATTCATCTCAGACCAGTTTGAATTCAGTCAGAATCCTAGCTTAATCTCCATTCATAGGAGAAATTAAGTCGCAAACACCAACTAAACACAAGCCTCTACCTACTGCAACACAAATAATTTCTGACATTAACAATTATTACTTTAAGTAAATATCAGTAGTTTCTTCTGGTTCTGAGGTTGAATTTACTTTACTTAATACTGCTTTTCAATCTCAGCCAGTACAAAGAAAACCTTTTCACACCAGTTCATCACACATGATGTGTGATGAATGCCATTTTCAAAGGAAGGTATCCAACAGTGTCCCTAAGGGACTCAACAGAAAGTAGATTTTCATTCCATTCAATCACCTGGGCAGGTGATTTAACATCTATTTAAAAAGGTGCATTAAACGGACGTTGGAGTGATATCTTTCATGGAACTTTGCTGTTACCTTTGTCAGAGGCGCGGGAGGAGAACCCACTTGTGGTGGAGATTTTATAATCTTTGTGCTGTGAAAGGTTGTCCTTGATTTTCTTCACCGAGGAGAAGCCTGTTGAAAAGGGTCCAGGGGCTGAGGAGGTGGAGGGATGGGAGAAGAGGTTGCTGGAAGCCCCCAGTGTTGGAGAGGAGGCCTCCAGTGGGGCGAAATGAAGGTGGGAGCGACTCAGAGGGGGCCGAGAAAGGACATACTCCTGACAATTCAGGGATGCCCGACTGGTTGAGGGCTCTGTGCATGAGAGAAAAATTACAGTTGAGTATGCTGGTACTGAGGACAATGGAAAAATGAAATTCTCATGCAAGAGCTTAACTATTCCAGATAATCTGGGATGACCCAAGAGACTGAAGGATCCCTCACCTGTGTAACTAGTGCTAGGTTCTGTAGAGACACGTCCATCAAGACGAGGAGGCCCCTCTTCGCTGCCATTGGGAGGAGGAGGAGGCGGCGACTGGCAGTTCTGTTCTGTCCCTTGGTACAGCACCCCCTTCTTCAGTGCCATCTTCATTCTTGAAGTATTTCTGCAGCCAGGAAGGAACGAAGCTCTTGACTGTGTCTGTCAACCAACGGACGATGCCTGACTGCTGCTGATGAAACACACGGAAAAAGGGAGAGGAGGCAATTAAAGGGAATGAAATGCATAAGATACATAGATGAAGACAGACAGACAGACAAAACAAAGAACTATAAACTTAAAACATATATTTTATATTTAAACTCACAGTGATGTTGGAGGCAGTGGGTAAGATGAAGACGCCGAGGGGAAGTGAAATAGCCAGAGGGTCTGATATATCAACCATCTAAAGTCAGAAACAAGGATTGAGAATCGCTGAGCTGAGACAATGTATTCTACATTGAGAAATTGCACATTGTGTATTTATCAGGCTGATTATGGAAAGAGATAAAATCATATATGATTATCTCATCTGCATTTATGACTTTTGACTTGATCTGAAAATAAGCCCTGTTATAAAAGTACATTGTATAACTGTGTATAAAGCTGATAAACACTGGAGAACTAATTGAGAGTTAAGATATAGATAATAAATAATGTATTAGAAATGAATAGCTAATCTTGGAAACAGAGTCATGGTTTCTTTACCTCAACATCCTCGGAGCGGTTTGTGAAGGCTCGTGTAATGGTTGCCCTGGGTGGTTGAGGTGATTGACCTGTGGGCTGTGGAGATAAAACAAGAACAGAATTAGCATCAGAGAATATGTTGGCCCCAACTAGTCATATTTAGTATGTAGGAACCATGTTGTGGACAGAAACGCAGCATTATGTGCTTGACCGTTTCTCTTTGGGTCCTGTCCACATTTCGTCCTACTCCTCCAGGACATTTTTGTTGGACATAACTGATCAAATTAATTAAGGTGGTTGGCCATTATCATCACATTTAATTTGAGAATATAAGTTACCTGCTTTCAAGGGGTGTTAATGTTCACAATACATGGAAGTTTATTAAAAGCACTTACTGGGGACAGGGGGGATGATGCTGCTGCGGGGATTCTCTTGGCATTACTCTGCCTTTTCTGAAGAGTGCATTTTTCAGGCTGATTATGGAAAGACATAAAATCATATATGATTATCTCATATGTATTTATTACTTCTGACTTGATATGAAAATAAGCCCTGGTATAAAGTACATTGTATAACTGTGTATAAAACTGATAAACACAGGAAAACTAATTGATAGTTAAGATATAGATAATAAATAGTGTATTAGAAATGAATAACTAATCTTGGAAACAGAGTCATGGTTTCTTTACCTCATGCTCCACGGGGCTTTTGGTGGAGGCTCGTGTAGGGTACCTCCCTCTCCTCATCTTGCCTTGTCCAGATCCACCGCTGCTGGCTTCAGGCGTGCCGGACAGAGGATTGGCAGGGCCACTGGTGTCAATTGTGCTGATAGATGGGTAACAATGGTTCAGTAAGTACGACCGAACTTCATAAACTTCACAAAAAGAAGTCAGACATCTGCAAAACGATTGAAATTTTTTGTGGTTGTCTTGTTTTTCATTTTTATTTCCTTATCATTGTTGGAACTTATTACTACAATACTGTTGGGGAAATTATCTGGTTTCCATTTGAAACAAAAGACAAGATTTTGAACAACAAAATAAATATAAAAGGTGCACAGACGACTTGTTTACATTTAATCTACATTGAACAAGTTGACAGAATTGCCAGCAGCTTTGAAATAATAATTATTATATCAATTGTTTTTATGGTATCATCACTAATGAATTTCGTGTATTGATACCAAATCAATCAGATCATCTATGAGAGTGTTGCATCATTACCTGTGAGATAGATCTAGGGTTGCCCTAGGTAGTTCAGGTGATTGACCTGTGGGCTGTGGGAATAAAACAAGAACATAATTAGCATCAGAGAATGTGTTAGACACAAACTAGTCATATTTAGTATGTAGGAACAATGTTGTGGACAGAAACGCAGCATTATGTGCTTGACCGTTTCTCTTTGGGTCCTGTCCACATTTCGTCCTACTCCTCCAGGACATTTTTGTTGAACATAACTGATCAAATGAATTCAGGTGGTTGGCCATCATCATCACATTTCATTTGAGAAAATTAGTTACCTGCTTTCAAGGGGTGTTAATTTTCAAAACACATGGTAGTATATTAAAAGCACTTACTGGTGTTACGGGGGATGATGCTTCTGCTGGGATTGTTATGGCATCCTACCGATGAGGGAAAAAAAAAGGAATTATTTTAAGAAAACATAATTATCAATGAAAATACTAAAATATTATGACGCTAAGTTGACATTATCAAAATAGAAAACCGCTGATGCAGCTTAAATCAAGTTTGATCTGCTGAGATTTGGAATGTTCATCCATGCGTGTGTAAACTCACAGCCACATCAGGGGTGACAGCAGTGTTATTGGAGGCAGTCGAGGTGGTGGGATCAGAAAGAGGGGAGGAGACGATGGTGGGTATGTTGGGGTCGCTGTTGGGAAGTGAAACGACCGGAGAGTCTTCCCTGTCTTCACTCTAAAGTCAGAAACAAGCATGAGTATCGCTGGGCTGAGACAACATATACTATATTGAGAAATTGCGCACCCAGAAATGACTCTGCCATTTCATGGTTTCTTTACCTGATCCTCCCTGTGGCGTTTTTTGGAGGCTCGTTTAGCGGTCCTCTGTCGCCTCATCTTGCCTCGACGAGAGCGACGGCTGCTGGGGGCAAGCCTTTTGGACAGACGATAGGCGGCCCTGATTGATGGGTAACAAGGGGACAGTAACTACGACCGAACTTCATAAACTTCAAGTAAGACATCTGCAAAACGGTTGAAATTTTTGTGGTTGTATTGTTTTTCATTTTCATTTAATTATCATTGTTGGAACTTATTACTACAAAAACGTTAGGGAAATTAACTGGTTTCCATTTGAAACAAAATACAAGATTTTGAACAACAGAATAATTATAAAAGGTGCACAGACGACTTGTTTACATTTAATCTACATTGAAAAAAGTTGACAGAATTTCCAGCAATCTTTGAAATAATTATTATTATATATATTGTTTTTATGGTATCATCACTAATGAATTTCATGTATTGAAACCAAATCAATCACAGCATCTCTGATAGTGTTGCATCATTACCTTTTTCTTGTGAGCTGTTGAATAAAACAAGAACATAATTAGCATCAGAGAATGTGTTAGACAAAAATAAGTTAATTTTATCATGTAGGAACAATGTTGTTGACATAAACGCATCATAATGTGCCTGACCTCTTCAATTGGGATCATTTCAACATCTTGGCAAGTGAGCTATAAACACAAACACAAAGGGTTAAGATATAGATGATAAATAATGTTATAAAAATGTATAACTAATCAGTGCATCGGTACATGTTGTTGACAGAAACGCATCATAATGTGCCTGACCTCTTCAATTGGGATCATTTCAACATCTTGGCAAGTGAGCTATAAACACAAACACAAAGGGTTAAGATATAGATGATAAATAATGTTATAAAAATGTATAACTAATCAGTGCAACGGTACATGTTGTTGACAGAAACGCATCATAATGTGCCTGACCTCTTCAATTGGGATCATTTCAACATCTTGGCAAGTGAGCTATAAACACAAACACAAAGGGTTAAGATATAGATGATAAATAAATAATGTTATAAAAATGTATAACTAATCAGTGCAACGGTACATGTTGTTGACAGAAACGCATCATAATGTGCCTGACCTCTTCAATTGGGATCATTTCAACATCTTGGACTTCTACTCCTGCTGCACCAAAAAACATCCGCTTCTGAAACAGTGATAAGTTAGAATCCCTCTGAATTCAAGAGGGCAAGCTTAAAATCATAACGACCAAAGGTGATTCCTTTCTTAATAATCAACTATAAACTTAACACACATTTTTGGTATACCAAGACATGGTTTAACCCTCTTTCCTGGCTCATCCAGAACCACCGCTGTTGGAGAGGCGGGTAACAAGGGTACAGTTAGTACGTGGCGCTATGACAATAATTTATATATGGAGAACTTCCGGTCAGGATGCTTATCATAGGTAAGAATTTGGGATCTGCATGGATATGCAGAGTGGATTTACAAAGTACCTCCTATTTCACAGCAATATAATATAAAATAACACTTCAAAGGATTCAGTAAGCAATTCATCCTTTGGTGTCAGTTTCCTTTAATGTCAATGTGTCAGTGATGTTAGATTGCCTATGATGTCTTAGATCAGGGGTGTCCAAACTACGGCCTGCGGACCATCTGCGGCCCGCCATCCATTTTAAATTGGACCGCCTAAAAAAACTTAAATTAAAAAAATATTAAAAAAATTAATATTTTTGGAAGAAATTTTACTTTCTTGATTCTTGTTGTTCTGGGTTTGTACCCTCGGGTAGGGGAGAGCAGGGGTAATGTGAGACATTTTTTACATTTGCTCCCCTCTATGCGAGCTAAAATGATATATCAGTAAAATTTACACATTTCCCATAAATTCATGATGTTTCCTAGTAATGGAAATGATCAGAATGTCTTCAGGTCAAAGGGAAGTGAAAATATGATTGTTTTCAAAAAAGTGGTCTTGTGTCTCACTTTACCCCAGCTTAGGGGTAAAGTGAGAAAGACCAGAGAAATCAAGGGGGTAAAGTGATCCACTTACTTTTTCCACTTTAAAACTACCATAACAACACATGTTGTAATCGGTCAATTAAGCACATTTATGATTATTATGATTCATGTGATCTCTTGCACACCAAAGCTCACCTGCACATTGTTTCTCTGTCCAATCTCTCTTTTTTCTTTATGAATCTTTTGAGTGTTGTCTTTTCAATATTTCTATCCCATTCCAGCTTTTCTTAAGGACTTCTTCCCTTGCTTGATCTCAGCGGCTTCACTCTCCATCTCTGCGAGGAGTGTTTGGCCCCAGGTTGTCTTCCTGGTGTAGTTTCTTAGCATGATGGCTTTTCTACAATGTTTATGGCATTAAAAAGAAAACATATGTTATTTAATATTACACTAAATTATGTTTAAGACTAAACTTAACTTGTGCTAAATGTCTCACTTTACCCCACAGCCAACATTTTAGAAAAAACAACATCTCTTAGCAATTCAGGCTAATCTTCAGCTTGTATCAATCACATGGTTTTATATGTTGGAAGTTTACCAACATGTATGATATAAGTTTTTCTACCTGAATCAATTTGTTTTGACACAACAGTTGATTAAGTTCAAAGCAAGTAAATGTACTTTTACATTTTTGTATGGATGAAGAGGGGCTTGAAAACATAATGATCACATGACCACAAATGTGTTCCGTTGCCTAGATACAGGGGGTGTCTCACATTACCCAATGTCTCACATTACCCCGCTCTCCCCTACCCTTGAATGCACTGATTGTAAATCGCGTTGGATAAAAGCGTCAGCTAAATTAATTGTAATGTAATGGACTATGGCCCACTGTATTGTACTTCTCAGTTTTGACACTAGGTGGCGCCTAACTCACCCCTGACCTGCCAGCTCAGAACATCGCCACATCCCCCCGCCCTAAGCGACGCGATCGCTCCAGGGCAGGGGGGGCGTGGCGGTGTGAGTGGCCCAGAGCTTCGAATTTTTTTCTGTATGTGGTCCCTCGGGTTAAAAGTTTGACACCCCCGTCTTGGATGCAAAGGTGAAAAATGTATACGATCTGAAGAGAGAAAAGAGTGTTTTTGACCTGAACAGATCTATTAGTCTGTATAAAGTGGTTTCACTAGTGTGTTTCACCTAAATTGTACAAATTGTTGTTTTCTTTACCATAAAATTGGACCTTTATGTTTAAATACTTTTTCTTTACATCAGGAGCGGTTCCTCTCTACGGAGGCCGCCATTTTTTACAGTAGTCCAACTTGACAAACTAAAGTCCTTTTGAGTAACTGAAGGTTTTCAAAGGTTCTCTATCATGTTTGGAAGGGGAGGGTGAGGTGAGGTGTATTCAGCTGCAACCTAATACTTCACCACTAGATGTCACTAAATTCTACACACTGAACCTTTAAGCTAACCCTTCGAATAAAGTCCAGTCAGCTCTTTGACCTTTGACCTAGCTTTGCTAAGGGGTATTCAGTATTTCAGGTTTTTCCCAATTAAACCTTGAGTTGTGGACTCCTTTTGTATGTCAACAAACATCATTTCAAAAAGCGATTAAGTGTGCAATAAAATAATAAGACAAATTTGTGAGAGTAAGGAAGAGATGCAATGTATGATATATGAAATGATATGATATGATATGACGATAAGATATGATACGATATGACACGATATATGATAATAAAGATATTATTGACACTGTATTATATATATATATTGTTTTTTTATTGTTTTTCTTATGTGTGTTGTATTTATTGTGTTTTTATGTTTTTATGTTCATTGTATGCACCAATAGCCCGAGCAAATTCCAGGTAGGTGTAAACCTACTTAGCAATAAATACCTTCTGATTCTGATATGATTTAATGTCAGTGTGGCAAACAGCTGATGAAGTGTGTCAGCGCGTGTGACAGTGTGTGAGTGTGTAACACAGCAAATGAAGTGTGTCAGAGCAGCTTCACTATTCCGGTGTTGACTGTATTTACTATTTCCTTGTTCCTGGGTGTCGCCTCTTTAACCAGGTCACATTTATTGTAGCAACGGCCCCTTAGCGACGGGCTCATGGAGACCGTGTGTCCGTGTGTGTGAAGGAATGCCAGGCTACACAGTCAACACGTATCGAGGAAAACACACACACACCGATACCTAGCTGGAATTAAAGCTTCACATGCAGGTGTTCAGGCCCTAATAAAAAACCCAACCCTATACCTAACCTAAACCTAACCCTAACCTAAGTAGAACCCATTCCTAATCTAAATCTAACCTAAATAAAAATGTTTATTGTCATTGCACAGTACAAGTACATATACAACGAAATGCGGTTTAGCATCTAACCAGAAGTGCAAAAGAAGGCAGTATAAGTGTAGAGTATTGTGCATAGTGGAATATGTAAATAAATAGCAGGACAGTTAGAATATGAACAGTATTAAGAGGTAAGGTATGATATAAGAATGATGAATACACTATGAGCAAGATAAATATATAACAATATGAATACACTATAGGTGGGATAATACAGTAGTAGATTTTACCCTATCCTCAACCAAACCTTAATAATAATACATTTTATTTATAGGTGCCTTTCACAGCACTCAAGGTCACCTTACAAATCAGAGACAAAAATCGATGAATAAAAAAGAGACGGGATTTGAAAATGGAGAGAAACCCTCAATCCTAAACCTCACCATAAGACATGTCCTCACCATAAATGTAATAATTTACATTATGAGGACTTGATTTGACCCAGAATGTCATTGTGAAAACAACAAGAGCAATACCTTAGACACACACACACACACACACACACACACACAATCTATCTGTCAAACAGTAACAGCTCAGACACCCCTTGCGTTTTATTGCATTGTCTGTTGAGCTGCAGCACAGATTCCACCGCTGCTCTTTGCACAGCACAGTCAGGCTGGGGTCATATCTGTGTCCAATCCATCAGCATCCAACCCCGCCTCAAAGGACAAAGGGCCTCCCGCAGCCTCGCCGCCAGCGCACGGATACGTCCACGCACAGCCAAGAACATTCATTTTGACAGGCCTCAAATAAAAGCCTCAGCTCTCACTGAGGGCTACGCTTTTGGAAGGAAAGATCCCAAAATACATCTGTGAGGCTGTTGGTGCTTGAAAACACATCTGAGAGGGAAATAATGTATTTCATAAAAACAGGGTGAGTGAGATTATCTTGGAATACGTCCAGTTATCCGTCCAGAGGGAAACTTGTGGTGCGGATGTTTAAGGATCAGTGGAGGAGGGGGGATGTCGATTGGCTCGGCACAGGGATCCAGCTCAAGACAGACGGATTGATCACATGACCACTTTCTTGGCCCAGACAGCTGTCGCCTCCATCTGTACCATCGCTGACCTGCTGATGTGGAGTGAAACTGCTCAGTAAAAATAGTCGTGCACCTCTGGAGGAGCCTGGGAAGTTGAATGAGTCTGATTTTTGCTGATCGTCAAATCAACTTTTCCAACAGTGCAACCCTAAAATATTTCTAATGCAAAAGTAATACACTACTAATGATGATTTAATATTTACATTAATGCAGGATGCGTTTTTGCTGCTCACCACTGACAAACTATAATCAATGTAAGTTCATCTGATTAGTCGATTAATTGATGATCAGTTAATTACTTGAAATTTACAGACAGACATTATAAAAAGGCAATTTCGACCCATGCATTTGATCATCCTCTAAAATCAAACTGGTGATTACATATAAACGTCTGCATGTAGCTGTATGAAAAAAAATCTGCTTCACATCTACATATTTTTTCTGTGGGTTTAACATTTATAAACTGATTGTCCATCACCCATTTATAAAGCATTGACTTACCATGTTCCCTCCATAATGTCCTTATTGTGCATATTTTAAGGGGAGAAATACAGAAATTAAGAAATAGATCATGTTTTAATATGGGGTATAGGTTATGAATGAATACATATAGGGACAGTAATGTCACAGATGAGGAAGTTATGAAAGTCCATTATTCTCAGCTGGTGTTTCTGAGATCATTAAGGTCTGATTTTATGTAGCAGCAGAAATATCTATAGATAAGGTGTAAAAGCTATTGTAAAAACCGTCATATATGAGGCTTATGATATCAAGATAAGTATTTTTAAGCTGTGTCAGGTGGCCCAGTGTCTCATGAACTCCAGAGGGAGCATACACAGGGAGATGCCTTGAATGAAAAGGGATGCTTACTCTTCTGATTGACATATTGCAGGTTTTAGGGTGAACCCATTCAAGCTCTGCAGTTTTGTTCCATGTGTCCTTGCTGATCTGGAACCAGGAAGGGGGGAAGCAGATAAGGGAGGGAGGGAGGGAGGGAGGGAGGGCCTTTTGTGATGACGCCTGCTCCAACAGAAGAGTCACATCTGTGTCCTCTCCTGAGGTCAGCTCTTCTTCACTCTGTGTAATTGTGCTGTAAAGAAAACAAAACCACAGTGCCGTCTACACACCAAACAAACATAAAAACACCCTCTCGGACTTCAGGGGGTGTTGCAGAGAGGAGATAGAACTGTTGACAGTGATGGCAGGGACAGAGAAGTCGAGGTTACATGTGGTTTGATGTAGAACTCAGTTCTTCATAGATTGTCAAATTGTACGATATGGATTATAGGTGCTATTGAATAATTGAATAGAATCATACTTTGAAAGGTTCTTTTTTTCAAATCTGATATTTCCTGTTTTATAAGAAAATTGGTGGATATTACAAACGATGAAGAGGTACAAAGTTTCAATTTATCAGGGTCAGGCTTATCTTTGTTTTTTATTTATTTTGTAGTTTGTCCTTTTTAAAATGGCACTTTTCCAGCAAAAAAACCTCCATGAGTGTGTATGTGTACACACACTATGTGCGTGTCTCTCTATTATATATATAGACATATATATATATATATATATATATATATATGTCTATATATATGCACATGTGTAAAAAATAAATAAATAACTCTGTACTGCCCTCTAGTGGTGTTAATGCCAATATCACTAACAGTGCTGCTAGTTCATAATAAAATATAGTTGTTGACATCAGTCATATTCCTTCCTAAAATGTGACTGAAGCTTCCTGATGCTACTAAATTTATTTTAAAATACAGACTATTTGTAGCCTGGGTGCCAGACGAACTTAGCCCCGCCCACAACATTTGTTGTTCGGGAAGTTCGGTCTGGAGTCGCTCCGTTGGGGAGAAACTATGCTCGAACAGAAGCTGTTCGATCCAATCAAATCTTCAGGGCGGGCTTTATACGATGATGGACAGGTGATCAAGAGTAACGTAATCAACCACGTCATCAAAGTAGGCTTGGATAGAATGCCTGCCGCTGGAGAGCTGAGATGTGTAGATGCTGTATTTGAGTCTGTTTTAGGAGACATCGACAGCGCATTCATTTTGAAAGAGGAACAGAGAACGCGGAGGCGACGCCAAAGCGCCGCGTCGCGCTAATCCCTATCGCGCCGGTGCTTGGCTGTTAAACACCGGACGCTGAAGCGACGCTGACCCGCCGGGCAGCGCTAATAATATCACCTGTTGATCCAGTAGTATTCAAGCATACCGGTATACTTACTTGTTGCTCCAACATTAAGCAACAGCGTCCCAACATTTGTCTCTCTTGGTGTTGTCTTTATACAACATGTTCCGAGGATCATACAACTCACTGCACTTCTCCACTTCAATTATTAATTTAATGTCATCCATGTTGAAGAATTTCTCCGCTGTTTGCTCCGTTAAATGTCGGGTGTGGAGGGTAAAGACATTTAATAATGTCATTGGTAAAACTCCAGGACAACAGAAGGGGACTTCAAAGTATTTAAATTAATTTCAGTGTGTTTCCTGTCGCGATACGCTCGCGTCAAGCGGAAAAAATAGACTCGACGCCGAAACGATCGCTGCACGGAGCGAGGCAGCTTTGGGGCAGAGCGGCGCTTCAGCCTCCGGTGTGACCCGCACAAAGGTTTAACATGGGAGTGGATGGGAGCCAGCTGTTATTTAAGGCTTGGCGCTGCGCTTCAGCGTCAGGTGTGAACCCGGCATTAGTAAATAACTCACAATGATTCGCTTAACATACGTCACATACTACGTTGCTCTGATTGGTTGTAGGTCTATCCAATTGAGCGAAGAGGAATTATATTTCCTGGTTCGGTTGAAACACGCCCCATAATCACAGCCCAATGGAGCGGTCTCAGACTCACATTCTGACTAGAAGTGTGAGTATGACAACGTCAGGCTAGACTATTTGACGAGTTGTAACAACAAAAATCTTACATGAATAATCATTTTCAGGCCGAACCTATAAAAGCCCTACAGTGAATGAAAACTTGAACATTAATGGACTAGCTGTTGATGAAGATTGTGTGATGTGCACAAATGCTCCAGAACATTTCATTTTGTTGTGGATTTGGATAAATGGGTGGATCCTGGATTTCCTTTCTTTGACATGGAAAGATGGGGCATTAGTTTTACTGGAGGTTGAACCACTGAGCTCCCTTCTAGCTGACCTTGAGGTTGGAGTGCACCGTCGAGGGAAAAGGCTGAGAATGTCATACTGAATAAAAAAGTTAATCTCAAATCACTGCAGACTTTTATTTACCATTTATTGATACTTTCTGCATTTATTTGGTCATTTTAAGTTCAGAAGATAAAACAAATCAAGCATTAAAAATAAGAAGGCAACGAGAGGTGAGAAAATTAAAGGAGAAACTGATTTTGTGTTTCAAACCCAGAGGCAATGCTGTGTCCCTGTGAACAAAATAAACTGGACATTGCATGTTTTAGAAATGTTCTACCCAGCAGAGAAGCTGCAGTAGATTCCCCAGTGATCACTAATGAAGCGTCCACAGTCCAGCTTCTCCAGGCCCACAAGGGCCATGTGGTCGGGGGCAAGACGTGGGACTCCATCCTTTGTTGCTGGGCGGAAGTAAACCCGGTCGAAGCGGCAACGGCTGACATAGGGAGCCGCCTTGTTGTTGTTGGCCTTGGTGTCCCACGTGTAGCGGCAGTGCTCCTGCTTGCCCAGTCGCTCCCACACATCACACACACTGGAGGGCAGGCCCACCTTGGCCACCTGAGATGAAGCCGAGAACAAGGATTACTAAAGAAGGAAATAAAGGCGATTGCATGTGACTGGAGGGAAAAATGACTTACCTCTGTGTCCCTCAGGTTTGTGTCCCCTCCAAACAGGACGGTGACATCGTCAGGCGCCTCCCTCATCCTCTGCATCACCACCCGCAGCTGCTTCATCCGCTCAGCAGCGTGGGCCTTACAGCTCTCAAAGTGAGACGTCATCAGACACAGCTTCTGGCCTTTGAAATCCACCTGATTTTCAGGGGAAAATATGTTTTAAAAAAACTATTTGAGGCATCCAGAATTTAATTGTTTGTGGATGACTGAGCACGAACTTGAGCTAAAAACAGATTCCTCATCATCTGTGTGGTGGGGTAAGTTACTGTCTCGCTCTCCACCAGTTTGACTCGTGACCTCTTCAGCATCATACCAGTAAAGTAACCTTCTTCACCAGCTGGTCAGCACAAGGGAAGAGAAAGTGCAGCTTAAATGATCACAGTATAAAGACGTGTGGTTTATGCTTGGTATGTATTAACTTTTACAGAATTCTGCACTACTCATCTGAGACATGGATCCTGCTGTTTCATTTCAAACTAAGTACCCAACACTGATCATCTGGTAAAAGAGCAAGTTCCTACATATTTGAAAATAATGTACCTTCAATGATCAGGTAGCTGACGGCCCGTTTCTTCAAGTACTGGACGTAGGGAGGAATGAGCTCCTGCAGGAGAACCACATCAGGAGTGTATCTGCATGAAAAGAAGATTCACTTTACTCATCTGCGTCGATTATGTATCGCTGAGTCATACATTGCATCTCCAGGGATACCGCACTGCAGCTGACCTTTGATATAAACACGGTTTATATAACAATGCTTAACTGCCCTGCTTGAAGCGATTTGAATATCAATTGATGCCAATGAAGTGTAAGAGTGAAGAAACACAGACTCACAAGGCTAAGAAGGAACACAGGCCTCTGGCGCGCTCCCCAAGGTTGTCTGTGTCAAGTCCGTCCACGTTCCAGGAGATCACCGACAGTTTACCGTCATCTTCCTCGGACGCTTTGTTTGAGGAGGCTGGGCTGTCCTTGGTCAAATCTATGCTGGAGATTTTTCAGAGAGCGTTAGTTCCACAGTGTGTCCGACAACAGGTTTTAAATTACAAAAGAGCAGATTTAAGCTTTTTACCTACGGGTAGATGTTGATTTACATTTAAATACATTTTAACAAAAGACAGAAAGCATTACAAAGACAATTAGAATAGGAGATAGAATATAAATCAAAACCAAAATAGGGAATATAATTTTCACTTTACCCTCCTTTGGTTCTTTTTTTATTATTATTCGATAAACTAAGAAGCCAGTTAAGTCGTGGGTCATTTTTGTTTTCCAACATTTACCAGACAAGATCAGGAACTTGACAACAGAATCAAAGTTATTATTGACCAAATCAAACTATAGAATTACTTTTTTATTGATAATTCCTACACATATGTATATTTAAAGAGACATTCAGGGAAGTAATAGTGTGCTAAAGATGGTGGAACGAGGTGTGCAGAGAGATAAATGTCAGAATGAGTGGGTTTACCTTGGTTCTGCAGGTTTTTCTTCCACCTTCTTCCTCTTGGTTTCAGTACAGGAGCCTCCCTCTGGGAAATCTTCATCCTCGAATATTCGCTCCATGTCCGCCTCAAAGAACGAGTTCAGCGCTTTCTGAGGGAGGAGATGAGAATAAGAAGCCATGATGGAATGAGCAGTGATCACAGGCTGAAGGCTAGAGTCCTCTGGTGATGGTGCAGCTAAGCTAACCACTGTACCTCCATCTCCCAGCCATTTTTAGACAGGTAGGACTGCGCTGCGTTGCTGTCAGTTCCCGTTATGCCAACAAATTCCTCGCAGAGACGACTCCTGCTTTCCTCCACGTTAGAAACGGACGGTTTGTCCGAGTCAGATGGAGACGCCATGTTGCGTCGCCACCAGTTTTAATCACAGAGGAAAAGAAAATGTAAATATCATGCTGCAAGTTCTGTCAGGTGCACCAGGGAAAAGCGTCCGGGTCACGCTGCTAAGTAGCTAGCTAAAGAAAACAAAATCTAAAACCTGGGAAATAACTAACACTTTAGGCTACGCTAATATTTACTAATAAATACGTCTACACATTGTTGTTGTTGCTGCGCAGTTTATTTTAAATTCAATCTTAGCTAACACATTCGCTTCAACTGGTCCAAACAAAGAAGGAGCTCATATTTCCCCCGGACGGTTTATGGAAGGCTGCAGTTTCCGATTGGAAGTAAACAGAAGTTTGACATTGGCTGAATTCACCAGGAGTTAAATATGGTTTCACTCTCTTTAAACTCGTTAAGACAATTAATGAGAGCAATGGTGGACACTCCGGGTTTCGACAGAGTGTTGAGCAAGGTAACGAGGCAAACTCTGGGATATTTCTCCACCGTTTTTATGTCTTTCTTTCCGAAGTGAGCAACCTGTTCTTCCAGTCTCTCTCACACACTTCGCTTCACGTGTGTTTTCCTCAGGTGGATATTCTGTCCGCCAGCCCGGGTAAGGTGGTGTGTGAGATGCGGGTGGAGGAGGAGCACACCAACCGGGGAGGGACGCTGCACGGCGGGCTGACAGCCACCCTGGTCGATGTCATCTCCACCGTGGCGATCATGAACAGTGAGAGGGGATCACCGGGGGTCAGCGTGGACATGAACATAACGTGAGTCCATCGATAATAGCCAGGATTAATCCCCTTTAAACCAAGGTATCACCAGTGGGTTAACATACTGTGTCATGAGCTCCATGGATTGGTGGTACATTTCTTAATTGAATGTATTATGAAGCCTGACATAAACGTTGAGACTCTGACATAAACGTGGAAGCAACTTCCATGGATGCATTTAGTGTCACCTGTAATTTACTTATTGGTTCTTAGAAATTCTAAGTTTACCCCAACACTTTTAAAGGTTTGTATTTAGGTTGTTATACTAAAGTTTTCAGTTTAATGTGAAGTTATTCATCCTGGAAATGAAATCCAGTGTGAAAAAGGTTCAACCTTATTAGTAGAATTGTAAAAACGAATTATCATTCCTAAACACCCCCCTAAAAGCCCAGGAATAATAGCTTAAAGGTCCTGAATTGTATCTACAGCTTTGTACTTCGTTTTCTTATCTTCCATGTTTTCCCTGACCCCAGTAACCTGAAGATATGTGTGGTCTTGACTTGACATAAAACATGTGATGTTGAATTTACCACCAGGCTTGTATGTTCCCATTGTCGACCTTTACCTTCTTGACCAACCCATGTTGTTGAAGATTAACTTAATTAACTACGGCTCTCACTGTCTTACAGATATATAAATGGTGCCAAGATAGGAGAGGACGTCCTCATTACTGCTAAGGTTCTAAAGCAAGGACGGACGCTGGCGTTTGCCACCGTAGACCTCATCAACAAGGCCACTGGGAAGCCCATTGCACAAGGAAGACACACCAAGCACCTTGGCAGCAGCTAAACAGGCCCCAGTCTGAGCCATTTGTAATAATCACATTATCATATATGTACTGTCAAAACACAGGACTCAGAGTGAACTGGTTGCCTGTAAATAGTTTGAAAAAGTCACTGTTTTTAACACAAGTGGTAAGTGAACTCCCACCCACAGCTGCTTACAACTGTTGCATATCTCTGTTATCAACAGTTACAGAGGAACCTTTGATATTGTGGTCAATTCTGACGTTATTACTGTATTCTTGATTCATGCACATGCAATAAAAGAAGTTGACAAGGGTTATGCTTTCAGAATTTGCACTGTATTGGGATATGCTCAGCAGTATTGATTTGAGAATCATCAACAGAAAAAAAAACAGAAGTTACACGCCTTATAACCTTTGAACTGAACACACTGAATCAACAATGAGCAAAATTATATGTGCTATGTACTTATTCTTTGACAAGCAAGCCTGCAAAACCCAATTTAAATGTGCATGGCAGGAAACATCTTAATTTTACTAGGTCAAATTAAACTAAGATCCGTTAGCGTTCAGCAACTTTTGTTAGGTATGTTAAACATTAAATCTTACACCACATCTCAGTTTCTCACCAACCCACATCCCCAATAAAACAAAATGTTAAGTATCAGATTTCAGTAGCTTGAATAGTGCATGAACGGCCAGCTTGAACGTTGACAATGACCTTCATGTCTCACCTTTGTGTACAATGCCTTTCAAGTAACTTGAGATTTTAGCAAAGGCCTGCCTAGCGTGTTTCAGAGAAAAGCAAATGACACCAAAACATCTTTTTAAAGTCAAGCGGAAAAAAAGAACTAAGGCAGTTTATAAGAAGCAATTCCTACACCATATGATTTGACAAATATTGTTCATCTTGTTATCTTTGTGTATGCAGGTGATTTAACACCTGTTGACACCTGTCCTTGGTCGAAAGATTGTGTAAAGTTGTTCTAGAAACCCCAATGACATTACAAACAAGCTTTAACAATCCTTTCTTATGACAACAAGGATATAAAACACGTCCGTCTGAGAACCACCGTGAAGACCTGGGTATTGTTTGTTCCTGTTCTGATGCAACATAAAGAGTTCCTTCAATGACCGGTGCTGTTGACAGTGCGGCTCCAAGCGAACAACCAACCACTCAAAATCAATGTTCGTGCAGGTTCAAATAAACAAGAATGGATGAGTGAGTAGGAAGGGAATAAAGAGGGAGGAAAAACCAAACCAAAACATGAAAAAAAAATGGGGCAACCAACAAAAATGATGGCATAGAGAAGAGGGGAAACGTTGGGACATGAGGGAGAAAAACAAGGATGGGAACTGAATCAGCCTCAGGCCAGGAGGGGGGGGGGAGAGAAAACGAGTAGGTAACAAAAAAGGGGGAAAAAGGAGAGATCCAAGCACAAGTTCAAATCTTTTAAAAGGAAACGGGTGGAGATGAGTACATCAATTTGCTTCTGAAGGCTTAGGCAGGAGGAAGGGGAAGGGCTTTTCCCTATGTGGCTGGGTGGAGCTGGAAGCCTTAATCAGGCATGTATGGGCGGAGGTGATCCTCGATGTCTCCCACACCCCAGCAGGTCAGCTGGTCCTGGGGCAAGTACAGGCAGAGGCTGCACAGCTTGAAAACTGTGGCCTTGGTTTTAGCAGTCTGCAACAGAGGTCGACAGAGAATGTTTGTGGTCAAGTGAGTTTGAAAACTATCCCAGGTTTCAGCTTTTCAAACCGTTTACATCTCAAATTTCAATTGACTCACTCACCTGTAAGTGCTGTCTATCCATGAAGAGAAATACAGACTGAGTTGGGTTGTTCATGACCATTCCAGCCTTGTCTTTCCGCCCCAGAGCGTGCAAGCACTGCTTCTCATAGTCTCCATGATGAAATTCAAACTTGGCCTGTAGGTCGGACGACAAAAACGTGCAACAAGAAGAAAATACCGTTACGTTCCGATGAATGATGGTGGACCAGATATCAAATTAATCTGATGAAGCAATTTTTTAGTTTTTGCACAATGTGTTTATTGTCTGAATGTCAAAATCCAAGTTATTCAAACAGACAGAACAAGGTTTTCAGTCATAGAATAAGTTGATTAAAAGCACTGCCACTCAATAGCTAACTTTTATGAGTGTTTTTTCAAAATATTTATCAAGATGACCACCTTGTCAGCTGTGCTGTTCTTTAGTTATCTTGCTCAACCGTTTTATGCATGAAGGTTTAAATAAATAAAAAACTAGTTCAGTTGTTTTTGGGGCAGTTTGCTGACAGAGAAGTCTGATGGAAATTGATAAATGTCGCCACCAGTATAGGAAGAGAAACAAAATATGTATTGCCCTCACTGCACAGCCTTAATTAAATAATACAACTTCATTGAGAACAAATGTTACATCAAAACTAAATCACAAAAGACTACAGCATCTGGGTAATCTGACAAAAGGCCAAGTTCTGACCTGAACAGGCCTAAAGGGTTCGTCATCGGCCCCTTTCCATCTGGAAAACAGCAGACAGACAATCTTCTCAATGTCGTTGCGAGGCCAAAGGATGAAGTCCATCTCCTGTGTGCATCCTATCACATCCTGTAAAGACATACAATGTTATAACACGACTCAATTTCACGTCCAAGTATCCCAACCTGAGATGGGATTCATCTTACCCTTCGCATTGACTGGTATCGGGGTGCGTGTAGTTGCACAACATCTTTTTGCAGGAGTTCTATCGAACTCTCCAGAGAGTAGTTGGAATCCCGCACACCTCGTAGGATGTTTTCCTCATAGTTGTTGGTCATCACTGGCACAACTTCAGCTACCTCAAAGAGGGCCGACTTCTTCTTCTGTGACGACAAAAAACAACAACACAAGCCTTGAACTAAGTTCGAAACAGACATTTAAATGAATCATGAGTAAGTCTGAGGTTAGTTCAATAATTGCTGTAGGCTTCCACTTTGCAAACAAACCTTTTCCTTGAAAACGAAGGCTATATAAATCTTGAAGTCAAACTGATCAGCCAACGATTCCCTTTTCTTCCGAAGTTGAGCTCGAAGTCGATTTCTTGTTTGATTCCTTCGTGAAGTTGGGTCCCCCATGGTGAGATTTTGATGGCGATGCTCGTCTTGCACAGAATATTTGGCTACACTCTCTACTTTTTGTATCTATACGTTGGATAAAGGATGGAGTTCGCTACCCTTTGCAGAAACAACCCATCAAACAACTCTTAGGTTTGTTCTGTGAAATACCCAGTAACTACTAACTGAAAAAGGTCAACAAATCAGAAACGAAACTAAGTCATTTTTTTAATTTTTGTGTGTGTTGGGGCAGTGTTGAGGAGGGGAATGATCCACAAGCTAAAGACTACATCTCCTAATTACTTGATCAGAAATCCATGTTTTAAGACATGATTTTAAGCCGCGTGAGCTTTGTTTTCAACCTGCCACCGACAAGGGATTTAAACGAAACTGCAACTTAAAATTTGACTAACTCTTCTTCTGGAGAAAAACAAATGAAATCAACAGAAACGGCTGCTACTATTAAGACCCATAGCGGCAGTGTGTACCTCTGCTAGTGACGTTGACGACTACAGAGACTAGCGAGCAGACAAATATTCTATTGTTTGGGTCATTTCAAAGTCTCTCATCCATGGCTGTCGTTGTGTGCGTTTCTCTGCGGAGACGTCGCTATGTGCGTGTTACAGGCGGATCGGGGACACGGACGAACATGGCAGGTAAATGCAGATGCCAGGAGACGCTGGCACCGGGTAACATCGAAGACTACTGCGAAGGTAACTTGACATTTCCTTTGACTTTCACTGCCACTCATTCGGCCCACGGCCCCGCGGCGCTGCCACCGCTAGTAGTCATGGCGTGGGCGTATTTTTAGCACACTAGCTTAGGCGAGCTAGCAGGCCGACCTCGGCGATCACTTCCGACACTAACTAGTAGTGAACCGACGATATAACTACATCTTATCTTCCGACTGACGGGCTGGATCGAGGCCTGTGCGGGTGTGTGTGGCGGTGGAGGCTAAAGCTAGCGTGCGGTCATCTTTCCACGCGTTTACATCTTCTCGTTGGCTTCAACGTGGCTGCCAGCGCTGGGAGAGTCTGGAGACCTGCGGGGGCTCGACGGACTAGCTGATTTCGCTTGTGCTCGACATTTTCTCTCTCGTCTGTAGCTAGGTGCCAACATTTCCTGAGCCGTGCGTCGTCGACAACTTCACCGACAACCCCAAAATAATCCAACCAGGGAACCGAGAAGCAAACCACACACACACTCACGCCGCTTGAGAGGCTAAAGAGACGCTAGCTTGATCGTTCCGTGTCAGGAGCTTCGTGGCGTTCGCTGAGCGTGTTGTCTTTCTCTCCCTTTTCTTCCGTCGTCACAACCCCCGACTCGCCCTGCCGCATGCCATGTCAAGATAAATCGACCGCCAGGCTGAAGTCCTCCGTTCTCTCAGTCGACGAGTGGCGCGTCCTGTCTCCCGGCGGCCCCATAGCTCACTGCTTCTTCTTCCAACGTTGTGTTTTGCTGATCGCTTCTTCTCTTTGTGTGTGTGTGTGTGTGTTTTCGGGCAGCAGCTGACAAGTGGGCTACAAGCTCGTCGCTCCGCAGCCTCCCCAAAATGGCCGCGCACACAACCAGGCGACTACAAAGCTGTGACGTGTGTTGACATGTGACCGCACGAGGGTGGAGAAGAAAAAAAAACAACAGCGTGAAAAAAAGACCTTCCTCGTGCTGCGTCACGTGACCGGATGGGCGTTATTTAAGCTGCTGGCGCGGGAGACACGCACAACAGAATCAGCTCTTACAGGAAGTGAATCGCTCCGGATCGGCGGTAAGTCGCTTTAACGCTTTTATACGTTATTAAAACCGTTCTTTACATGTATCACCACGTGCTGTTCGTTTAATTGCTACACCTGTTAGCTGAAGCCGTGTTAGCTTTAGCCTTACTTCCCTGGAACCAGGATATTTAACCGTTTCTAACTCGGTACACTTATGTCCTACAAACATGGCGACTTCTTCTCACGTCAACGAATTTAATGCAACAAACACGCACACAATATAATCACAAACGCTTTTTATTTGCTCTAACGTAGTGTTTATATTTGCTTCCTCAGGTGTTTTGATAGCAAATATGAGCGCGAGTGGAAAACTAAGACCAAGCCAGCAGAAGTCTAACGAGAACATAACGGTAAGTGAAATCCCCCCCGCCAAAGTGTGCTAATGTTAAAGTTTAGGACGGTTATCAACAAATTGAACGTTATCATAGTGTGTGATTAATAACCAGTAGCTCTCAGTATCAGTAGGTGACACCAACAAGTACTTGTAAATGTCCACATGACAAATTGAATGACTGATGAGCTAAATAAGCTGCCCAGGCTTCGTACGTGAACTTTGTCATGTCGGGTTATATTAACCTTGAAGTGGATTCATTGCTATTGGTTTTACCTGAGCATATCCTGCTAAGTAAAAGGACTTTGATTGGAAAATGACCTTTTGTACCACACTGACCTGCTCAGTGTGTATGAGTGGTAATCTGAGACCATTCTCTGTCGTACTGAGTCACAGGTTACTTGATTAGAGGGCTCTGTATTATATATCAAGATAATCATTTGGTCAATAAGGATAAATGTTAGTTTTAAGTTTAAAGACAAAGATTTGCTCCAGAATTAAGGTTATATTTAATCTAAATGTATTTTAACACGATGCATAGGCTGTAATTGATAATGAGGACTCTTGGTTTCAATTTAGACAACCCCAAGTATTTAAATGTCTATGTAATTAAATGTTGAATAGTTTCAGTCATTGTCTCCTTGGCTGACACTCATCAACAGATTGCCCTTTACAGGCCTGAAACACTATAGCTGTGAAGGAGTGTTCAAACATTAACAAACTGATTATTGGCTACCCTGTAATGCTCCCTGAGGAGAAACTTTCCCACGGGGGTTGTTGAAAGACTAAAGGCGCTGCCCCTGTTCCCACACCTGTGGGTCGGTTTCACATGGCAGCAGTGTTGTCTAGCAGCTTCACTTATACCACCTCCCATAGTGACTGAGTAAAGGATTCAAAGTAATGTAAAACCCTAATGAGCGGTGGCTCTGAAAATGAGAACGCAGATTGTGCTTGTTTCCCATGAGATTAAGTCTTGAGTTTCGAGGTCATTTGGGGTAACACTAATCGGTCATTGATTTTTCTTCCAGAGTTTTTTCCCACCCTCCCAAAAGGCAATGGGACCCCCCAGACAATCCCTGCAGGTCCTTCAGTCCTCAGCTGTCAACAAAGATCTTGGGCGGTCAGCTCAGGTATTTATTGGCTTGTCACTCAAAGTCATTGGATGTAAATGTCTATTGTCCATGTTTTCATTAATTATTAGAGTGGTTCAACCTTGTTCCCTAGGTTGAACAAATTGTCTATAGCCACCTTCTATTATGCATTTGATAAAATTGCATTTGTTCAATTTAGGCAGGAAAGATCATTCCCAAAAGGAAACACTGGAGTGCAGAACAAACCCGAGGCCCAAAGAGGGTGAAGGCAGAAGTCAAATCCACACAAACAGAGGAAACTCAGTGTTTGACTGATGGCATGTCCACTGAAGCATATGAACTTATGGTCAAAGGTAGGTTTCATAATCTATATTCAACTTATCACAAAATGGTTGTCTGCTAAAATTCGTTTATCCTGACCTTAAATCTCTGCTGTTATAGAAACTCCTCCCTCCACCTACTGGAAAGAGATAGCCGATGAGCGACGGAAGGCCTTGTTCAATGTTCTACAGGAGAACGAGAAGGTGAGTTAATCACTAAGGGGCGGCTAATGTTTAGCGGTCGGTCGAGCTGTTCCCACGCTCCTGCTGGGTCGACCTCGGTTGGCTGTTGTCCAGCTGGCACTGAATGTTGAAGTAACTCTGCACCTAAACTTTTAAAATCTGTTCAACTTTAAAAGGGCTTTGTACTGAAGGTGCCGACCCTGTTCAAATAAACTCAATTCGTACACTGATTCAAAATGGATTGAAGACTTAAAGTTGATCCCAGTACCCTTTTAACAACAGCCTAATAGTTTAGTCAGATTACAGTGCCATAGTTTAAAACTCATTATATTTAAGCCTAATTTCCCATTGTGTCATCACATCTAATGAGTTTCTTTTGTTTTCTTAAACCAGTTGCACAAAGACATCGAGACCAGAGATGAACAGATAACACAACTGAAGAGTGAGAATGAAGAGCTGCAGGAGCTGGCACAACACGTCCAGTACATGGCTGATATGATCGAGGTAGGCACACAGCACTGGTTGTTACCTACATTAAAACCTGTGACTTTTTTACACATTTTAAAATCCGTTTTTGATGGCCTGCTGTGACCTAAAACCTTAGTACACAAATAGTTTTTTTTATTTTTTTGATCAAGATGTGTACACATGTTCTGATATACAGGGGCTTGTATTTGTATCAGTAAACATGAACCACTGTATGATGTTGCACTTTATGTAAACTGAATGTATATCTTGTATTTTTAGAGGTTGACGGGAAAGTGCCCCGATAATCTGGAGGAACTGAAGGACATTGCTCTTGACGTGGATGATGATGATGATGATGAAGAAGACAGTGACGCTGCCGACGAGAGTGAGGATGAATATTCAGACGACAGCGACGAGGAAGAAGAGGCGTCAGCGAAGCAGGATTAACTGATTCACCTCGGGCTCTTGGACTTTGTCTTAATGCAGCACCCGATCTTCAGTGTAATTTATGTTCAGGCCGCATTGTTCTCGAAATGCATCATTTTAAAACTAATGTTTTACAATTTAGTTTTTTTTAAACTTGTAAAATTTGTGGCCAAGAAGTGTTAAACTAAACCAGTATAGAACCTTTTTTTTTGTTTTTAATGGAAGACATGACGACGTGTCGGAGCACAGGCTACACTGTTTCAGTTAATTTAGGTTAATGTAAAAATCAATACCTCAAACATGACTGTTTCAATCCTACCAACAAAGGGGATCCTCACTATTGTGTAGCAAACCAAATTTCTTGTGTTCCTTTGTCTCCTGGTATGTGAAAGGTATGCCCTGTTGAACGTCAGTAACCTGTATATTGCAAAATCACAATGAAACAGTAATGCTTGTGCTTTTCCTACTGATGTCTACTGTGAAAAGATTTATTTAAGAACAGTCGTGCGGCTTACTTGAAGCATGGCTTTAAGTGTTTTGGTTTACGCTGTAAAAAATGTGCAATGTTATGGCACAGCTGTGTACATAAAGCTTGTGTAAAATAAACACTTTTTAACAAAAGACTTGGTAAAGACTTGTGAAATGTTGTACTCCAAGTTAAGATGTGTGATGACATGGTGCAGAGGTGATTGTGTAACCAGCAGCCACAGTTCTGCTGTTATTAAACAAACCTGACCGATGCTCTATGCTGCTAAATTAACATGCACTATTACATATATGGTTCCTACAACTACTGCTTTGGCCACATTAAACATGGTCTGCACTTGGCAGAGCCCCAAAACTGGTTAAAGTAACTCACTAGTAAAACTAACTTCCAGTGTTCCCTAAACCCAGGACAATAAATTAACATCTTTAAAGTGAAATAAATGTTAAGTGTATAAAACATTATCCAAGTAAAGAGTAAAATTTCATTCTTGACTAATTGTCTAAAAGAAAGTGAGAGCTGACAAAATGGCCTAAACTTTAAGGCAACTGGCATATCTAACATTCGTTGAAAGTGGGTTGTTTAATACGAGGATATGACAAAGGAAAAGGAATCAATTATTTCAATTATGCAAAAATAAATTTATTGCTGCTGACCACAATGAAGAAGAGGATGCAACTAAATGGATGAGTACAGAAGCTACAGAGATGGATCAAGTTCAATTTTAGCAAGTGTACCAAGTTATTCTGATAATTAAACATGCACATTTTTGCCAACTTGTATTTGTGGTGATTAGGAATTGAACAGTAAAACCTTATAACACTGGTCACCTGCAAGTTGTAAAAAGAGAAAAAAAGTAGACACTGAATGAGTAACTGAATTAGATACTCAACCAAAATACTGTAACTGGACTTAAAACATGTTTTGTAAAAGGTTGTATAGAAAAAAAAACAGTTTCAACTTTTAGTAATAACTTCATACTTTTAAGATTATAATACAAAAGAAAAAATACATTTCATAGAAATATTACCACTTGCTTTAAATCAGTATGGCTTCTGGACTGTGCAGTTAGAACCAAAATGTAGTTAAATTCATATGTTATGGGTTTGTCGTATTTTTTAAAGTTGTGCTTCTAAAGTTCGAGTCTGAGCATTGTGGCCAAAATGCCAATGTCGTATTGAAAATACATTCTCCAAGATGAATTATGAGCGTTTCTTAAAGGACAATTTAAAAATGAATTCTTCCTTTGGTTACAGTAAGTCTAAGTCATAAAGTAACATTTCCTATATATAATGTCCCATTACGTCCGGGACCTTTTAGGGAAAAACAAATCTATAACGCTATTAGACCATTAGCAAATCTTAATCTTCTCCAAAATAATACTCCATATAATATAATTCTTTCAAAATAAACTCCAATTTAAGTTAAGCACAAGATCAGTTGCATGATAATAACACAGAGGCCTTTTTAAACCAACTGTCCTAGACCTGATCCAAAAGTCCAACATAAATATATACATAACAAAGTCACCTGCACGGTTACAGTAAAACTTCCAAAGCATATTAGAAATCCGAGGGGGTAAATAATAAATAAGAGGTGAGAACAGAAGTGAGTTTTATCGTCTCACTGGACTCAGTAGTTCAGTTACAATGAGAAAAGCTGAACTCGGGTCAGTTACAGAAGAACGAGACGACCCGAGACGCATGAACACTTGATCCTGCAGCTTCTCAAAGAAAAAGAATCACTTCTCATCTCGCTTTTTTTCGCTCACACGCCAGATGAAGGTGCAGTTACCAAGAAATGAAACAACATCCATCCATCCATCCATCCATCCATCCCCTCCGTACAGTGACTGAGAAAGTGCGTTCTCATGCTCCGCAAACTGAATTTATTGCCCTCGAGTGGCTCCGTACCTGCTAGGAAAAAAAAATACATTTACAAAAAGAGAGAGAGAGTTCCTGCTCGACCACATCAAGGCTCAAATGGTCAAAAGGCCGACTTTTAACAAACGTCTCCTGGCGTCAGCTATGTACAGAAAAATTGCACTTGTTAGACTGCAGGTGTGAGAAAAACTCCAGGTTCACTCCCTCAGCAGTTTAGATCTGAGCTTCTTCCCTATCTTTTGTCTCCACTGATAAACACGACTTGAGGTTTTTAAATCTGCTCCACGCTCTTTCACCGCTTCACCTCACTTTCTCTCCAAAGCCAAACCCTCCATTCGTTTACGGTCCTCGCCGCCACAAAACACACGAGAATCCCTGAAACTCAAAATGGAAGGTACTAGAAAACAGAACCTAAAAATACACTTTGAATTACAACCATATATATATTACACCGGCTGTGTAAAATAGGCCATATTTACATGCATTACAACAGTGCAAATCGTCCGAAAGCGCCGAGAAACATCTGTGATGCAAAAGCCGTCAACTTAAACGTGTGATAAAACAGTGATTATACAAAGGTCATAGTTAGAATATTGCGTGTGTGTTGTGCACGTTGGCGTGTTGTGTTGTGTTGTGTAAGGATGCACCGCTTCCAGTTTCCAGAGTTTTTCTGCAGCGTTCAGTGGCTTCGTGTCCCGTCAAAGCTGTGCCCAAGTGAAAACTCAATGTGTCCAGTGTTCCTGGCTCAGAACGCAGGGGGGGAGAGTGAGAGGGTGTGCGGGAGTAAAGGTGGCGGGACAACGTTTGTGTGTTTGTGTGTGTGTGTGTGTGTGTGTGTGTGCAGGAGGGGTATAGGTTGTGTGTCTTGGTGGTTAAGACAGTTTGTTTGGTGTTAGTTCCTTGTAAGAGGCAGTATCAGTAAGAACAGTGATCGGATGCGGCGGGTGGAGATCAATAAACTGATCAGTAAATGAACAGCCCTGTGAGGTGCAGCGTGGCGTGGAGCTGTGTGGGGGGGGGGAGCTGTGGCTCAGAAGGCCGTGGTGACAGCGTTCCCTCGCCGCGTTCCCAGTCGGATAATTTCCCCCGGCACGGTGTCCAGCTGCTCGTACGCCAGCCGCCCCTCCTCACCTGGAACAAACACAATGTTGTCTATCAACAGTGCGCAAAAACACTCACTACTTCTCAAACTACAGTCATATTCTTGTGTTGTTTAATTAGGACCAAACATTTAATCTTTTGGTCACAATCATCATCTTTTACAATTTGAATCTCTAGAAAGCAAAATAAATGCTATATTTCCGGAATAACACAGATTTCCAGAACCATATCAACAGACAAAACTGAATATTTTGTCTTCCATAATTTTTTAACTTACCAAATGTGAGTAGTGTTTCTATGGCGACGTGGCGAAGCTCCTCATCAGCTGAATCGCACAGTGCTACCACCGCCCTGATGCTCTCCACAGCCTGCAGGCAAAACGACAAGCTCTCTGAAGTTGGTACTCATCAAATACATACAGAACATGAGGGTCTAGATAAACACCGGCATCCTCGCCATTTTCCCTGGGAGCAACGAGAGGCCACTGACCTGCAGGCGGCTGAGAGCTGAACAAGCCGCCCTCTGACTCTGACCTCCGGCCTCTGACAGTGCCTGGGTGTAGCACTCCACCGCCTGTAAACACACACATATTCAGACCTGACATGCAGCATCAGTCACGACTCAGTGAACGGTGAGAGCGGTGCACATGCGGCCTCTCTCTTTAGCCCCACTCACCCTGCTCCTGAAGTGGCCGTGTGACGCTCCTGAGGAGAGGTAGTCAGCTGCGACCTTGTTGACCTGAGGGTCGTCGGCGGTGAGCAGGGAGGCCAGGGCCCTCAGGGTGCTGCTTTTAGGCCACAGGGTCGACACGGGCACCAGCTCCAGCTCTGCTAGACACCGAGAATAGTCCCCGCTGCAGAGGGCCTCTGCAAACAACTCTGAGTGGGAGAGACACACGTGTTAGAGACTATAAACGTGACATGTAGAGCAATAAGCAGAAGTGAGTCAGAAGCTTGTTTCTAACAATTATTGTTAAGGTAAGAAGGAGTTTATGTGTGTTAGTTTCAGCTGCAAAAGAAGGGTGAGATGTTTTTTAGTTTCAGTTGTGCAGATCAATTGCACACAACCCCTTTTCTGAAAATTTAAATTCTTTGATGAAATCGGACGAGGAGCTGTGTCTGCATGTATTGTATAACTTCCTTTCAAATTCAGATTTATTTTATTTATTTATGTCATATCATTTTTGTTTCAAAAGGCAACACGGAACCTCAACACTTCTTCAAACACTTTCTCTACCTGTAACTAATCACCTAGAGAAAAAAATCTACCCTCGTTTATCTGTCAATGTAAAACATAAGCCATCTTGAGACAGAAGCAATGAGAACTTGGGCTCACCTTCTCTGGCCAGGTGCAGCAGGTGCGTCTCCATGTCCTGGACCTCGTGTTGTGAGATGTAGCTGTGGAACTGAAACACGGTCAGGACGTCCTGGGACAGAGCAGAGGCGGGGGGGTCGTGTGACGTCACCAGGTCGCTCCTGTCAACCATCTCACCCACTACGACACCAATCACTGCAGAGGAGGACAAAAGAAAATCAGAAAATGCGAGTGTTTCATCTTTTATCTATTCTTAGCAACTGCAGTGATCTCATTTCCCCCCCAGGAGTGTATTTAAAATGGCTACTGACTCACTAACAACAGTTGGAATTGTCAGTAAAACCTGTGGACTGACTGCAGAGAGAGAATAAGGATGCACCGACCTGTGTCCGCGCTGTGTGGGTGTCTCTCCTGCAGCGCTGCCGTGTAGCGCTGGTTCATGTGTTTGAACACTCGGTCCAGTGTGGTGTGGAAAAGTCCTGCAGACCCGCTGCACTCCGACCACAGAGTCATCAGCTCGGGGCGCTCTGCGAGGCCCGGGAGGACTGAGGGGTGGGGGGGGGGACGGGACAGAACACAAGGTCAGAGGCTGCAAACGCTGCAAACACACATAATACTCTGTGTGTGTTTTTATTTTTTACAACTCGAGTCTTCCAGTTAACCAGACTGGTTGTCACTGGTTGTCACGTACCATCAGCGGCGGATGTGATGGCTCCCAGTCTGTCCACACTGATCTCTGCCAGTTCTTCTAACAGCTGAGACTGTGCAGACAGTTTGATGAGCAGACTGCGACGCTGCCACCCGACCGGCCCGTTGGTCAACAACTGTGGATTAATGAAAAATCAAGAATCACAGTGAACCAATGTGTGGTTTAATGTTGCCAAAATGAGACATTTGAAAGATTTGATTGCCAGCAGTGGGAAGCAGCTCTACCTGTATGAGGTGGTTACAGTACTGCAGGTGGATGACAATGGCCACGTCCAGGTTCTCGTTTCCTGTCGTCAGAGGGAGGGGGCTTCCTGCCACGCTGTTCCCGACCCCGGTGTCTTCTGTCAGGGCCTCGCTCAGGTGCCCTCTGGCTTCTGGATGCTGGCTCCTGAGAGGTAGATACACAGAGTCACCACCGAGGGGCAGCAGCACAGAACTAGGTGACATCAGTGATAAAATGAAAAAGTCACAATAGAGACACTATCTACAGCTCATTTAGATATTTATTGACCTTTATGAAATGATATTACAAAATAAAAAAGTTTGCGTCTGTCTAATCAAACACTACAATACAAGAACATCATATTTCTGTTTTAGAGAAGAGCTGCATTTGTTGACCTGAAACCAAGCATCAGAAGCTCAGATGTCCAACTTCCAGCTCTCATATTGATTTTGTGATCGTGTGATATCGTTTGCGTCTCTCCATGTCTCCCACTCACCCGATCCTCTCTCCATCGGCATCGAACAGCGGGGGGAGGCTGAGGACGGCGTTATCGTCGCCCGTATCCTCGTCATCGAAGTCGGACGTGTTGAGGAAGTCGAAGCTCTCCAGGGCGCTCTCCACCGTCAGACTGAGGCTGGACGACCGGCTCCTGTGGCCCGGGAGACGACACTGCAGAGGGAATATAAAGCGGGTTAATGATCACTCACTCCTTTGAGTCCATCACATAAACTGCAGCTTGTTTCAGTTGTTGATTCTATAGGTTTATTTAATGCTGCTTGATTCAGAGTTAGACTTTTTAGACAATCTTTCATCGTATGGATACATTTAGTACTTGGATTCAACCAGGGAAATATGGCACTCAAACAAGTAGTACTCACTTTCTAATGTAAATTTATGATAATAAGTGTTTTAACTTTACTTATTCAAAATGTATGATCAGTTATTAGTAATTTAAGCTTATTTTATTGTATTCTCGTATACACAGTCGATCATGTGCACTACATCTAACGTTTGATTTATCAAAACGAATACATTTCTGAAACCTTCCAAATATATATGTGCTGATATTTTCTATTCTCTTCTATCATGTCAGCATTTCTCTATGTCACTGATGTTATATTTAAAAGTACGAGCATAAAATGTAAGTAGTTATCTTTTTTATTCATCTTCTGTTGAGTGTAAATGTAAAAAGCGAGACATTAAGGACATATAAATGGTTCAGTCACCTTGAGCAGGTCCTCCAGACGCATCACTTCCTGTTCCAGGTCCTGCAGCTCTCGGCAGCGGTGGGTCAGTGACTCCAGCCTCATCAGCAGGCTGTGGATGGCCTCCTCCAGGCTGCTCTCCAGGAACGCCCTGCTCCCCTCTCCGGCCCAGCTCAGGCTCCCCCCACCCTCGGCCGAGCTCCCGTTGGAGGGCACGATATCGGAAGACGTCAGCCTCTTCACAAGCTGCCTGGTCAGGCTGCCCGCCTCCTCCGTGTCCAGTTCCACGGGTTTCAGTTCATCAGCGTGATCCAGGAAACACATCCTCTGGTGCCACCGTAGACAGGTGGCTGTCAGAACACAGGGACGGGGCAGCAGAACCACTGTTGGAGCCAGAGTTTCGCTGGGACTCGGTGCGTTCCCACTCCGAGTCCTCTGTCGCCTCAGCTTCATCGCTGGCCAGGCTGCCGCTGGTGCCCCTGCTTCCTCTACTACCTGTATCACCATCTTCCTCATACTCCTCCTCTTCTTCCTCCACCAAATGCTCCTCTGCGATGGAGTCCTCTCTTGATGGGAGGATATGGGTGGGCGGCAGTTCAGTTTCTGGAGGAGTGACGGTGATCTCCGGGTTGGACTGGCTGTGGGAGTGCGCGCTCGGGGCGGGGCTGGGGCTGGCCGTGGAACCAGAGGTGTCGGAGAAGGTGAAGGAGAGACGCTTACATTCTGCCATGCCACAGCCTCCGTTCTCGAAGACATCGTCTGGTAGAGTGGACTGAAAGAGGAGACAGGAGTGTAAATATATGGAAGATAAAGACATGAAATGAGTGAAGTGGAAAAAGATTATATTTTCATTCCCGATCTGTGCAAACAAGATAGATTCACAGGGAATCTTAGCAGAGAAGCACAACAAGAACACAGACAGTTGAATGCATGTCATGCAAGTTAACATGCAAACAGCCCCTGCATGGTGTCCCCACAAACAGGGACTGGTCTGTCCCAAGTGTGTGCACACCAGCAGGGGAGTTCATTCCCATCATGTCAACGAGTCAGGGGGCACACGAGAGTCAGGTTAGGGGGCTCAAGGGGCCACAGCACACTCACATAGACCTCCAGACTGGATTTGGGCCTTGGCCGAAGCGAGGCCAGGTCACCAAACGAGCGACTGCGCCTGAGCTTCTCTAGCAGGGTGTCTCGGAGCATGTGCAGGAAGGAGAAGCGCTGGCGCTCCACGGGATGTGGCCGCCACTTCTTTGCACAACACACGCAGGCAAGCGGGACGAGGTGTCGGGTGTTTGAGCGAGGGCGGGTGAGTGGGATACAGCAGGATGAACGGGGGATAGCAGGGAAATGGGTGAGGGTTAGTCAGGAGAAGGGCTAAGCATCGTTTTAATTAGTGCAAAAACAGGAAAAACTGAGCCACAATCACAATGTCCTAACACCTCGGAGTGACAGTAATCAGATTTGTATGTGAGAATCTCACAATGTTAAAACAAACATCGTCCCAGAATCCCAGCAGTGATGCCAAAGGAGTTGTGTGTTTGTGTGTGTGTCTGTGTGTGGGCATGTGTGTGTGACTCACAAAGAAGGAGTTGTCCTGGAAGGTGGGTGTCTCTGGCGTCCCCTGGCTGTAGATGGACACTCGTCTCTGCAGAGCTGTGGCTTTGCTGACATTGCTGGACGACAGAGTCAGGTCCTCGACATCGAAGGGGCTGGACAGGGGGGGGGCGATGAACAAGGCATTTAGTGGGATTGCATTATGATTCACCAACGCCTTCCTGCTGCTTGAGTGATGTCATTCATTCAGTGTTTTGTTACAGGGCAGGGTTTGTTATTGTCGTCCCTTGTGGTGACGATAACATGTTTCTCCACTAGATGGCAGGAAACTACATGTCATGTCAACACTCAATTAACTGCTGTGCTACTAAAAGCTTTGACTTCGGGTTCTTTAGCAGTCAGTGGTGTATCACTATCTCATCTATCAATGATAAAATACAATTATATTTTTGGCAAAACTTGTGAAGAAAATGAGGAAACGGCAGAGCGAGATTTTGTATTTATCAAATCTATTGACTCTTTACTCTATTTCTTCTCTGCTGAAAAGGCACCATTTTTCCTTCATGGATTAACAAGTAATCAACAATATAAATGAAATGACAATTACAAGACAATCAATGACTAGCATTACAAACCAGTAGAGTCTACTTACTACCACATGACCTCCAGGTTGAGCTTAATGGTGCCCAGGTCGTTGACGTCCACAGCCACCACCTGGGGCATGGCGGTGAACAGCTCCTTGGTCTCACAGATCACACTGCCCACCAGCATGTGAGTGGCCAGGCCCTTCAGCTCCGTCACCTGATTGGACAACAACAAACCAAGTTCATCATCAAGTGAAAGGGCCTGGAAAACAATCTACCAAGCTCTTCTCACAAGGCACAAGGCAGGCGATCGTAGATGAATTGTTGTTTTGTGTATTTTCTTATATATCTTGTGCTTCATCCTCCACTGCAGATACAAAATGAGAAAGAGACGTGCATCTAAAGCAAATTCGGTTGGGATGAGGTCGCAGTGAAATCGAGAACAAATCTGTGCTGGGAACAATCATGAGCCGGTCGCCTGAATGATACACACACATAAAGAGAAAGGCCGAGCTCTGAGACACGAGTCAGTCCTTACGGCAGCAAATACAGAGAAACATGTGAGAGAAATTATAACAGGGGCTGAGGTGATCAATCAATTATCAGAAAAGTTGATGGATTTTCTGTAACGTAAATTACGGATTTATGAATAAAGTGTATCAGCTCTATTGTGTAAAGAATATATATCTATCTGAATTCTGTACCTTGATGTTGATGAGGTCAGTGATAAGCGGCGTGAAAACCATCTCATCTCCATCCCAGCTCTGTCTGGAGTTCACCTCAATCCTCCCCTTCAGCTTCCACCTCTGGCGACCGTAACGCATGAAGATCTAAAGGGAAGAAAGAGCAAAACTTTCATTGTCACCATAGCAAGAATGTCAAGCACTATTGCCCCGATAAGATCACATTGTAGCCACTGACGCTATGGAAGCGACCCAGTGGACCTGTTCCAAAGGTTTTGGTTGAGTAGTATTCATTTAGCCACATTCTATAAGACTAGGCCCCAGGTTTGAATATGCAGGAATTTCCCGTGAAGTTGTCATTAACATCACTGTGTGACATGTATAGAAAGAACAACTTGCCTCATACTGGTCTCCAGGACAGAGTCTTGCAAATCCAGCCAATCCTGTCAGAATGAGGAAGTAGATTTAAAAAGACATTTGGAGACGACAGGAGAAGAAAACTGAGCCTCTTCAGTTTTTGTGTTACTTTATTATTACGCTGGGTGATTGACTATAACACTGTTTTTCCCTTCGCAGGATAAGCACTTCAGCACTTGTTCAGTGATTAAAAACAGAACATGTTCCATACGTAGGTGGTGAAGTGAAAATAGTTCACTGTCAGCTCATCACCAAAACATTCTTGTGAGTATATTTTAATTAATGTTTCCTTTTCTAGAAATTATCATCATCTGTGAATACCCAATCTTAGCTGAAAGACTTTTGTTTTTGAAGACTTCTTATCTCACCTTTCATTTTGATATGAAACTCCCCGAGCAGGTTCTCCAGTTCACTCTCAAACGTGCTCATATTCTGAAGAAGACAGAGGGATAAGAGTTATTACATAAACAGCCATTTGTGACGAGGACAACAATAGTAATCATAGTCATCTCCAGGGACTTTGACAAATCCAGTCAACACGTCAGCGGAGGCAGGACGGCTGCTCTAAGCCCGAGGACAGCTGACGACGTGGGTGTGTGTGTGTTAGGAACTTACAGGCCGTTCTGCAAATCTGTGACTTTACATATTATTGATGACAAATCAGTGTAAGCAGTAATCTGTGTTACTGAGTATAGTTTGAGTATATTGTTGGTTTTGTCAGCTGTTAGAAACTGTATATGAATGTATCTGTTACAATCTGACCTAAAATATATTTTCACTTTAGTTTACACTGTTAATTGTAGCTATATCGAGACCATATAAATAGTGCTGGTGCTAAAAGTGTGACACCTGCTGGTCAGAGTTTAAAATAGGCAAATACAATATTCAATACTAAAAATATTGTTTGCATATCTCTAACAGTTACTACACACCACAATAAACTACACAAAACAATGACCATAGCAATCAACACATTTTCTCTGTATACATGGAAAAGATTTTGGAATAACAGGATGATGATGGTTTTTTATGATCAATGACAGGGCACAGATGAGGCTGGGGTTTTAAAGGCATCTATAAATTCACATCTGTCTTCTCCAATATTTCTGTGGATTCTCACTCCGTTCCAAGAGTTGCAAAACTTAAACTTTCTTTTCCCTGGTGTAAACTATGAAAATGCACCACTTCTCTCGGATGTCTGAAATATGCAGTTAAATGTCAGTCTGTTGGTACAGACGGAAAACAATGACACTCGTTAAATCATAGGTTTAAAATGATACGCGTGTCAGAGGTCAGATAAATTCCACACACCTCCAAGCCTCCATCTCTCGCATGAAATCCCCACATATAGTAAACAAGCATGACGACTTGACTCATCGTGACTGTTTCCCCTGCAGATCCTCACTGGTATTCCCCACACACTACATGCCAGTACCTCAGTGTATTCCTTGTAGCGGCGGTTGACCTCAGCGATGCTCTCCTTGGTGCCTTTAGTGGAGGGAGAGGAGGAGAAGGCCTGCTTCATCCGGCTGGCACCGTCCCTCAGACGGCTCTGGATGCAGAACGCCTCGTACAGCTCGTCCACCTGAGAGCACACACACAAGAGTCCCTCCGTCAATAAATGTGCACAAGGACGCATTCTTAAATGTGTAACTTTCTTGGTCATTGGTACGCACACTAACACACACACAGAGGAGAGAGAGAGATGGAGAAAACTTGTGCACTATAAAACAGATCTTTGAAGTTTCCATACATCAAAACATCCCTGGGCAGGAAGCAAACTCCCCAAAAACTTCCAACCGCTGCCTTAATTATTCTGGATGTGTTCGAATCTCGGTGGGATTCGTTCAAGGACGCCCAGCGCAGCTTTAGGCTTGTGTAGCGTTCACTAACTCAGCGATGATGTTACTTTTATGCACAGCTCCTGAACGAGACCAAAAATAGGCCCAGATGAAAATGAAGCTGATGAAATGATCGAGAGGACGAGGCTCCAGTGTGACTGTGTGCATGCAGCAGAAAGGAGAGAAAAAGAAAACGGCAAGGAACAACGTGATAGAAAGAGAGAAGAAAGTAATGGAGCATAAATGACAGGTATAGAAAAAAAGAAAAACCTGATAAACTGAAGTGAACTGACAGTGAGCAGATACATCTGGTATCCGAGAGTTTAACTGGCAGTCGACACTCCCAACTCGGAGGAACAACAACAGACGGTGTTTAGAGTCCGTTTGGAGAAGTGTCGGACTTCAGTCTAATATGACCAAAACCCACAGGGAGACGCAGCCACTCAACATTCTGTTTTCTCACTGAGGGCTGAAGCGTTGGAGAGAAACCATTAGAGCAGATGATGATTTTGAAACCAGTAATAGTGCTGTTGAGTGCATTGGAAAGAAAATCTGCTATGAATGATAAGAAGTGCCTCAAATGATGTAAAATGTAAATCATCTTTGAGAAACAATTATTTGACACGTTGTTTGACTGCTGTGTTCTGCCAATGTCCCATCTACTAACATGGAGGAGGCAGGATGTTCAATCAGCCACCAGGGGGCGATTTAGATTCTTTGGCCTTACTTTTTGACCACTGTCATGTCGTCTTATAGTCAGTTTGATATATTTTTTTCACACCAAGTGTCATAACAAACGCTGTACAGAAAAAGGTAATTACCGAACAAAGCTTAAAATCTTTAAATCCATCAACGCAAAGTAACTCTCCTCATAGAGGAAAGCAAGATTTGAGGAAACTTAAATACTGCTGAGTCACTACAACTGAAAAGAAAACTGCAACCCCATCAGCACTCCACATTTTCTAGCTTACTGAATTCACATATGATGGAAGTGGCAGCCGGGCGAAAAACAAAGCACCTCAGCTGAGCCTCATCAAAGGGAAGTATTGAAGCCTGCCTGACGAGAGCCCTGAAATATTGATGCCTCACGCTCTTTACGGCGCTCATTAGGGAGAAGTGGGAGAAAACGGGCTCCTGCCGTCCCAACAGCTTCTCTGAGTGTTTGTTTGTGTGTCTGAATCGAACACAGACAGGATGTCTGGGAGAGTGAGTGTGATGTGTGTGACCATGTTTGTATGTGGAGGGCATGTTTTTTGCTGTGGTGGTTGGTCACATGATGGTTCACTGTAAAAAGTGAAAGTGGTCTGCAGTGCACATCCTGTTTTTGCTCCACCCGGGCTCATCCCAACAACTCAAACCAAGCAGCCCCCTCCCGCACCCTCCACCCCGACGGGGACCCTGCCCTGTCTGCCTGTCTCTGGTATGTGGTGTATGTGGCGGAGCTGCTGCAGCTGAGCTGAGGCTGCTCAAAAGCACTCTACGAGCACAACTGGTCTCCTCAGCTCTCTGACTGGTACAGAGCTGGTTTAGGAGCCGACGTCTGAAAGCTTTAAAACACTCGAAAACAAAGGAAAACAGGAGCAGTGGAGGTTGGTGAAGAAATCAAAAGAAAAACACATTTGGTCAAGTGAACTTTTTTCACTAATTAATTCGAGAAATACAAGTTTTGGACAAAAGCTGCCCCTCTCTAACTGGTCCTTCACACACTGAAGCTGATGATTAGCGGCCGTTCTTTTCAGGCAATCTGTAATCGCATCATTATCAGCTGATTAAGCTTCATTTTTTTATCCCCAATTACAATGGCCTCTTGCTGCCTTCAAGGAAACGTCCTTTTGAAGGTCAGCCAAGCGCCACTCCAGAGGACGGCCATCGGCATATTGCGTCGCCTCGGGCGCATGTCACCCCAGAAACAGGGGGAATGCAGCCAAAACACAAACAAAGGAAAAAGAGAAACCTGGACACAGAGAGATGGATGGAATATGTATAGAAAAAAAACTATACACCTCATTAACAGAGGAGAGACGGGAAAAGGCCAGAAGCAGCAATAAATTGGGGCCGATGGTACAGTCAACATATTACACTCCTCTGAAGAGCCAAACTTATACCAGTTCTAACTTATCTCTCAACTTAACCATGACCACTTCATGCCTAACTCAAATTCACTCCTAAACCCAGAACATTAACCAGGGTCTCCAAAATTGGCCAGACTTTCGTCCAGAGGAGGTCTACTGGTCCGGACAAGGTGTGTGACTATGCTGGAAAAGGTCCAAATCAAGTACAAAAGCAAGTATATACACACACACACACACACACACACACACACACACACCAACCTTTGTTTTGTCGTTTTCTATAAGTTTTTGAATCTGTGAAAAACTTCAGATTAATCCAACTAATCAAACAATAACAGAGGTTAACATAATAGAGGTCTTCGATTGGTCTGAAAATCAATAAACATGATTTAAATAAAATGCCTGGATCTCTCTTCTGTGCCAATACATCCACAACCTTATCAACATACAGTAATCCTAGATTTCTATTGTGCTTGTTTAATGACCTACTTCATTACAAACTCAATCCTGGTTACTCAAACACATCTGATGCCTCTTTAAGCAGATGTGAACAGATATTAAATGTAAATATATTCTAAATTAGGTCGTCTTTTGGGCTCAGATGGAGTCCCTGTATAAATTATCACTCCGTGGGATGACAGAACGTGCAAGACTCTCACACCCAGACGGGGATTAAGGCAGAGTCTTTATTTGGGAATCAATTATGCCCCGAATGAGGATTAATACAGTGTTAACATTTATCATAAGGAGTAAAAAATATTTAGTTTAGCTCCATGTTTATTTTAAGTGCATCTTAAGCCTTTTAAAAAATACTAAATAATAATATTTAGTGCTTTGACAGTCTGGTGTTTTTTTATTAAGAATTACTGGGAGTTTTAAAGGATTGTCTCTGTATCAACTGTACATCTGGATTTAAACTGTGGGATTTTTAATATGAGCAGAAAATCTTTAGGATTTGGCAGGAATCCTCTTAAGATATGGCCATTATCTATCACACACACACATGCACACATACACACGCACGCACGCACACACATCCCTAGAGAGGGGCTTGTGTGTTTGATGCTGTTTGATGTGGCCCGCCTGTTTTAATCTGCTTATAATCACTCACCCCCTGGCAGAGTGTGTGTGTGTGTGTGTGTGTGTGTGTGTGTGTGTGTGTGTGTGTGTGTGTCAATGACAAGATTAACATTCAAGGGAAGAGAGGAAAGCTAGAAAGCCCTGTAATAAAAATATAATCACATGTGATGTATTCACACTGCTTTCATGGTTAATACAGACACACACACACACAACTTCTCTTTCGGGTGAATAGGATGTCTGGCAGCCTCTCTTCTCACTTTCCATTTCTTTGTCGCAGGTGTAATGACGCCCTGCTGACACTGGTAGCAAGACACACACACGGTAACTAAAACACAAACACACATCAGTGCCTATCCCGTGCAGGACATCATAGGACTGATATGGTAGCACCTGCCTCCACCATGTGTGCCAATATGGCTCGGACACAAACAACTTGCTGATGGACGATTGTTAAGTCATCCCTCACGGCAGCCGCCCAACACAAAGAGACACGCCTGGGCCTGAGCACAAACACAATAAACACACACACACACACACACTTACTGTAGCTCACAACTGCTGAGGCCCAGAACCTCCTCTGAAAGCTGTTGATTGATTCACTGTGACTATCAGGTTTTAACTGTCCTGTTTCCGAGAGCGGATGAAGTGCACATGCCGTTTTCTCACCAAATGAATGATGTATAAATACAGGTATTTAAGACAACAATCGATTCTGATCATCTTACGTTCATTTCCACACAGACAATCTCCATATCATGTATTCTAGTTATCCTGCACACAAGGGTCCATTGTTGCCCATTTCCTGTACACGACTCCACTGAGGCAGCAGCTTTTTATCTCTGAAGTGCTCATCACTCTGGCTGCAGAAATATAAAGGTGATGAGGGCTCCCTCTTTCCTCTACAAAGGCCGATGAGCACACAAAGAATCTACTTCCCTCCGTGTGTTCTTGCTGATATGGCAGGGTCACAATTAGTGTGCTGAAAGCTTTATAATGCTGAATGCGCTGAAAGCCTTACAATGCTAACGTAACCCGACCTTATTGGGTTTTTGAGGCAGATATTGATATTTGAGATCACCTGCATTTGTTTTTAGTATAATTGTGGCTAAATGCAAACTGTGCAGAACATTAAACAGCTCGTCATCGCTCGTCCATTTTGACTGTAAATCAAAATGGACGACACAGTTGCACTTCCTCCCAATCTCCAGAAAGGAGGTTAAAATATCCAGAGTACAAACGCTGGCATTTGGAGCATTTGGAGCATTTTGCCATATACTCGCTCGACCAATCATGAGCCGGTCTCAGCTGTCACTCATGTTTCATCCCTTTTTATGCATCAAATAATGAGCTAAAGACACCTGGACATACTCATTACAACTACAAAATGCAACCATCCTTGAAAAATTATAATGAATGTGACATTTACTTTGATTCATGTCCTATACACTAACATGGAGGAGGCAGGATTAATGACCTATACTTCAGCCAGCCACCAGGTGGTGATCAAGAGAGATTTGTTTCACTTTAGGTGAGCGGTCATGTCATCAGCTGACCTGAGAAATGTCACAGTCTAGTTCGACATTACTCATTGTATAACCCACACACACACACAACAGGAAGGCATGTGGCACACTCTGATAGAAACTGTAGATTGCATAACTGGAACAAGAACATTAATTATTAAAACTATCACAGACCTACTGTACAGCATCAGTTCCCAACGAGGCTGTACGACTCCATGTAATGATGAAGCCACATCTGTGTGTGTATGTGGACGTGTGTGAGTGTGTGTATGTGTGAGAGAGTTACTTTCCTGGCCTCAATGCTTTTATGGTCGACAGATGCTCTTAGCTGGACATTATACATTCGATATCTATCTGCTGATGGTGATATTTGGAAAATGGAACTGTCCTCTGAGAGTGTGTGTGTGTGTGTGTGTGTGTGTGTGTGTGTGTGTGTGTGTGTGTGTGTGTGTGTGTGTGTGTGTGTGTGTGTGTGTGTGTGTGTGTGTGTGTGTGTGTGTGTGTGTAGCCAATAGCTGTTTACGAGGCAAACCGATACATCAAGGTCTGCCTTTGGACTTGGCTCTGTTTTAGCATTTCCTCTGCCCTATTTTAAACTTTTCTAAAAATGAGATGTTAATCAAACATTTTCAATTTCTACAAAACCTGATGCTGCGTTAAACGAATTGCATTTGACTACAACACAGCTTCCTGCATTAAAATAACAATTCAAACATATTGATTGCAAAGGACCTCCATGGATAAAACTACAACTGATTAATCCAAATTAAGACAAAGCCTTTGTGAAGTCAGTCCTTAGTCAGATCAAAGATTAACGCATTTAAAAAAATACTTTTATCCACAATAAACATCCTGCACCAAGTTGGATACAAATGAGCAGGGGTTTATATTTAGAATGAAAGAAAACAGCAAGGTCTAGATATAACTTCCTTTTTTAGTTGTGCTTTGACTTTTGAGTCTTTTTACCTTCTCTGGTGAGACAAATCAGTCGCCGCTTCACTATTTCAAATATTAACACTGCATTCAAATCTATTTTTGTGGCGAGCTTGAGAGAACAGAAAAGCTTCAGAGCCTCGTTGGATGTTAAAGAGAAAAGCTCCTGTGACAACCTCACGGTGCCGAACGAGTGCTGAATCTGCCCGGGTGCGTTTTTCTCCGCTTTGACTTTTACAACAAAGACACACACTACCCAAGTTTCTAAGACCACCTCATCTATTTTAAAATAACTCGTCAGACCTTCTTTCCTGTGATCTCTCCATCATTACCTCTCCCCGTGTTCATCTTGAAGCACCCTGTTAATTGCTCCTCACTGTAGCCTAGTAACTGCCCTGACCTAGTTTCACTGTTGCCATCAAACCCTTCAGAAATGCTCATGAGCCACCAACATGACCAGGGTTTGTGTCTTTGTCTCCTGCCGTGCTGTGAACTTGTGTTTGTTTGTGAGACACCTCATGGTGAGTTATGATTGTGTGTGTCTGGACGCATGTGAACATAATGGGTTAACACCAACCAATAGATGTGTCCCCTGAGCTGCTCAGGAGTTCAAAGGCTCCGTCTTAAGAGGTAGCCATGGTTACCTTTGGAGCAGCGCTGTTGTTTGGGGCGTGTGTTCTGATTGCCTGCTGTCGCGACCGAGTTGATGCACAGCGAGGGTGGCCATTACTGGACTACAACAAGGGGGGGGGGACATTTTTGACTCAACCTGTTGGAAATGTCCATAAAACATCAACACATGATCCTGAGAAGAGCTGCAGCACCACAGTAACCTGGCAGAGAAAATCCTCTCTCCGGAGCCAAATTAAAATAGTCCATCAAGTTTGATACAGTCAAGGAACTGAAACCTGCAGGAAGAGGAAAACTTAAGTAGACAAATAATGACTCTTAACTTATTAGAACGGGAAGATAAATGTATAGTTCAACATTTTGGGACATGTGCTTTTTAGTTTTTCCAGCCGAGAGTTGGATAAGAAGACTCAGAACTTAAAATGCACAGCATGAGGAAATGTAGTGGGATTGATTTTTACATTTAGTGGAGTAAAGTGAAATGTATCTGACAATTTACAAAAAAATGCATACAGACACATGTAAAATGTAGAACAAGTTGTAGCTGACTAACTGTACTTCATTATTATTGTATATCTATGGTACATGGACTGCATACTGTGGGTTTCTCGTTGTATCGATCGCTCTAAGAGCTTTACACTACAAGTCACATGAGCCGAGGATCAAACCGCCTACGATCTGATTCGTGGAAAACCCGCTCTACCCCATGTACCACAGATGGTCAGTTTAAGCAAAGCTTACCAGCTTGTGATTCATATTTGCTGCGTACAGATACAAGAGGAATCAACGTTCTCATTAAATTCTTGTATTATATTTATGAAAATGTGGCACTACTGATTCAAAAGAGGTTGAAATATGCACTGGTTCTGTTCTGCGACTGTGTGAATGGAGAGGCTTTGTGAAGGAAGGTAATGAAATGAAACATCTTCAAGAGCACTTACACACACACACACACACACACACACACAAACACACATAGAAATGTTTACCTTGCTCATGTGAAACTCCAGACGTCTCATGTATCTCTCAATGGTTTTGATTTGCTGCGAAAGACAGACACAAGGTTTACTGCTGCTGTCGAGCAAGTTGCTTCAGGTGCTTTACAGCTGTAAAAATAATGATTTGTTATCCGCACTATAGAATATAACGAGGCACAGTTTGAAATACCAACTCTCCTGCCGGCCCATCAACCACTTCTCCCTCTTTGATCACTTTTTCCGACATTATTCCTCAATCCCTTCAGCCCCTCTCTTCATTTCCTTCCTCCCTCCTTTATTCTGCCTTCAGCTGTTTTTACTCCCTCCTTTCAACTCCTCTTTTTACATCAAAGATTCCCCCACACATACCAAACTCAGTGACTGTTACAGTAGAGACCCTCCCCTCTGTCAACTCACCTTGTCAAGATCGTACAGCACTCCCTGGAGAGGAGAAACACACACACAGAAAAACACACACATTTACACAGTTAGCACAGGACGACAGCACAGGCTGTGTAAGTAATGCAACGCAGACTACAGCTGTCGGGCATCAGGAATAGATCCTATTAAATGCTCTTTTCAGTGATTCTGTGTGAGTACAGTACGTGTGATCACAAAAGTGATGTCGGCTGCGGAAACATTTGCTCCAGCTACACTCACAAACTCATTATTTTCGGCTATAGTAATGATTGCAATTGTAACATTTCTCCATGGAGTTTTTTTTTCCTGTGACTTTTTGAGATGAGACTAAGTGAGAACATATCGTATCAAACAATTATTACTAGTTTCTAAATTTAAATAGAGTTCAAGTCAACAATGTAGTTGTAATATCCACATTGGTTATTGGATGTGTAATTTGTCTGGTTCTACACTGGCTTTCTATTGCAAACTATTCCATTCCTCTGATTTTCTATTCTCCAGCTGAAAGCCTCAAAGAAATGATGTTAGTGTCACTGAACGTTCTGCAGTTTCTCACCAGGCGAGAGTTCCTCTTCATGTCCTTCATCAGAGACAGGAGTTTTTCCAGCTCTGTTTGATGAACTTCCAGATACTCACTGCAGAGCAAGAACAAGGAAACACTTAGTGTCTAATGCAAATGCATTGTTTACCGATTAATCTCCCAATTATCTTTTAAATAATCAATTTATTGCTTTGTCGTGTCAATTAAGTCTAAAAATGTCTTTGATCATAAGTTGCTTGTGTTTGAAGCAGTTGTGTAAATATATGGAGCAGGAAATGTCAACAGACTACCGCTGTATTTAGAGATCATAATTATATGTATGAATTGAATCTATTTACTCATAGATACTCTGGTATTGTTATTCCTATGAGGAGTGTGAGTTGACAGTGTCAGTGTACATCAGTATATGATGAGTTACTCACTCCAGGCCTTGTTTGAGCGCAGTGTAAACCTCCTCCACTCTTTTGGGCTGTGGGTCCCTGGAGCTACTTCCTCCCTTGTGTCCTGACAGGTGAGTCTTCTTGGGTTTGGACTGAGGCTTCTTCTGCACAACGGTGTTCCCCATGAAGGAGTTACACCTGCACAAACACACACACACACACACACACACACACACACACACACACACACACACACAAAATAGTGAGTGTGATGGTTGGTCCACACAGGGCTTTACATTTTTTTGGGTGAAACACGCAGGATTATTTCCTGTTTGCTGTGCAATGACTTTATATACATATGTTTCAAAAAATCTCATAGAAGCGGGAGAAAGGAATGTATTTCACATAGATTATAATCAATTATAACAGATAATTTAGCCTTAGATGAACTGCTGTATAATTTCATAATGTCCATGTGAGCGTGCCCTTAATGTGTCAGTCTCAGAGTGACTGTATCTCATTTGACAGATGGAGTGAGTCAGTCCACACCAACATTACTCAGCCGCACATGGACTGACACGTTTAGCCTATATTTTATACAATCGCTCAAACTCCCAGCGTCAGACTCTGAGGTGAAGATCCTCATCAGTCACAGCACTGTGCTAAATCACAAGTATAAACACTCTGGGTTTGACCTGTTTAAGGCTGACGTGACCTGTGCGAGCTTGTGTTGGAGTGAACGCACAAACACACACACACACACAGAGGTTCTCTCTCCCTCTATCTCTCTCTCTCTCTCTCTCTCCCTCCCAGCGATAAATGACATTCAAGTGTTCTTCAGTCTCTTCTCCACAGTCCTCCAGCTGTTGACCAGCATTGTGACTGACTCCAGGCGAGAGGCAGAGGGAGATACAGTTCATATGTTGATATGTGTAAATGAGGAGCAGTGCAGCCACCTCACAAGGCTTTCCCTCTTCACATCTTTCCTTTTCTAGGTCACCATCATCATCCTCATCATCATCATCATCGCCCATGCAGATTTCAGCTGTTTAAAGCATCACAGATTTAGCTGACGAATGACATTTTCCCCCCGAGACTTAATGAAACAATCCCGGAGTCGACTCGGGGACGTGGCCACGGCCGACTCCAGTGCTCGACAACTTGGAACGTGCCACGTCTTCGCCACGCCAGCAGCACAAGTGAAGCTAAGCTGCCACAAATGTAGGCCAACACTGAATCAGAGCGCCGCGTAGCCTTGGGGTCACGCAAGCTGTGGTGCAGTAGGGTCTCTTGGCAGGGACACACACAGAGAAACACACATATGCATACATGCTAACTCAATTCCATACTGACTTATAAATGTAGGTTTGCACACTGGCGCACAAGCTACAAAATTTGCAGTATGCATGCATGCGTAAATGCAGCTGAAACATGCACATGGGTACACACTTTGAGGAGCTGAGGTCAAAAACACACAAAAACAGACACACACACACACTTGAGTGGCCTCAGACGCTGTATCTCTGCAGCGCTCCACCTCACTCATTATCAGAATGGTAACTTGTCAGTCGCTGCTGTCAGTCGCCCCCACACCCGAGTCATTCCAACCAATTACCCCATTCAGCGTCTGAGCCGAGAGTAGGACTTCAAATAGGTTCTCGCAGCAGGAGATGCTGAGGAGAACCAGACTGCGACAGACGAAAGCCTCGGATCCTAAACGAGATATTTCCAGGATGTGAATGTGTCTTTGTCTCATGATAATGGAGTGAGAGCCGTCACAGATGAGTCAAAGAAGCAAGAACGCAGATAAAACTCTCAGATCTTTATCAACATCCAGCTTGTCACAAGTAACTTGCGGCTACAGATGAAATGATCAGGAAAGTGAACTTGCTGTGAGACTGAGCAAAGTTCTTTTGTGGGATCTTAGGTTATCGAATTAGAAACGTGTCTCTTTGTGTGACTGAAGCCTTTTTTCAGTGGATGTGTAAGAAGAGCAAACAGCTAAATACACCGTCACACACACAAAAAGGTTTAGTGGGATTTGATTCAGTTTGATTCTTGTTGTGTGTAGCGCAGCCGTATTTTTGGAGGCGCGTATTGAGTCACCAGCTATTATAAAAGCAGTGAATGACTGAATCACCATGGTTACCGCTTCCACATCAGGAGATTTCACATGTCATCCGAGGACAGGTCACAAGTTCTTTAAAAACAAAAATAAAGATCGATTGCGATACGACCCTAAATAAGTGGAACAGCCCTTTAAGAATACCATTGAAAAAATGACTTCCCCTTAATGCTGCTATATTAAGTAGAATGGAGATCTGTTGTGTTCTCTAAAGCAGCAGTTCTCCATTGTTCCTCAGCCAAGGACTCCTCTACAAGATATACAATACACCAGGGAACCCTCGTGTATACGTCTCAGCCTTTTTTTTTCACACTTATAATTAGTTATGTGAAAGAACAACATGAGAGAAATGTCTTAGAAAGATATAAGATACGTATTAATTAAAGGATAATTCCTCCATCTCGTGCATTGAAGGAATCTGGAAACTTTTCACGGACCTCCTGGCACTTACAGGGCTCCACAGTCCCCCACTTGAGAACCACTGGCCTGAAGAGCTTTACACTTGAATAAATACTCTGTTTGAGGATGTGATACTGAAACGACTTTCCCTCGTTAACACTCTGAACTCAGTTGTTGTTGAAGAAATGAGTCACATTTGACTTTATATCAAAAGCTTTCAAGGTTTCTGCTCACCGTGAGCGCCGCTCCTGTAGCGTGCTGAAGCCGGCGAAGGACTGACTCCGGATTATGCCATTGGGCCCACCGGGGGAGTGGGTGCCGGCCGCCATGATCTCTGGGATGTGGGACGCCACACCTGGAGAAAGAAAACACACAAACAGATCTGTTACATACATGGACAATATTTCAACAGGGAGTGAAGGACTGGGGGTGGAACTTCATCATGTTATGAACTGTATTTCAACCCAAACCATGTCTAAACAGAGGGTAACTGGAGCTTAGTGAGCATTGTTGTGCAATGCAACACAAAGTTAGTACTGTTAGGGATGCTCGCCATGTGTGATGTGGACAAGCAGCATTCAGAGCCTGAGCGGACATGTCTCAACTCCTCTGGTTTATCTTTCACCACTCAAACATACTTCCACTGTTACTGTTTCAGATTCTCCCACCTCAGGCGGGTGTCACACAACATGACTTGTGTAACCTTACATGAAGTGTGGTGTGCGTCAACCAGAAGTGAGATTTACACTCCTCTACATATGCAATGCACTCTGACTGACAGCTGTTTAAAAGGCAGAGATGTGTCACAGGCAGAATTACCTACACACAACGTGCATTTTTTCCCATTAAGAATTTGAAATGTAATAAATTCCATAGAAGCCAAACCTTCCTTGGTCAGAGTTATCTAATCAGCCTCTCTTTTAGTTACGACAGCTTTTACCAGTGTATATTTAGCAGCAGCAGTCTGTCAGATTTCTACCTTTTCTTTTTTTTAAAGTTGAAGATACAACATGAGTCACGTGGGCACTTTGGGGAAGAAGCTGAAAATAGACGGAGAAAGGTCCGTCTCCAGCTTTCAGATATAGTTTTAACAGAGACCAAGTGCCCAGAGGGAAGAGTCCACTCCCAAAACTCAATCACACACTGGACCAGTGTGAGGAGATTGTGTCCAGATCAGGATACAAGTTTATCTGTCGTGCCGCAGTGATCTCTGGACTCAGGTTACCTTCAATAAGAAGCAGTGGCAAACACACTCGAAAATGTTTTGCCCTAAAATGCAGACATATATATTTCAATTACATAAAACACAAATTGTGTGTTTAATGTTTATATTTATGTATAAGTTGACTTTATTTATAACTCAACATGATACCAAGAAACTTCCTCAAAAGTGGCCCATTGCATCAAACTTATGTTATAAAGCTACAAGGAACTTTAATGTAATCCAAATACATTAAGTTAACAGTTAAGTTCTATTTAAATTTAAGTCTGTTTCCTTATCAATGTGTGTTTGACCTTAAACTGAACCTTACCCTCACCCTTAGGCCTCAATCAAACTCCTTTACAGACATGTGAGTGGTTAAGTGCGAACACCACAGACTTGTAGTTTCTATTACACGTCTTTCTAGTCGAGCTCTTGTCGTTTAGTGGCCACACTAACATTCTCTGATGACGGGATTCACGTTACGTTCACATACTCGTGCTTAACCCTCCACAGCAATGGAACTGGGTCCTGGGACCACTGGCAAGGTTCCTGCTGAGCCGCATCATTCATCTGCTGCAACGCAAGCCGTTAAACTACTGATCATGTGCACCATGGGCCACCAAATAGAAAAACACACCAACCAAGGTTAGCAAGGCACTCATGACACGGGCTCAGCTGACTGACATGCTGACCTCTGTGGCGATAGCGTGACGACTGTGAGAGACGAGAAAAACAACGAGTAATTTCTCTATTTTTGATCTGTGTCCCTTCACAGCTGAGCTTCATGAAAAGTATGGTAACATAGAAATATAGAGAGAAGAGAGATGTAGCCGGATGGAGGTTTAGTAACAAGCTGTGAGGAAATCAGCCTGTGACACCTCAGTGTTCAGCTCTTACTAGTTACACAACAAACAAAGTTACAAGTGTGTCTCCCTCTTCACGTGTGTCATCTGTTCTAGAGGTCCCTGTGTTATTTTTTCCACTCGTCCATCCGTCTTGCTGTCTCCTGAGGACAGACTCTCTCTGTGTGGTGGGGGGGGGGCTGGGTCGGGCTGGTGTCCTTAAACAAATGCAACCATGTACACACACACTGATACACACAAAAGTGATTGAACCAGCAACCTGATACCCTCCCCCTTTGGTTTCTGTGACCGACACAAAGACCCGACACGGGACACGAGGAAAGACTAGCTCCATGTTCAGTGATGGGGGACAATGGGACAGTGAGACTGATACTGTTCAGGCTATTAATAGCAGCGAGCTCGCTTTAACACCGAGGACCCTGATAGCTCTGACTCTGAGATAGAAAAATTATATATCTTGTTATAAAGACTGGTGTTTTATAAATGAGACAATATATGTAAAAAATAGGGCCTGACCCATTTATCGATTTGCGGATAAACATCTGCCATATATGTATTTATGCCCACGTTTGCTGATATATGGCGATATGAAAACTTAACAGTAAAAACAATGCAGAAAAACCTATTGGAAATGGTGCAATTACATAATTCATATATCATATTTTTAAGTCAACTTTTCTCAATCAAAGTTCTGTACTATTGGTTGTATTTCTTCTTATTTATGATGAAGTTTATAGTTAAACTGTAAAAATATGAATATGCTGCATTGAAGAAAACTTAAAGCTAGAAACTGAATCAATATAGCCCTCGTGAAAATATTTACTTATAAATCAAGTCAGAACTTTTATATTTCACAGATTTCAATAGAAAATGACGATTTCAACCTGTGGAGTAAGGCCCCTACTGGTCATTGGAGAGAATACAGGTTTCAGGATTGGCTTCACTTTGCAGAGGCTGAGGCTGCGTCCTTTACCAGTCTAGGGGATTGACTCTTCATGTGTAGCAAACAAAAACCAGCGTAAGTAAATTAGCTTTTGGCTTTTTTTACTTTTTTAACTGACATTTTTTTCTAGACAACAGAAATGTATCCAATAACACGATGAGGACAGATCATGAAATATAACAACTATATCACCACCTCAGCATCATCACGACTGGCAGCGGGTAAAGGTTTTTTTACAGGAGGGCAGCAATTTGTTCTAATGCTCTGAAGCACTTTAGTCCATTTCAGTCTGTGGATGTTGAGCAGCACAGTTCTTTGCCCGGCCTTGTTTGTCTCTGTGACTTTCTGACTCACTCTCCTAAAAGAGGAGCAGTGGGAGGAAAAGGATGGAACATGTTGTTACCTAATGTTCACTGAGGAAGGACAGGAGGAGGAGAACAAGAAGATGTGGACACTGAATCCCAAAATGTAGGACAATGATAGCAGATGGTTTGAGCTGTTCAGTTTCAAGTCCCTTCACTAACTCGATGTTCCCAAACGGTAACAGCAGTTAGTTCTGCCTGTGATGTAGACTCGAGGGAATAACACCAGTACGACATATTGTCACTGGAGAGTAGATGTAGAAAATAGCTTCATATTTACCTCAGAGTTACACTTTGTGCTCAGTAAACTCCAGGTGGACGCTGCGTCTAAAACTCACTGTTTGTCCTCCATTCATTTTCAGAGACTCACTCACACACGACTGGATAAAAGTGGTATAATTATCTTGTATCTTCGCACATATCAAAAGTGTGACAGGAAAGAAACCTTTAAAATTGTTGCGGATCCAGGAATCTTGTTTCCCTCACAATTCTTTAAATCGATGTAGCTCTCACACAAACTAGATTCAGATGGACAGGTCAGAGACTACTTAAACTTAATAATCTCTCTCAATATATCCACATCAGACCCTCACGTTAGTCAGCAACAGTTAGGAGGCACTTTCTTTTCCCATGAAAAGCACTGAGAGCCGTTCACTCTTGTTGATTTTCTTCACTGCGCTCGCAGCATCACATGAGGAGACAGGTTATATAACAAATCATGAGTCGATCTGAGCCTCTCGTCTGTTATATGCTCCTGCCCAAAACACCCCAAACCCACCCACACCCACACCCAAACACACACACAATCAATTAACTCTTGAATAGTCCTCTGAGTGTGTGTGTGTGCACGCGAGTGTGTATTTATATGTAAAAACCAGTGTCAGCCCACAGTGCATGTTAACAACAGGAGCCTAATTCTTAATGCCTGTATAAATTAGCCTCACCATGGCAACAGCAGACTAGTAAGTGTGTTACGTAAAACAACGGTTATGAGCCAACTGCCAGAAGTAGGACACACGCCCTCATGTTACAGGGGCCGAGGCTTTAAAAGCACCAAACCATCATTTGGGGAAAAACACAGTTTTTATACTTGGATCTTTTGCAGATGTTGTTTTAAATGTGTCCGCAACTTCATGAAAAGAGTCCTTAAGCTTTTTATTTGAATCTCGTTGCATTTAATGTGACAGGGAGTGGAGATAAAAATAGAAAAGGAATTAAAGAATAACGCAGGGCCAGAGATGATGAGAGGCTGCATGTAAAACAGGAGAAAGTGTGTGACTGGATGGAGAAGTCTGGTTACACACGATACAAACGTTCACTACGTTGACATGGACACCAATATTCAGATATTAACCTGATAGGACAAAAGCCTGAATAAGACACTGCCATTTAACACCACTTTCTGATGACCTCAACCAAATTAAAGTCATAGTCAGAATAAGAAATAATCCAATTAAGACATGTGGAGTATTACGACCTTAGTTGCAATATATCTTAATCGGATTTTAACGTCCAATATGCGTTTTCACTGCATTGGCGGCACAGGTACAACAGCTTGATGACACATGTCCTGGCTGTAAAGAAAATGGAAACGTAAAAAAGATCTTTTGCAAAATGAAATACAAAACCCCCAAAATGTTGTGTGGTAGCAACGTAAAGAGTTTCAGGTTGGGGTTTTAAAACTGGCGAAATAACGTTGGACGTAATAATCAAACGGAATGGAATATTCTGTTAGCAACTCATGTAAACACCATAATCGAAATAATCTTATTCAGATTTTATTCAAATATCTTATTCGGAATTTAGGTCAATCGTCAGAATATTGGTGTCTCTGTAAAAGTAGTCAGTGAGAGTTCTGTTGGAACACAACAAATCCCAGAGATTAAAGTCATGATCCACTGTCTATATATGACTGGAAATAAGAATATTTTTCATTACACGGTGCAGGTTGCAAGCTCGTGCCTGAAAGCTTCTCTGTTATCCCTCGTGCTGACAGGCTTTGTGTCCATGCTTGTGTGAACTGGTTCAGTGATGAGCGTAGCCGCTTGGGCAGCTCCAAACTGGGATAAAACTGGCAGCTGGCTGCCATCCCTCAGCCAGAACACACAATATTGTCTCTTCCAGTCTTTTGTTTTCCCGTAATCCTGTTCAAAACAAAAATCAAGAGGGTGAGACTGACTCTCTGACTCACTGACTGATAGCTTTTTTTCTTGCTGGAACACAGCAGCTTGTTATGAACCTCTCAAATGTCTCAACCACAGTCAAAGAGCTAAGGTGCATTTAACGTGCTCCCACTGCGCTGCCAAATGACGCATGTAAATGAAACATTCCCTCAAATCTCCCCTCAGAGTGAACAAGTTAAGTTCCAAGAGTTGCAGTGAGACATCCTGAAAGTTTCAATATAATCCCAAACCTGCATAAGATTAAATTTGATCTGAAAGGGAGCATGTTTTAATCCCACTCTCATCACACTTCATTAACCTGTTGACCACATTGGAAAGAACCAGTTTCAAATCCAAACGTGCTGCCTGAAGAACACACACACAGGAGGAGCATAATCACAAGCTCCAGAATGATGTGCATACAAATCTACAGTAATACAGAGGAGAGGAAGAAGTGGTTTCTCATCTTCACCAAGAGGCCTCTCAGAAGTGCTAAAAGGCAGCAGGGAAACTGTTTGAGGACGACAGTACACAGCAGGAAAAAAGCCAATATTACCTAGTGAGGAGGTGACGAAACACGTGGTTCAGGTTTGACTGCCGGTAAAACACTTTGACTAAGTAGGGAGGAAACCTTGAAAACGTTTTTGAGTTTCACAAAAACATCCTCAACATGCACACATGGGCTCATTCAGACATACTACGGATGTTTTACTAGGAGGCCGGTAGAAACATTTCTGGAAAATGTCAGAAGCAACTCACGTGGCCCTTTGCGTTTTCTCAAACAGCCCCTCTGGCAAATTCCAGAAAGATGTCAAGAGTTCAGCGCATTTCTGAAAGCAGCTTAAGTAAGAAGCAGAGGTTATATAAACAATATTTTTATTACAGGTTGGCATTAAATCTCTCCTCATTTGGCTCACTTTCACCACTGCCATCATTGGCTGCATAAGTTTTTATTCATAAAGCTGTGAAAAGAACACTACCTGCTAAGCAACTGACAGACACAGTTAGTGAATAGCTTGTGAACAAAGCAGAGCATTAAATATCAAAATACAGATCAAACGAAGAGTGTGGATTGGATTTACAGTCATCAAACGGCCAGATAATCCCAATGTTTCTTAGTAATAGCCATGTATCATAACATGTTAGCCACATCACCTTAAAAAAGGTATTAGCATATCAGTATAGTGTTTATCACTTGTTTGGCTAAAAATAAATCTGTTAAGAAGATTTAAGTTTTTCTCTTAAACTTGAAATAGGAAGTCAATTTAAGTCTCTGTGAAATTAATCCCTGAAAAAGTTCACCTTAAATCACCAGCCCTCACAAGTGTAAATTAATCTCCCTCTGGTTACTAGGTAGTAAAATCACACACACTCACACAGAGGAAGATGTTGTAAATAACCCAACCCGGTGACATTCAGGAATTCAAACGCTTTGATCCTGAGAACAGAGACGCTGTTATGGCTAAAGTCAGCTCTGCTCCGTCACCTGTAGGATGATAGATAATGAGTTACAAGGTTTTGGTTCCAGGAATCCCAACACATAGACAAAACACACAAAGGGAACAATATGCAGCGCAGATATTTCAACACATCCTGTGTGATGCTGGTATGCAGTGAGAATCACCTCAGGTACAAAAGGAATCAAAGGTTTGGTCAGTGGAGACGTGAACAATGCCTCTTTACAATCGTCCCTGTGAATGGTCAACGTGGAGGAAAATTCCCGAAGGAGCACAAACGTTTGACAAACACAACAAACCCATGACACGCGGCAAAGACACAGTAACAGTCAGCTCAGATGAAAAAAAACAGTCTGGACCCAGATTAGATGTTTGCTTATCAAACGAAACTGAGGATATCTATTAATCGCAACAACAAAAAAACAGTCAAAGTTTGTTGAGCCAAAAATACTGTCGCTTTTAGGGAATAATTAATTTTGTGGCAAAACCTCCTATTTGCTCTGTAACTGAGTTGTATTGGTTTCATCATCCGGTTTCACCCTGTTCTTATAACATCAAATACAGTAAGACCAAACTTACTATAAAAATGAGCTTGAGCATATATCAGTTTGATAAGAGCAACCCAAAATGACATAAACCATTTATGCAAATACATTTATTTACCAGAATAAGAAACTATTCCTTTCAATGAGAAGAATTTTCTTATCAACAGCAAATCACAGAAAAGTAAATCAAAGTGTTATCACACAGCTCCCTGTTAATCAGGGACCTTCTCTGACCCAAAATAATCACGTTGCCTGACACACTGACCCAAATAATCAGAGCCTCCTGATCTCCCCTATCCCGCCATGAGGAATTAAAAATAAACAAACAAAAGACAAAAACAGAATCAGCTGATTAACATTTCAGTCATCTGATGAAGTTAAACTGTTTATCCCCAGACAGACAGGAAAGTGGATGTGGTGCAGAGGGGACGTGACTGCTGTGCGGGTGCCAAAGCGTGGGAATCGAACAAAGTCGCCTGTGTTTGTGTGTGTTTGCGTGTGTGTGTGAGAGAGAGAGAGGCCAGTGCAACTCCATCACATGAAAGTTGAGACTGGTCAATATTTCCACTAAGCTGCAGAAATAAACCTGAAGTATGTTCCTAATCTAATCATAAATTATAATGAATGCATCACCTCAATCAGTGAAAGTAATAGTATCTACTCTTATATTAATCTGTTTAGCCCCTAACACGAACCAAAGGTCATTTCTCTTCACCTCACTGACCTTTTTCTTCAAAGGCACTGACCAGCCCGCCGCCCGCCGCCCCCCCCGTATGTGTAGTGTGCTCAGATTTCCTCGTATATCGTTAACGTGCGTTTACAGTCGCTCTATTCCAATTATAGGTCCTCTGTATCCTCGTGAGACCGAGCAGGCAGGAGAAATTAAGGCCAGGACATAGAGTGGCATTTAAATGTACGGATGACCAGATGAACTGAGGCGTTTCTGGACTGAAGTTACACTCAGACAGCTGCCGCTGACATTTCAGCAGTGGAGAGCAGCGTGTAATCACTCCTGAGAACTTCGAGGCACGGCCGTAAAATGCACAATCCAGATTAATGGACTCAGATTATTTTTCATGACATACATTATCAGACAGTACGATGGAAAGAGACGGCGGGAGGGAGACAGGGGCTTAAACCGGAAGCTCGGGATGTGTCTCCTGCTGACTCGTCCACACTCTGACGACAAAGTCATTAAACACTGCAGCCGACTCAAGCAATGTCATGACAACATCATCACCAGCACAAGAAACATCCTTGTTTACTTTGAGGCACTGATGAAGATCTCTCATGTAGAGAGTGGCATATCAATACAAGTCAATTTACTCTCCATTTCCCCACAATGATCCAAACAGCAATATCAAACAGAGTCTGGCAATCACGTGCAATGTGATTGCCTACATTACAACCTGTGGACTAGTTCGTTCTCATCTGATTCAGAAAACACTGACACCATAATATTCTATGTTGTGTTTTCTCATCACAACACTGACTCCGGTGACATGATGCTGCTCCTGTGCCGATCACTGAAAATCCTTGTTTTTGCAGACTTCCCATGGTTCAGCAAATGATTTAATGTAAATCAAACCTCACCGACAACGTGTCAAACTATTGGGTGGGTTTTCCCTCAATGACTAAAAGGTCTGAAGGATTCCAACCTCAATGGACTATTTCCCATCTTCCCTCTAACACATCTCTGACTGGCATTAGTACTCTGTGCATTTGGGTCAGCATTAGAACCACATTTCCACTTGCTCTACTTCTTGGACTTGCCCACTTGATGCGACTCGGAGAGAGTGACCACCTATGCTGCAGCGCTGGAATGCAGTTGGCATACAAACAGGATTACATCGGTTCTTTCAGCTCCATTTGTTATTTTGAGCAGGAAAAGAAAACATTCTTTTCACTGATAGCTGCTACTGTGATAACACAGGCTCAGAGTTGTGTAAAGCTGTGGGAAAAGCATTCGGCAACAAGAGACAAAATTCATGAGCGCAATGTATCGGCTGGGAAGGTGGCCGGAACGGGAGGTGAGCTCCTGGGCCCGAGGACGCAGAGCTGAATTCGGCAACTGGGAAATAACTAATAATGAAACCAAGATGGGCCAAGAGGATGTCACTGTTTATATTAGAGAGATTCAAAAGGATTAAAGGGCACAAAGTGTATGAGAAACTGACCTTATTGACCATATTTGAATTCAGGAAAGAGCGATTAACGCTTAAATTGTATAGGATTTTACATGACAGCGGCCAGATAAACGGACTATGGTTAAATCCATGATCCACGCTTATCCTCATACGTTTCTGATGCTTCCGGTTTTATTTTCAATCTACAGCACATTCATAAAGGCACACTCTCACTCACCAGCAATGCTTTAAACAGAAGTCAATCCTCCTCCAGCCTCGACCAAACCAGTACCACAGTGTTAACAACATAATTACTATTCTCAAAGTGGTTGAAAGAAAAGACAAATTATAGCAAAAAAATTAAAAGTACCGCCCAAAATGTATTGTAAATCAAATTTTGGGCGGTAAGGAGCTGTAGAACGAGCTTTACTTCGTTTTGGCAGTAGGTGGTTCTATCGCTCTCACCACAAACAGACTAAATGATCTGTTCAGGTCAAAAACTTTCTTTTATATTCAGATGGTACAAATGTTTCATAAATGAGCCGTATTCATTTCCTGTGTTATTTCATGCATGAGTGGATGATATGCAAAAAGGTCAAGAGCCGTTCAAAGAAGCACAATGTCCTCGGTGTGCTGCAGCCTTATGCTTCATCATGAGATCCTCTCCATATACTGAATGTTCATTCTTTTCTTTCAACCTGCGAGGATCTGTAACTGAATCACTTAAAGCAGAAATTATAATTTTAAGTGCACGACAAACTCTCCTCAATCAGGGTTCAGGTGAATCTTGTGCAACATTATTCAAGCGAGCAGCAAACCAATCATTTTTAGGATGAAAAGCTTTTTATCTGTGCTCTCCTTTATTTTTCTAATTGCTGCCTCATTCATTGGAGAGTGTGGAGATGGCTCTACAACGACTAACAGCTAATGCCTTTTTTTTAATGTAATTTGTATGAGGGCAACTGGATTTTAATTTGCACTGACCTTTTCCTGATAAAGAAAGTGCGAACGAGTCAGAAACATGAGAAAGGCTGTAGAACTAAATTGGCTACTCTTTTCATTTAGTGTTGATTATCTATGAAAGGTCAGCTTTTGAGAGAGATGTTGAAAGTGGGATTAAGAATAGAAGCAAAATATTTAGATTTTAGTCACTGACAATTTGGTAATCAAAGAGATATAACTAATATCCACTGTATTTTTCATTTATGATGGTCTAAAAAAAACATAATTGTCAAACTGGTCGGCAGAAACGTTCAAAGACATATTTCGCTGCTGTACAAAGAGTGAGCAGTCATCCTCACAACGACTGGCCTCGGGACAAAAGAGCGGTGTCATCCCCTCCTTCCCTCCTCCTCGATTCATCCATCATCACACAGCTGTGTGCCAAAGCCTCCCCGAGGCAGCTGGGTAATGGGAACACCCACCTCCTGGTGCCTTGACTTTGAGGCCAAAAAAAACCCAGGTCCTCTAAAAGATGCAAAGGTGCCTGGGACCAAATGTGATCACGACGCAGGAAGTGAGTGCTGTGTGTTGTTGGTAAGAGGAAGAGTCTGCACTAACACAGAAGAAAGAGTGAGAAACAACAGAGACAACAAACTAAAGAGACGGGAGGGAAGACAAGTGAAGCGCTCAGTTTCACAGCAGTGAGGAGATGTTGACAGCACACGTAAAAAAAATTGCCAATCATACCAAAAACCTGTCAGGACGGCTAGAACCAGATGTGTCACACACCACAAATTATCATCTGTGTTGTCCTGTAGCTGGCAAACAAATAAACAGACATAAACCTGCCATGACACACAGACGTGAACCAATCATGTCTCTTCCAGCTGCTGGACCCTGCTGAGGGAGCAAATACCAAAACAGACAGATTATCAGCTTAGGCGCCTAAAACGCTTATTGCAATAGAACACTGCTGCTGCCCCCAGCTGCCCAGAGGTGTGTTTATGTGTATGTGTGTGTGTGTGTGTGGGTCAACTTTCATGTGTTGCACATGACGACTACAGCGTAGCATGATCCATGTGGTGCATGTGTCCCCTCAGAGCAGAGGATTAATGTGGAGCACCTCCAGCACCACACACACACCAAGAATGCCATGCTGATCTGCTCAGAGACAACGGGAGGAGGGGTGAGGAGGGGTTCAAACCCCCTCCATAAATTCTCCGTCTGTATCTATGGAGAAGAGGGAGAGAGAGGAAGAACCAGAGGTGGATGGAAGAAGGGAGGAAGAGGGGAGAGTAAAATAATAAAGATGGAAATCAAAAGAGTAGAACTTCCCCAAGCACACACTCACACACACACATATTGTTGACAGCCTAACCACAACTTTATCCCTAACATTAACCAGGAGCTCAGAAGTGACATTTTGCGAAGTTAGGACCCCATTAGGTCTACTTGTCCTGACAGGTTAAGTGTTTATGCTGGAAAGGGTCCAGAAGAGGTACCAAAAACGAGTACAAACACACAAAGAGATGTGCGCTCATTAGTTCATTAGCAGCAAATAAGTGTTCTGGTTATCATTTTACACACATCACTGCTTCTAACACATGCTGCCAGATGAAAAAAACATAAACGCATATACACACACTTGCACAACCATGTAGTTGTGTGTGTGTGTATGTGTGCGTTTGTGTTGTCTGGATGTGCCGTGATATAACCAGTAGCGGCCTACATACACTCGTACACAGCAGCTGTCTGAGCCATGGTCTGTGGCAAAGCAGCAATGACACTCAAGTCAAGTGATCATCAAAGTCAAAGGGGTTCAACCTCTGAGGGTCATGAACGTCTGAAAACACTTCATGGCCTTTCACAAGATTTCAGTCTGGACCAAAATGGCCGGTTGACATTCCCTAAAAACCATCTCCTCTGTCCCCTCCCCAACCTCCATTCCTCCAGCTGGACGCCTCACTGTTCAAACCCTCCCCGCCCCTTGCTGCCCCTCCCTCCACATTCCACTTAACCCCAGTGGAACAACCCCGGCCCACCTTCTTGACACCGCAGATTCCCAACAAACATAAAAACACCTCCCACCCACCCCTGGGGAAGCGGAGATTGCAGGGTAGGACATGTTGAGACAGGCAGATAAGGCCAGACCATCATCTTGAGGCCAGATAGCCTCCTGTCTCAGAGCAGTCGGCGGGGCCCCTCACTCTGACGCGGCCGTCTCTGCACCACAAATCATGAATCACTGTGACCGGGCAGACATTGGACGAGCTAGAGGAGGTGGGAAAGGTTGTGAAAAGTAGCCGTTTCTAAAATAAAACCACTTTGTATGCTCTGTGACAGGCCTGTTAAAAAAAAACACACACAACTGTCTTTTACATCAGTGAACAGAATGACACAATTTCCCCACAGGGAGGTTTCATCAAAGATCCAGAAGCAGATCGACCTCTTGCCAGTGATTGGTTGCATCAAAGCGGCTTCGCAGACGCAGAGTGAGGGGTCGAGTTAAATTTGGAAATCTGGATCGTGGAAACTCAGCGGGGGGACTTTAACTTTATTATTTTAGTGATCCGTGTCATTAAACCCTGACAGAGCATCCGGAGCAGCAGAAAACTTCGGACTGAAATCATTTCTTTTTGGCGTTCCCAGCAGAGCACTCAAACTTTCTGCAGCCTACACGCCTTATGAAATAACTATCAGCTGTGAAAACTGTAAGGAGCAGACACTCCTCCTGGAAGAATGCGAGGCCGACATCGAAACCGCACATGTGCTCCAAGATGGAAAAACATGTGTATAAATGCATACAACCTACACACAGCCAGCCACCCACACACACACACACACACACGCCTGCAATCTTACTGAGAGCAGCAGCTGAGTGTTTCTGAGGAAAGGAAAAGGTCAAGTGCTCCCATGTGAGACGTTGATAGACTTTTAAGTTCTTATCATGGCTGCGAGCACCATTCACTCCCAGGTCGTGTTCCTCCTCCTTTTATTGGTTTGTTATTCACGTGGCCTTCGTAATCTACTTCCATTGAATTTTGTCATTGGATTTACAGGTATTTGGTGATAACTGGTCACAAATTGGCCAAATTGAATTTGTTGTTTCAGGGTGGATTGATGTGAGCAGTGCTGCTAAAGCCGGACTGAAAAGTCATACAATGGTCATGAGACATTTTTCATCAGACTTTCTAGACTATGTGATTGAATATTATTTGATCTAATAAAAAAAATCAGACAGTATCAGCAGGACAAAGTTAAACATTGGAGTTTCTGTTTAAATAGGTTGTTAAATTAAAGTCAAATGACCCACTGGATATTGGATGATTGCTCATATTGTTGTCATGGGGTAAAATCTGAAGAAACTCCAGTTTTTCTTTGCTGATTATCATCTGTAATATAATATCCTGACGTCAGCTGATGAATCACAGGCTGCTCTATTTGTGCCAAACATTCTCCTGCTCAACTTTTTCAAATGGGAAGATGTGGAACTTTGTTTGTCTCACATGATCGTATAGACAAATCATAGACAAATCTCTTAACCGTGTGTACCAGAGTGCATACCTCCTCCAAGGTCTAACAGTCCCCTCAAATTCAATCAAGCCACCAAATCGAACACACTGAGAGACATAAGTCATCTAAATATGTTTTTTTCATCAAGATCCATTAACTATTCTCCGTGAGAAAAAAAGTCCCATCTCACAATGTCAAATAAAGTTATTTAAAAAATCCCTGGATCCAAAACAAAAGTGAAGGAGCTCTTTCTTTGCCCATGTTCCATTCTTCCACCAAGTTTCAAGGAAATCTGTTCAGTTGTTTTTGTGTAATCCTCCTGAGACTAAACCAACCTCAACGGTCAGGGGCGAAAACATAACCTCCTTAGAGGTCGAAAGAGTTCAGGTGATGCTGACATTAATTAAATCAGAAGAAAAGAAATCACAGCCACTTAAGGTCAGCGCTACAGTGTTGTGCTTTTTGTGTTGTGTTTTAGTAGCTTTGGGGGAAAACCCAACAAAACAAGATCAAGCTTCTGAGTTCCCTCCAAACCACACAGTCATAATTTCTGTAATGAGTCTTCTGAGGCAGAAAGAGGAGGAAATTAATGCATGGGTGTGTGTGTGTATGTGTGTGTGACTGTGTGTGTGTGTTCACTAGTCTCTGCTTTTGTGGGACAGAGAAAGTGAAAGACTGAGAAGGAGAAAAGAGTGTGGGAGCAGATGCAGGGAATGAAAGGCCGGCTCTGGGTAAAGTGGAGAGTCTGGGAACAGACGCTGCTCTTGCATCCCTGCAGCCCGTCTTTGCTTGGCACAGGCCGCGCTACCTCCTCGTCTCCAGCCCCCCTCAAACATCTCAACCACGACCCAAACAGGCTGGCAGCGAAGCAAAGCACTTCCACTTAACCATATCAAAGTCACGCTGGCGCGGAACTGAAAGAGCATTTCGCCCTGAATGAAAAAAATCCTTCTTTTCTCTTCTCCCCCTTCTGAAGCAGCATGAACAGCCGGGAGGAAAGCCGCACCGCAAGCTGCATATTTATTTGCCGTTTTTGTTGTTATTTTGAAAGTGCTGTGGAATTGGCAGTGAATTAAGGACCTGATTTCTTGGGGGAGACTTCTTTTGATGGAGGACATGCAGCTGAAGTGAGCACGTATAGTCGGGCTGGCAGGGTTTTAAAAAGGTGCAGATCTCAAATCATAACTTTTCTCCAGGTAGGCTCCTGTGGGTTTTTTTCAGAGGCCAGAAAAGAAGAAGTCATCTGCAGACCATCTGGCACGAGGACCTGTCTCCTGTCAAGGCTGCTCACTTCAGACAGATTTATTTCACTGCTGCTGTGTTCATGTGCTCTGGTTCAGGCGGCACCTCCACTGAAGCTGCGACCACTGCACAAAATATGACATGGCAAAAAGACCTGATGCCCTTTGACCCCTAAACAAACCTGGGAGGGCCTTTCATTTAAACATTTCTATCTCTGACCTGGTTCTCTCACTTTTCGCATGCATGCAGCATCACAAGTGCGTGTGTGTCTCAGCAGGGAAGTACACACTCACGCACGGATGCACACGCGCCCACACACACACACACACACACATTGACAGGAGCTGCACAATAACATTTTCTCCCATTCAAAGTTGCATCACGTGTCTCCTGCATACACAGAAACGACTTGAATGGCAGAGATTGCTCACATCACAGCATCAATCCGGAGGGACGCGCTCAAAACACTCCTCATGTGGACTGAACTGCAAATATTAAATCTTTATCTGTTTATAGTTTTATTGCAGCTTTTGAGCTCCACTTCTCTGTGTTCTGGCTATTAAATTATGCAAAGCTCATCCTCATGCAACTCAAACAGTTTAATCCAAGATCCTGTGCGACCAATGGGATTTATGCCATTAAAACTCTACTTTAAAGTCAAAGTATTGGTGTTTCTGAGGGTTTCTCCTCCTTTCAGTTGCATCCTCGGTGAAACCAGTTCACGCGTGCCTCAGATCCACTAACCCACTGCCCCCGGAGAACAGGCTTTTCCTCCCCTTACAGCCTGGAGATAGGAGTCCCTCCCTGGATGAGGCGCACCACAGCTCGTTTGCATTGACCGTGTTCAGCTCACCGGGCCCGGGTTAAACTCACCTCTCCAAAACTTCACTCCAGCGGCTCCTCAGCGGCGCCTCAGCCCTTCTACCTGCGCCGCTCCATCCGTGCGTAAAAGGGGGGGAAAGTGCGCTCGCTGCTCTTCAATAAATAAATGACTAAAAAGAAGATAAACTCTCAGTTCCGGAGAGGATGAACCGATTCGCCCCCAAACGAGACGCCGGCTGCTGGTCGTTAGTTCCCCGCTCCGAGCCTCCGAGTAGCGGATCGTCCTCCACAACACACACTGGCTCCACTCTCACTGCCTCCGGTTCGTGTTTGCTGCGCTCCTCCCGAACAATGGCGAGCCAATGGAAGGCAGCGGGTGTTACAGCGGGGTCACTCTGTTTTTGTTGAGCCCCCCCCCCTCAAATCTCTCTTGTGTGAGTGGTGGGTTTGCGTGTGCACGTGGATGGCCGTGGACGAGCCGTGAGAACATGACTTAAGCTTGTGGAGGGTCCTGACGCTCTTTGTCTGTCCCATAAAAAGAAAAACGTCCCGTAAGCTATATTCTTGCATAACTTGTTAGTATCTGCACCGATTGTGTTTTTCCAACAAAAATACTGAATCAAACCAAAGTAAATCATGTATTGATGTTTGCACAGGCTGAAATATAATAGTCCCCTTATGAAACAACATTTAAAGACACTAGATCCAGATTTTTTGTTTTGGATTTGCACAAAATTTGATCAGATTATTATTATTTACTGCATCATGATCCAGAAAATGATTCTCCGAGGAAATCAGTGAAAATGTTGTAAAACATTCACAACGTTACAAAAACGTTCCTGGATCTGTGCTTTGATCCGGATCTGCCTCCAAATTGAATGGTTTAGCCCAAATGGAAATCAATGGAGGTTTTTTTTGTGTAATCCTGTTGTCAAATAAAGGCAGGTGAGGTAATAAAAAAAATAAAAAAGTTTGACTGTATTACCTTTAAATAGCCTTCTATTTATAAAGATGTGTATCTAAGTGGTGTGAAAAGCTATTAGAACCTGACATCAAAGCTCTTCAAGGCTGAATAAACACTTGAGAATGGCACTCATGGCACATATCACCGCCTGGGCCCGACAGCCTGCTCATATTCAATCAAACTGCACCACCAGGATCCAGCACAGATCTCACAACGTTAAAGAAAGCAGAAGTTGTGTATCTGCCCATTTATCTGGATCCACACTAAATTGTATTATTTCTTGCCCCAAATCACATTCTTCCACAACATTGTTTCTGCAGTAAATGCTGTTTTTCGCCTGTCAGACAAACAGCAATAAAACATAATATCCTTGTGATTGTCAATAGTAGAATGTAAACGCAACTCAAACCCTAAACTTGTATTGAAGAAATACTGAAAATACAGATATGACATGACCTCAGTCTCCGCTGCTCACACATACATTTTGAATCGTGCTGTGTGGGGCGTTAGCTGGTTTCTCTCTGCTCTACAAGTTCAGCCTGAGAGGTGAATCCCCGTCTGAGCAGCAGACTCAACCAGCTGTCACCTCATGTCTCTGATATTTGTCCCTGTATGTGGACACCAGTGGGGACATTTTGAGTAGTTGAGAATACGATAATACAAAAGGTTTTAATTTACCTCTTTTACATTCACTATAAACCCAACTTTTAAAATGAGTTTAACTTTAACACTTGATCTCCTTCTGCTACAAGAACCTGTACACAGAAAATAAATAGTTGTACTCTTACATATTCTGGTATTGACAGTATGTGAAAACGACGGCGTGATGACGCACCTTAACAACAACAGTGGCTTTTTCCAATCGGTTGGCCTCAAGTGGGTTTACACCGATTGCTTTTCCCCAGAAGGAAGCGACGAACAAATTGAATTATGCGCGGGGGAAACCATGAAGAAGACAAACGCCTCCATCTTCAGAGCCACAAACGGTTGGAGACACACAGGTGCTGCCGTCAGAGCGCTGCGGGAGAACACATTTCTGCAGGGCGGCTTATGAAGAGTGGCTCGTTTTGAAGTGGCCCTGGCAGCATAATTGGCCTCCATAAGTGGATATGCTGTTCCACTGTGTCCATACAAATCCAATTCAGCTCGGCCTTCCACGAAGCAAAGGGAGCAGAAAATGGCTTGTCCCTTTTAATCCATCAGTTTGGTAGTAGTAGAGGACGGGATTTCATAATGACTCGCTGATATGATTAATCTTGTAGTGAGCGTTTGGGGATTTTCATGCAGTCACCTCTGGCTCTGGTGTGTCTACATAGCGTGAAACATGTGGTCCTTTTTTCACTTTCTCACTAAAAATGATTTATTTTAGAAATGAGACCACCTCAATTGAAATACCAATATAGACTTTGTCTTATACAAGAGGTGGAAGGAAGGAAAGAGTCAAAGCTGAAGAAACTCCACTGGTTGGTGATGACCATGAGATGCAGCTGAATGTCAGAATATTTTGCCAAATGTAAAAAAAAACCTTTAATCAACAGTTTAATCAGTGTTGAAATATCTTGCAATGTTAAAGAAAGTGAAACTAAAATTCCTGGGTCCGCCCAAAGCTGTAACGGGTTCTTACCTGCCCCACAAGGCGTCCTTCCACCATGTGGCGTGGAAATGCATTCTACTGTTCATGTGTAATCTTGCCACACAAAGACATACACACTAACCAAAACATGAATAGACAGGGATGAAAACATAATATCATCGGCGGAGGTGAAAAAACAGACACCCTATTAGACCTACTGTTTATTTTTTCGCTACTTCAGGCTATGATTGGTCCACTCGTGGTTCAGTTCTTCTCCGTAGAGTCAAACTTGAATGTTTTATGATGAAATGAAACATTCAGTGAACTCTGTAGGCTTTACATAAGCCCCTCAGCCAACTTTAACACACACACACACACACTTACGTGCACACCCACGCACACTCCTCTTTCTTCCTGCTAGACTCTCAGCTGCTGAACAGCTCAGCCTGTAATTATGCCTGTCATCAACAGCCCTTGACTAGCGGCTATATTTACTGGGGAACCTGCGTGCACATACTCACTCCCTGCACACAAACACACAACACATAAAGTGATGACCATCCACACAGGACAGTATAACACACACACACACACGCATGCACATACAACTATTTAAAGATGTTCTCAATCAAAATCACAGGTAATTTCGCATTGAGTTCTCAACAATTTTCTCAGGTATAATTTCCCTCTGGCTCGCCCTCTGTTTCCCGAAAGAAGATACACTCTATGTTTTTAGTAACATCCTCCTTTCTCACCCACCTGTTTTCAGTTCAAAGAAATTCCCAATGAGATAAAAGGAAAAGTGACGTTCATGTAATTCCATAAATGTTTGTATTATGATATTTCTTACAGCAATTTGTGGTAGAGATTCTATTATCAAAGAAACTCTACAGTAGTTGCAAGCTATTTTTGTCATCTGCAACCAAGAACATAAAGAGAAATTAATAATATTATTTAACAACCCTATCTCTTATGTAATAACTGCAACTTGAAAGAAGTTATGAATGAAACAAACTCCCACTGACCTCCCAGCAGTGCGCTTCTTTTTCCTCCACACCAGTAACAACTGCAGTTGGTCGCCACCATCGACCTCCTGCTCCACATGTGGCATTTAAACCTCTTTGCTCGCTCGCTCGCTCAATCTCCAATCTCCAAGTCTTAGCATTTACAGAATCCCCTTCATCCAAACGCTTTCCTTTTTTACTCCATTTCTCTTTTCGTTTTCACTCTACAGTTTTTCCTTTCTGCATGCATGGCTGTCAACCGGCCACTAAATCAGGAGGAGTCAGAGAGGCCACATGACTGGAGGCCAGGAAGGTCAAGGCTAAGGGATGTATAGGCACAGCTGACGATGTGTGTGCGTGTGTACATGTGTGCGTGTGTGTGTGAGAGAGGGGGGGTATCAGAGTGAGAGTTTGAGGCTCTAAAATATCAGAGGAACCTGCCGAGTCCCGCCTCTTCTCAAGTTACTAGCTCTGTTAAGTTTGCCTCTTTGTTGGACTTAGGCTCCAACTTGGAGTCCAACTTAAACATTAAGAAACACTTTGTGAACATTCACTTTTTGAAAGTGTGGAGGTGTATTGCTTCTTAAATGATGATAAAAGCGTCAAGTTGCACATTGTCCTGTGTGTCTCTGACTCAGAGGTGAACCAATTGCAGCCTGTGGGATTTCCTCTGTGCTGTAGCTGTGCTTTGGTCCGTAATGACCGGTTCCTTTTGCAGGGAGAGAGGAGCTTTGACGCACATCACAGACCTGCAGACTGCAGGTGTCTGGCAAATGCTAATACAAATCAAGAGTAACACACTTGTGACCTGCTGCACAATAAACTCAGCTCCTTCAACCAGCTGACCTCTCTATGAAGAGTCATGGGTGGTCTGTTACGTCCTTATTCTGAACAGGATGACCTCATTGTGAGAGAGGTTCTAAACCACTCTGTGTAAACCTTGCATGCCCAGTGTTGCCAGCAGCACAGACTGCCATGGTAACCAAGCGGTAACAGTAAAGGAAAGGTTAGCCGTACTGTCATCGAAGACACGAGCCACATGTAAACATCTGGGACCAGAGAAACTGAGACGTGTTAACACTAACAGGCTAAAGCCTGTTTGCAAAGACAGAATTAAAGAAATAAAGATTTCTTCTCTTGCGTCATCTGGATTACTGAATGTTGCACCATTAAAAATTCACCTCTTCCTCTTTTTTTTCTTCCCTTCTGTTCTTTCTCTCCTTTTCAGTGAAAGCTGCAGAAAATAATAACAGTTGAAGTCTTTTTTGGCTGAAGTAGGTCAGTGGAGCCAACTGTCAGAAGCAGGAAAGAGAGATGCGGAGCAGCCAGCCAACGTAGGTCCCCTCCGGTCAGAGCTATTCCCAACACAGAGACACACACACTGCACTGCTACACTGTGTGTGTGTGTGTTGCACCGCTCTGGACAGAGACGTCATCTGTGGTCAGACAGTGGAGGAGGATGTGTAGGCGGACGGTCGGTGTATTCATGTTCAAGCTGCAAGACAATACTTGTGTGCTTGGGAGAGGTTAAGAGGGGGATGTGTCGCTTCATGTGTTTGTATGTGTGTTTCTTATAGCAGGGCAAATGGATTAAGTCCGTTTTATATCATTCTCCAAGATCTGGCGGTGACCTCTTTGTCTCTAACACTGTTCATCCTGTCCTGCATGTCCACTTCTGCACTGATATCAGATCTGCACGTCCACTCACAGACTTTATCACCCTCAAAATCACAACCACGTCCCTGACGAGCCCGTTTCCGACTGACAGAGAGAGACGAGGGGCGAGCTACTGTATCTGCGTGGCATTAAAGTTGAGCTCAAGTTGACAGACAGCAATAAACATTGACTAAATTATTGCCGAGCCAGACCACCACGCTGCTGCACTGAAGTGTTCAGCTGCAGGGAGAGCTGATTCAGAGCTTGGTGTAATCACAGCACATATTTGAACCGCAGCTCATACACTGAAAAAAGCAGAGTCGTGTTAAGTGATGAAAGGACTTTCACCTGGGAAATACCCTTACCTTTAAACCCCAGTGTCGGTGTTTGATCTAGAAGTTGTTATTAAGGAGAGTAAATATCAAACCAAGAGAGAGGTTTCCATCAAACGCCCTGAGCTGTGTCTGAGCAAATAGACTTGGTGGCTAAAAGAACAAATAAATATGCTATAATTTATTACTTTAAATTAAATGTATCCGTAGTAAATGTATCATCTTTGTGGGTTTTGAAGTTTATTAAGACTCGACAAGGCCAGACTTTATAAATTGCGACTATTTAGGGGCTTGTCAATATTGTTGACATGAGAAACCAACTTTTATGATTTGACTAAATCAAGTTGCTCTATCTAAACTTAATGAACGAATGTCTCAGGTAAAGGCCTCATTCCTGGAAACATGTTTCTAAAAGCAGTAACTATCAAAAGCAAACGTCTAAACAGAAAGTCAGTAAGTGCATTATATACTGTGAGATAATTTCCGATATTAAACATCTATAAAAAAATCCTTTACAAACACAGAGCATTATTTATTTGCATATGTTAAATTGCAGAAATGGCATTAAGTCTAATATTATTGATAAAACAATTTGTAGTTTGAGGGGAAGTATTGCGTATTCTTTTTGAAACGCAACTTTATATCTTAAAAATGTACCTCTTGTTAAACTATATCTATATATGTGTGTGTTACCTATCTAGCATGTTATTAATTTCTATTAACATGCATATAATTATATGATAAAAAGTGTTTTAGTCAGTTTGAGAAACATCCACTGCAATTTGAAAATGCTTCAAACCTGGGATCAAGTTTCCTTCTTATAATTCATAAGAACATTTTTGAAATGAATTATTATTAATAATCGAAAGTCCTTGAAAAGCAGACACCATTGCAATTTTAAGCTTTTCGGTGTCTCTAATACATTTAGATCTTAGTGAAACCATTTTCTCGTACATCTGCAGTAGCCCATATGTAAACATGTAAAGTCAACATGATCCTCTTTGCAGATAAATAATTTCCCTCCCAGCTTTCCAGTCGGTAAAGCAGGACTGTGATCCTGAGCCTCCGTGGGCACCATGTCGGCTCAGACGAGGATACAGTTTCCTGAGGTTTGCCACGCAAGACATGTACAGACAAGAGACTGGGAGAGAAATTGAGACTGAGAGGATTTGTGAAATCTGACCTGGCTTCTAATCTTGCAGCCTTTTACTTGAGTATCTCAGGCTAATGCCCTGTTTGAGGGTGCCTGGTGCAGGTTTATGTCCCTGTTTCACCCTCCAGGCGAGAGTTGAGAGCTTGTTCTGTAGAATTTAGAAAGACATCAGCATGATAATATAATGAGGTCTCCCCAGAGCTCATATTTGAGTGTGTGATTTTATTAAAATGTACTTAAAGTGAAATAGAGATGTATCTGTGTGGCTGCAGCGTTCAAACGCCCAGATAGATCCTTTCTCTTTAGCTATAGCACGAGAATTTTAGCATAGGATTGGTGTTAATTGAATTGGGCTCAAACCAGTGACATGTCAGTTAAGTTTCCATTTAAATGGGTTATTAGTCAACAAACGCATAATTTACAACTCCATATATCTCTGAGAATCAATTCTGGTAGACTAACTAACAAATGCTGTGTGTTTACATTTACTTTCAATAACTTTAACAAGCTGAGCGGCAAAGTCTGGCATGAAAAGTGAGTTGAGGTGAAAAAACTGCATCAAAACTTTAATCACATTCAGGTATAATGTCACCTCGCACAGTTACACAAAACCTCTTTTTAGGAATTATTCAAATACGCTACTAAACATAGCCTCAATGGCTTAAAACTTTCTCAAAATCTGCAGAGGGATCTGAGCTAAAAACTCCTAGAAAATCGAAATGATTGACATGTCATCGCACAGCAGTTAGTGTTCAAAAAGCCAACTAAAAAAAAACTAAACAATGGTTGTTGAGCCCAGCAATTAGTGGTTTTGTCATGTAATTGTCAGTCAGGGGAGGAGTGGAAATGCATCCTATTGCTCAAGGGACAGGAACAATATGAGACATTCCTGCATGAGAGCAGATAAACACTCTTATCAGATGACAGGGATCCAGTCCAGTTTAACACGTGGAAATGCAAAGCAGAGACATGCAAACGCTTCTAAAAGTCTCTCAAGGCCGACCTGTCAACCAAAGAGCTATTTCTTATCTGAGTCTAAATATAATTCAAGGTGCTGCGAGGAATTCTGACAGTATTAACGACCGGGGCCTTTCCCTGGAGCTCCTCGCTTGTAAGTCAAAGCAGCTCTTTATGCTGTCCGACCTGACCCAGTAAGTCAAACACTGGTTTATTTGGACACCAAACACAGACCCTGTTTGACCATCGATCTCATTTTCAACTGTATTTTGACTGTCATTAAAGCCTCACTCCTGCAGCTCTCCTCTGAGGCACACTGGTCTCTTGTCCCTTTGCTACTTCTCTGCCGACCACATGGGTAAACTAGCAGACAAAAATCAGCCTCTTTGATTTACTCATGAGGGGGAAGAGGGAGTTAAAGAAGCCATTGTGTTTAATTTGGTCTGTTTTTCCATTTAATTTGGTTCGGCCATTTTCTTTTTCTGTGGAATCTTTTGAGATTGTGTGCATGTGTGGTAAAGTGTGATTACACGGGAAGAAGGCAGAGTGTTGTTTGTGCTAATGTGTGTAAAACTACTTAAGGGCTTTGACTGTGTATTCTGTGTGAGGAACCATTCAGGTGAGGAGGGGGTTCGTGCAGAGGTTGTATTGCAGGGACTTATGGGTAATCATCAGGGGTGGGCTGAGACTTGAAAGGAGCGGAGACCCTCTGAGTGAATACAAAAGCTATCCGTGGCAAACAGATTGTGGATATCCATAAAATGCAAGTGAACAATTAGTGTCAAACATCACAATTCAATTACACTTTTGTGATTTTTGTATGTTCAAGCTCTCTTATACAACTGGGGTCTAAGTCTATGACCTCAAAGCTTGTGTGAAACTTCCAAAAAACCCTCAAATAACTCGCAAATGTATGTCAGTCAAAGCTGTCTGGTGAGCCCAGTGACCTTAAAAGACTAAATGCTCATCTGCATCAAAGCATCCTTAAACGGACATTTGACCCAAATAACAAAAGCAAACAGTCCCATTCCTAATCTCACCCTCTAAACCTGGGTTGGTTCTCCAACAAGCAAAAATAGCTTTCAATGGACTCAACCCCAAATACTAACCAGTACCTATATGAACTGCTGATGTGGTTCAGAAGAACCAGAAAACCTTCATCCACGATGAACTCCATATTTATTCCACAATATAAAACAACATTAAAGCATACAACTCAGTGAGTCACCTGATAAGGCTGCTGTGGCTGTGAGATGTGTGCATAAACAACACAGCACGTCTTATCACAGATGAGCATGCACCACCAATTCTATCCCATTAGAACCTATTGTCACTGTGAATGCAGAGCTGACAGCTAATACGTCTGATCTACTCCATTTTAACTCTGAGGTCAGGCCACATGAAGGTTATGCTGATAGTCGTGGAAATATAAGGTGTTGTTATTGTTTCGTGGCCTCTGGCTTTTAACATTGCACTCAATATTTTATTCTTTGCATTTCACAGCTACTTCTGCACTGCCACACACTCACTACAAACAAAGACATTATTGCATTACGTAACATCAGTGATTTTTTACTTTGCTTTCATCTTAGCATGAGAAAAGGAATGGCAATGTCACATGGTCAGTCCTACACTTTGGTCAATATTTAACGCACCACCATGAGGTCAAGACTTCCATTTGTGGGATATTTAGGTTTTTGACCAAATCTTAAAAACAAGCAAATGATACCAAGCTAACAGGAAAACTAAGATGGTGAACACGGTTAATATTATATCGACTAAACAACAGCACGGTAGCATTGTGAACATTATAACATGCTGACGTTAGTATTAGGTAGTCGCTAACATGTGGACTGACCCCTTAATGAAACCCTGTTCAGGGTTACATGTCAATAGAATGTTGTTCAATCTAATGTTGTGTAATTTGAATGTCTGGCTTTGAATCTAGCTTCTGCACTTCAGATTTAATCAGTTCAACACTTAATTCTAATCTTGTGGAGGGAGCAGCTCAAAGATTTGCATTTCCACTAATAATGATGATTTAGAAAGAAAATAGGCCAGTGGTTGTAATTATTCAACACAGAATACACAGTTGAATTTCCATGACTGATCCAAAGAGCTAATTAGAACATAAAATATAAGTGATCCATATTCTGCAACCTTCAGCTGTGTCTATGAATAAACACACTGTTGCCTGCTGGCCAGCCTATATGCTTGGATCCGTGCGCTGTGATTGGCTGGTTTGTGGCAGAGAATCATCATGGTTGTGTAGCTCGTGGATGTGTTGTTTCAAACATCACGTCTCAGTCAGAAGTGGGTCAGTGGAGGCATTAACATACATTACACACCAAATGATGCAATATGAGGGAATATCCTCCTGCTGTCCACTCGTCATGTGAGGAGCTGCTGAGGAGCCATGAAAGCCTGAGTGGAGCTTAGACATTTACTGTATGTTAAACTGTGTTAATACCACGGTGCTGTAATGTGCACAGTGCAGGCAGATGAAGTGCAATTAGCTGGTGTACAAGATAAAGGAATAATTAGACATTTTTACATAGTAATAAATAATAAAAACCCAGCCATTTCAGAAATGTTATAGTATAATATTTCTTGCATTTTATGACGAATTATGGACTATATCTTGGGGGACCATTTCTTACATTTTTTCAGTTAGTTTGACACTTACATTTTTCTAAAGATTAAACAATTTGAACACAAGAAATTGTGAGTTTTACTTTATATATACACTATATTGCTATAAGTTGCTGTCAGCAGTTTCCTCCTATTTCCAGTGTTTATGTTATAAGCCTATCCAACTGGCTATACTGGTTGTTTAAGTTTGGAATCATCCTGTACGAGAGTGTTTCTTCTTCTATTTAAATCTACTGCCAGACAGCAGATAAGTTTATTACCTAAAATGGAGGCGGCTTTGACTCAGGAGGTAGAGCGGGTAGTCCACTATCTAGAGGGTCAGCGGTTTGATCCCAGTATCGTGAAAATGTGTCTTCAGGGGAGATACTGAACCTCAAATTGACAATAAGGGGTGTGCTGACAGTCTATGAGATGTGTGAGAGGGAAAGGGCTGCACATAGTTGCACTGTATGAATGTGTATGTGAAAGGGTGAATGACACAGAAGGACATGTGCTGAGCCATGAAGCATTAAAATACAATTCAGGTCAGAGACAAAAAAATTATATGATATTGTACATTTACCCGTTTTCTACCTGTTTCTTCTACCTGTAAATAATCATTATTCAACTCCTGCTGTCCGATGCTACTGCTCATTATTCCACCTGGGAACTACTGACCAGAGGTTAGGATTACAGCTGTTTTTTTTTAAATAACAAACACTCATGCACTTAGTAGATGTTGAAAAGGTTTTTCTCATGTGGCGCATAATACTTGGTTAAAAACATGTGCCTGTTACAGAAGAACGCCCACACTGCAAAGGGCACGGCTCCTCTCGGTTTCTAAAAAGGGTAAAAGTTGAAAAACTGATATTCAAACTGTGCACATGCAGAGCTGCTGTAAAAAAAGGGGAACTGGAGAGAGAAGGCGTGAAGACCTCGTCCCAAGGATTCATCACACTGATTATTATGAGTGTGCATAATGACTTACACTATAGGAGCAAACATTTCTATCTTACTTTACAATAAGTTATATCTTTTACTGGTGATTTTTGTTTCTTATCAGTGTGTAGCAGAGACAACTCAAACGTACATCATCAAGCCTACCTACACGGCTGAGCAGATCCCTCCAGGCCGGACTTCAACCATCACTTCCACTCACTCCTCAACCCTGAGCACAACCACGACTCACGAACCAGCCAGTCTGACCGCTCTGTTATCCTCGAGCAGCTGCTCTATGCCCAGAAGCCCACCTGTAAACCCACGCCTGCTCTCACACTCCACAGCTGACCCTTGGCGAGCTTACCGTCCTCCTGGAACACATCCTCCGCCTCCTCCCGCATCCTCTCATCCAGGTCATCCTCTACAATGTCGGTCATGGCCATCACTATTCCTGTTCTTCCGCTGGTTCTCCCCCCACTCGGCTCCCTCGGCCGACTCACCGGAGCTTCGGAGAGAGCGACCCGGCTGTAAAACTGAATCGGTTTGGCCTCTTCGCTCCAGGAGACAGTCCGATCACCAGCAGGCTCCTCGCTCGAGCAGGAGAGGACTGGACTGAGCTGAGCTTCAGCTCCCTGCACTGGGAACTGTGTGAGTGTAAATGTGCCAGAAGAAGAAGTGTGTGTCTGTGTGTGTGGGTGAGAGAGAGGACTCCCAGCCACTTTCATTAAGTTTCAGCAGCAGTGCAGATTTCATAACATCCTGTGTAAAGCTGAAGTGAGAATGTGCCGTTCGGAGAGCACTTGTATGAGTAGGTGTCCGCGTGTGTGTGTGTGTACAGTGTGGGGAGGGTCATTATGTGAGTGTGCATGTATGAGTGTTTCTGCATGTGTGTGTGCAGGTCCACAACACACAGCACGGCAATGAGTCAGCTGGAGCGCCTGGTGATTAGCAGCAATAATTAGATTTTGTATTTTGAGTCAGCAAGGACATGTAAAAAGGGTGTGAAAATGTGTGTGTCTGTGTGAGTGTGTGTGAGTCTGTGTGTGTGTGTGTGTGTGTGTGTGTGTGGCATGGGAGATGTGAGCCTGGCTCTACTTGTCATTCCTTCACAGCTCACTAGGAATCATGGGACCACACTGATTGCTCCCTCTATTTTTTCCACTTGGCCCACATCAAGGAGACCTCGGAGTCACTGATAACGTCGGATATCTCCATGGTGCTGCTCAGGATGCAGGGAATAAACACACTAACCTACCTACTCACATAAAGAGAGTTTTTCATTTTTAGTCACACAGCTTAGCATCAGTGTTTCTGTAACCTAAACACAAACATCTCTGCACACTGTGACCAACTTTAACTGTTACTTTTAGCTTGATTTAGCTACTTAATCCAGCTTTCTTAGATGTAAGCAACGACCTCAGGATGCCCACTTAGTATTCTCTCTCTCTCTCTCTCTCTCTCTCTCTCTCTCTCCAATCATTTCATGTCCAGTCCTCAATGAAATGATGAAAAAAAAGCAGAAATCTAAAAAAGCAGACTGACAGATTTGTTCTTCCTCCTTCTTTCACCAGTCCTCCATCTGTCTTCTCTGTGCACTTTCTCTGACTCACATCCCATTTAGACAAACCAATTCCCGTTCAAAATAGAAACTAGGCCTCAAGTCAATTCATTAACACTTTTCCCTCAGACTTCCTCTCCCTTTAAGGCTGCAGCTCAAGGGAGCGAAGCTGAAGACAAACTCATTTTCACAGCGGCTCGTCCAGACAATGCAGATACATCACATTTATAAGAGGTGGGATGTTGGTCTAAAATCACGTGAAGGACATTTCCCCCGGACTGAAAGGTGTTCTGAGCAGTTTAACAGCTGTTATGAAATAATTAATCTACGTCATTGCAGAGAATGAGGCCAGAAACAGATTTGTGTGAGGTGTTTAGTTATATTGGTTTGACAGAGTGTGTTTGAATGGTATTTTGGAGTCGGTCTAAAGCAGGAACTGAAACTATGACTATGGCTAAAACTGGAAGCAAAACTGCTTCAAAGAATAAACTTGGACGTGCTTTGGCAAAGATAAAGCAGCAAAAAGGTTAATTAGATTGCACCATGCTCCAAAACACACTGTTGCTTCTAAACATGAAGAATGGTAAAAACATTTTTCATGTATAATAATGCATGTATGCAAAACGTGTGCATTCGCTGGAATTGTTCCCTTCCATGGACAACAGTTCATTTCTGTGAGCCTACAGGGGGAAAAGTGTAGTAACTTGCAGGCGAGGCAACCTGCACGAACCTATATCAGCAATATGCACTTCAAGCAACTTGATTGGTTAGTGCACCCCCTGCTGAGAAGAAGATTCGAAACAGAGACAAAGACACTTACTTGTTCAACATACAGAAGAAACTCCAACTTCAGATTTATTGAAAAAGAAAATAATGATTAATTGCAATCCTATTGGAACGACTAGTCCACTAACTTGAGCGACTGTAAAGGGACCTTTGAGATCAACCCCTGGTACGACCCTTGGAGCGACCCCTGACATAGAGCCCTAAGGGTGGCTAGCGTACCAACCTAGGTCTTCTTAATAATAAATGGATTAACCGGCAGCACCGCAGCAGACGTTTGTTGCTTTGGTAACAATAAAAAATACACAGTTCAGCTTATGGAAAGGTCTTAGTTTGGTTATGTTTGGGCACAAAACCATTTGTTTAGGTTGAGGCTTAAAATGGCTTTAAAGTACATTTGTTGCCATGGCAATAATAAAACTCGGTTAAGCTTGTGGAACAGTCACGTGTCAATGAAATAACATAAGACTGGTCTCACATAAGAAACGAACGGCGGTCGCTTGCGTTAAAGTCAATCTACTGATGCAGGCTTCGTCGCCATAAAGTACGTCACCTGACTTTCCTGTCATAATTGCTGTGGCCACTAGAGGTCGCCCAACAAGAAAACCTAGCTATAGTGGGTCGTGAAAAGCAGCCGCTCCCACGAATAATGATGAATAAAGTATGGGGGGAAAAATTGTTGAAGTGAAATAATTCCCGCAAATTTCAGCTGTATAATATTTCTCTGACTTGCAAACAGAGCTACAATAAAGATGTTAAGAATTTGTGCCGGAACAGCTATAATTAATGATCGCAATCTGGTGGCTGGCAGCAGACAGAAGGGACATTTTGACTTTAGTGATCTGATCCTCGAAACAAGATGCTGCGAGAGAGAGTCACCGCAGGGCCACAAGCAAGCAAACACAGAGCACAATGATACAGGCAGAGCAACGCCAACCAATGCAGACACGTCCCACTCCCATCTGTTCACTGCCTTCACTGTCACATGCTCTGGTGACTGTACCACGATTTATGTGCAAAGTTATGTTATTCGCGGTAAAAATAGACTAGAAGCAGTCGTGGAAATTTCTCAAATCGAGTATAAACAGACATTCCTCCATCTTCTTCCCCTCGGCAGCCGATTCTGACCAGGAGCTTCTTTACAAGCAGCCGAGCCGGAGGACAGGGTCACGTTCAGGCTGCGTTGACCGTGCTGCATTTCAATGACTGGGTACATTGTTGTTGACAGCGGAGAAAACCCCCAGCTTTGGGTAATGCAAACGCATGCTGCTGGGATGCTAACACACAATGCCTCCAGCGCACACACAAACACAAACACACATCCATATAGTAATACTTCACATTCGCACACAATGCCACCAAAGCACAACACATGCAAACTGACACGTACACACACACACGTTTGTTACTCCTGCACTGCAAAGAGCAGCACAATCAGACCCGCTCGGTACAATGGTGTTGTTTGAATGGGGTCAAACAATGGAGCTCTTTGGCATCTGAATCGAGCCAGATGATGAGTGTCCCAGGAGGCTGAATAGGCGGCTTCAGCCTCCTACACACTCGCTCCTCCGGCCCTGACAATGTGCATCAGTGTGCCGCCCGCTACTGTAGACGAAAATATCAGTCATTAGCATGGGAGCAGCAACTCCACCGCATCTTGGCTAATTCTATGGTGCTAGCTAATTTGCGAGCGTGCAGCCTCTTGCATGGAGGCTCCAGTTGACGTAAAGTAGCTACGAGAAAACTAGAGAAAGTCTTTAGCATCAGACGATTGAAATCCTGCATTTGAAACTAATATTGTCCGGGAATATACACCAATTTACACAAAACATGAAATCGAGTTAACTCCTCGCAGTTAAGCGTCACAGCTACTTCAGTTTTACATGTAATCACAAGAGTTTTATGTTTGTCAGATGACTAGGTTTAGAAACGAGTAATACATGTAGTGTATGTATATGAACATTATGCAAAACAATAATGTATCATGTTTATGTCAAGAATTGGGTCACTTTCATTCATTTCTGTATTCCAGGGCTGAAGAGACCATAGAGGTCACTGAGTTCATTTCCTTGATTTTTTGGGGTTTTCAGCTACTTAGAAAGTGTGAATATATTCTATAAATAAAACATAACTAATGGCTTATTCAAGCATTTTTTCTTTCCAACTCTGTATTTTAAATTTGAGAGGTTTTTTAGAAAGGGTAATTTCTGATAACAATTTCATATCCTCCAGTTTAAATGAGGTTCAGATTAATCAAAAATAATTAGATTTATCATGCTGATAACATTTCCTTAGTGAGACTTTTCTATTCCTTTCTAAGGTTTCCAATGCATAATATAAGCCTTTTCAGTCATACAAACCTGAGTTGAACACACACAACATGCACAACATATTGCTACTACACCAAAAGCCAATACGCAGCTCCTGTGGAAACCGAATCTCCGAGTACAGGGAACCTCTGCTCCTCAGCTCAGAGATATCAGATGAGACAAACCATGACACAACAAGTCTGAAAGGAAAGAGGACAGAAAAAATGTCCCTGTGGAAAATGGTGCATGGACACATGAAAAAAGAAAGGCGAGTGAGAAGAGACCTGTTTGGACATTGTCTCTCTCTTACCATTCCCCCTGCACTGTGCTCCCTCCATCCAGGCCACTGTCACTTTCAACTCTCTCTCTAAGAAAGATGAAAAAATTGGATGATTGTGAAGGAGTGCCTGGTTACCCTGGTAACAATAATGAGGGCATTGCGTGGTAAATCCAATTTGCCATGGCACTCTCTGACTCATTGGATGTGCTCGTGTGTGTGTGTGTGTGTGTGTGTGTGTGTGTGTGTGTGTGTGTGTGTGTGTGTGTGTGTGTGTGTGTGTGTGTGTGTGTGTGAGACAAGCAGCCTGGGATTCAAGTGTCTGATGGAAGACATCCACAATGTACGGTGACCAACCTATCACATACTTATGCAAGTAGACATACACACAGACACACACAGACACACACACACACTCACTAGATTTTTATGCTATTTACCCAAAACCTGGAACATCACAGAATAATAAGTCATAATAAGTGGGTATAACAAATTAAAGTTGAATAAAACAAAGTGCAAACACTGCAAACTGCTGATTGAAACGCTTCATACAGACACAGAGTCAGAAGTTGTCTAATCAAATAGTTGTGCAAACAAGAATGCACTAGAATGTGTGAACTTACAAATGAGCCCTGTACAGTTCACACTTCCCAGTTACTCATTTGCATCCTCTGGAAACTGAGCTCCGCCCGTACAAGCACGCAGCTTGTGATTGTTTGAATAAACAAACTGGTACGTATACCTACTGTAAGCATATCGATATCTTTTCATCTTTATGTGGTTGTAAGTCCTGACTCTGCGGTGCATTGTGTCGAAGGATAATCCCAGCGGTCGCCTCCTTGTCGGTGTGAAGCCTCCAACTCCCTCTGTGCTGCCACCAATGTCTAATTTTGAGCTCTGTCCCTGTCACTCCCTGCCGCTATTGTATTTTTGTATTTTTCCGTTCCACAATCGGATCCCTTTCTCTTGCTCATGAACTCTTTGACTTTCTTTCTCCTTCCCCATTGTGCGCATCGGACAATAGTGGCAATACAGCTGCTGCACACCAGCTGTGCAGACTGGCACCGCGGAGACGGCAGTGCCCATGCTTTGGCCATGTGGTGCCCTGCCGCTCCCGGGTTCACCTGGAGGGACGGGACTACAGGGAGCTGAGGCACTCATCCGAATGAATCAGTCACACTGATGAACTCAAGACTATGTGGAGGATGAGCCCATAGAAACAGCTTAATTTGAGGATTTGTTTGCCAATGCTATGATCTTTTTATGTCAGGAGCTTTTTGCAGTTGCTCAAAAAACGGGAAAGTGTGATGGATGAAGCCCATTAACCCGTTAGCCTGCAGAGCTTACATACATGTGTTACTTTGGTTCAGGTCACAGGTAACATTCAAAATAAAACACACTTTCACAATGAACTTTCACATTCACTGTGTGAAACCAGCTGCCTGATTTGGGTAGCCCTTCTCCGACCCAGCACTTCCTCCTCAGATTTAATCAGTGTTATCATTGATTCTTGTTCTATTCTGTATCCTCAGGGGTCTTTAGCCCGTGGTCCTCCTGCTCTAAGCTTCTCATGGACGACCATGAAAGAGTAGGAAGGTCCCAGGCCATACCCCCAAGTAGAAGTTAGAGAAATTATGAAATCATTGTTAATATTCAATAAATTCAATAAATTATAAAATCAGCCCATCTTTGATGAATGACTTTAATGGTTATATTTTCTCAATAGCTCAACTGAAGTCTTAAAGATGAAGCCATCAAGTGCATGTTTAAGCCCCCATTTTTATAACGGGTGATCTGGACGCAGCAAGCTTCCTACAGGTTAAAATCCACAATTGTCCATTCGGCCACAAGTCTACTTCTTATTAAAACATCCCATAATTTAACAATGATGCATTACTCACAGGTAGTTACTGGAGGCTTCGGTCAAAATGCTGCTCATTCGCTTTGAATCAAGTGATGTTGTGCGTTGCCAAACTAAATTGTGGTTTTGTTGCATTGCGTTGCTCACACCCTGCCACCGGCCAATCAGCTCATGCAAAAGTGGAGACAGGGGCAGCTGGCTAACCTGGTGTGTTTATCTGAGCTGGGTTTTATTTTCTGTTTACTTCTTTTTAGCAATGTATTGATACCTAGTAAATCCTTAAAAACCTTCCAATGTCACAACCATCTGGTGCGCCCTCATGACTCCGCAGATCTCTGACAGTTGTTTATTGCCCCACAGCTATAAGCAGATCACAAGTAGGCTACTACATAATCTTGGGCTATTTTAGACAAAGAGCTATCTTCCTAAAGGGGATATCCAGAAACCAGATAAGAAGGATTGCAGCAGGGTGGGGCCGCAGGGTGGCAAGAGCTGTCAAAACCACAGCTTCCGCTCCCACGCCACCCAACACACCACTGTGTCCTCTAGATTACATTACAGCCAACACCTGCCGGCTGCAAAATAGGGAAGTTGACTTTCAAAACCAGTAAAACATTGGAAACTTATGCAATGTGCTCTAGATGGACAGTGACATCCACACATACTGTATGTGTCCTGCACTCATGTTTGAGCTGTAAAACCCGTTGTTACCAGGTATGTGAACACTTAAAAACACAAAGAGTTCATTCAGCAAATGAAGTCAGCAGGGGATGCATTCATAGATTTAAACAAATTCAACCAAGTGAACCGGAAGGGAGGATGTCACAACTTCTGAGAAATAGGGTGGGGACCTGGAAGAAAGGTTGGGCAACAGTGTGTAAAATAACGTTGTGTGCACATTGCAGGTGCAATTCTCTAAAAGAGAACCAGACAAGAGGGTTGTCATGTTAAAGATATTTAGGGGACATTAAAGGGGTTCATTCAGAGTTGAAAGCCGGTCTCTGGGTCATATTTGCAGCTTTTCTGCCCTGATGGTCAGAGGAACAGGGGAAGAGGGAGCGGTGCTGGAAACTGTTGTGACAGCTCATCATCGTGCATGAGGGAATACAATTTTTTTTATATGTATGCATGTGTGTATGTAAGAGTTTGTTTCCCCCCCAGTGAAGCTTTGCATCAAGTCACTGCAGAGTGATGACATCTGGCGTGACTACACATCTGTCCTTCTCCCGGTAGGACTGAGATGTGCCAACCTCACATGACCCACATACATTTACATTTTTGACTATATCTTCCCGCTGGATTTCTTATATTTCTGGATCCATCATTTCATTCTTTTTTCATAAACCACCCTGACTCCAAACACCCACATCTGCTAAACACCACACCCCTTCGTCTTCTGATTTAACAACTTAAATTCAGATTTTAGAAAGTACCTCCAAAGCCAGATGACGTTTTTACAGGCCCACTCCCAATGACAAGTGTGTTTATGTGTGTGCAAAATATGCGGATTGCCCTTTAAAAGAAATAAACCAATCTTCTCCATGGCACAGCAGCTTTAAATATGTGAAAATACTCTTCTGATGTATGACTCAAATGAAAGTTTTCTCTCTATTTAACAAAACTAATCTGACTAAGCATAAAATATCAGGATCCCATTGTTTACTGGGACATGATGGCCTTAAGGTTTGATATCCATCCTGGTCTCAGCAAATATATTCAAATTTATTTAAAAGAAATATGCTTTAGCTGAGAGAACGAAAGAGAAACAGAGACTCTCCAACAAAACTAGAGAGTTGAATCGAGGCGTTCATTCAGGTTCATCAGCATTTGAATGTTCCTTGTCATGTGTGAAGCCAGCATGGGTTTAAGCAAGGCCAGCAACACACACACCAAACAGACTCACAGACAACCACACACACACAATTATCTCAGTCTGGCATCCCTCTGTGGGGAATGGACACTCAATAAAGCCACATCCTGGCCTCCATGAAAAACCCAGGAGTTCCACTGAGAAGCACAAAGAAGAAGCTGGCAGCCCGGTCCAAACCCAGTGACATGGGAACCATGAGCTCATGAGCTTGTGTTGCTCCACACTCAGACGATGCCAAATCTTCCTGCTTTGACCCTGAGACCCTGAAACTGGCATAAAGTCTGACTGGTCAGTTTTATGCTATTCAGCAAGAACTTTTCTCTTTGTGTCTCAATGAAAAGATTGAACAGATGAGATGGTGGGAGGCTGTTTTGTTTTCTATGCTGTGTGTTTGGAGTCTTTGATAGCAGCATCTCTGAAAACCCAACTGAAACTGAATGAGTATCTGGCAACAACAGTATAAATCCTGAGATGAGAACCTGGACCTCCTCTGAGAGAGGAGAGAGCCAAAGCCAGCAGATGTTGAGTACAAAGGAAAAAGGACACTGGCTCAAATTCGCTTATCGATATACGTCCAGTTTTGTCACATGGCCCCGAACAAATTCATCCTGCTGCAGGGAGACATTTGAAATAAATCCTTCCAGGGGGAAAATGAAGCTGCATTCATCACAGCACCACTTTGGACTGCGCTGTGTCTCGTTATTGTGAAGCAGCTTTCAACGTGATTCCTTTTTTCCTTTCAAACGTTGTGCTTTGTGAGTCATCAGCGAGGGGCTCAGAGCACGACAGCTGGACAAGGTCGTCCTTTGCTTTCCTCGCCTCTGCATTGTGCCATTAACGCCGACAGCATGATCTTTCATTGTTTTTGCTGGTTCCGTCAAACAGAGAGGTCAGAGGTCAGGCTCGGTTCAACCTCTATCTTACTCATATTGATTTTCAGCTGTCTCCACATCAAGTGCTTTTCCATCATTTTTCATCTGTTTCTATTTTCTATATTTGTAAATCGATGGGCCGGGGAAACTGACTCCAAAAATCATGATGGACATAAGCCATACAACTTAAACATCATTCTAGGTTTCTCTCCAGTGTAGAGAATTAAAATAGTAGGAGAAAACGACATCAGAAGCGATTGTAACACATAAAACAAACATGATTCTCATATATGCATCATATTCTCCACGTCATTCTCTATCGTTTGGGATCTAAGCGGTGCTCTGTTACAGTGATCACGCCTTGTCGCTGCGCCCTCTTCTTCTGTGATGGATTAATGGGACCTGACAAGACTATTAGCTCCAACAATTAGTGACCTTGACGTGCCCTACTCTAAGTATGAGTAGCAGTAACAGGACTGGATGGAAATTAAGATGAATGAACCTTGTATACTGAATTTCTGGAAGCTGGTTTAAAATAATCATTCAGATGGAAAATGTACTATTGACTCGTGATTGACAGCAGAGACTGATTCACAATAGGTTGAGCGTGTATATGGGCGGCAATACAGCTGCTGCACACCAGCTGTATAGACTGGCACAGTGGTGACCGCAGTGCCAATGCTGTGCCCATGTGGTGGCCATGTGGTGCCCTGACGCTCTCGCTCCAAATGCGCAAGATGGCAACGTTCATATCTGGGATATTTTCGCTCCATTTCTGAATAGTGGGAGGAAATGGAGATGCGTCATCCGTCTTTATTTACAGTCTGTGTCTCAGAGTCTTAGCAAATGGCCATGTTGGAGATGAATGGAATTAAATGTTATTCAGATGAACTGGGTGATTTTTACTCTCCCATTTGTTTTTGTTCCTGCAGCACACTTGTAATAGTAGTAACGTCATTCACATGCCTGAGCTTTTAAGTGGTGTGATTGAAGGTACTTGCATATGAAGACGTGCTGTCAAACACAAGTGAAAATGTAAGCTACAGCAGTAAGAAATAAATGCCTAACATGCACTCCTTCCATTTATTTTGTTCTCCACCCACCCCGCTCTCTCTCCCTTTCTTACTCTTTTTACATTAGTTGTTCTCTGTGTTCATAAGCTGCCCACGCAGCAGCCCTGCTTGTTGAATTTTATTGTGTGAAATTACAGAGAAAGGGTCGGCTTGATTCCTGTATCACATGTGCCCTGAAAACTCGTGAATTGAATTGTTTTGCTGGCGAAGAGGGAGGGACGGGGGAAACGCGTAGATAAGCAGGAGAGAAAAGAAGAGAAAGAGAAAGAGAGCGAGAGAGCGAGCGAGCGAGAGAGAGAGAAAAGTGTGAGACAGAAATTAGAAGAAAGGAGAATAGTGCGGCTGAGCGCTGAGGGAGTATCGTTTCCAGCTACAGATGACAAGTGGAAAATGAGCCGAAGCAATGTGTAATCTCCTCTGATGTAGTTTTACATCCCAACACAGCCTCCTGAATCAGCGGGGCTGCAGGAGTGAGGAGGCGCGTTGCTATGGAGTGGGAAGATTTTTTCAGAGAGTGAGCACCATTAGAAATCTGACTGAGAGGAGAGGAGAGGAGAGGAGGGAGAGGAGAGGAGAGGAGAGGAGAGGAGAGGAGAGGAGAGGAGAGGAGAGGAGAGAGAGGAGAGGAGAGGAGAGTAGAGGAGAGGAGAGGAGAGAGAGGAGAGAGAGGAGTAGGGAGAGGAAATAGAGGAGAGGACATGAGAGGGAGGAGGAGAAGGCGAAAGGAAACTTGAGGAGAGGAGGTCAAAGAGGGCAAGAGGAGAGCAGGGAAGGGAGAGGAAGGGGGAGAAAGTGAGGGGATAGGACAGAGGAATCTAGAGTAGAGGAGGCGAGGAAAGAGGAGGAGAGGAGAAGATATGGGAGGAGAGAAGACAGGGAGCAGGAAGGAGGATAATGAAGATGTGATGAGAGGAGGAAGGGAGGGAGGAGAGATATAATAAGGGGAGTGGGAGATGTGGGGGAGGTCACAGGGCGGGGAGACGATAAGTGAGAGGAGAGGCTGACACGAGAAAGAGAGAAAGCAATAAAGCAAATGCAGGGAAGGGCAGAGGTGAGGGAGGGAGAGGTGCAGACAACAACAGAGTGAGGGAGAGGAGAAATGAGCAGGAGTCAGACAGGTCACAGAAAGTGAACCACACCATCTGATGAGAGTGGTTAATTTCAATCACCTCCATTAAGGTTGAAGTCATAAAAATACATATATCATCATGAGCGAGAGAATTTTCATTGTCTCATTCTCAGGAGATAAAGAGAACTCCTCTTCTTTCAGACACGTCTCATGAAATCAGATGGAAGATGCTCCGAGTCCCGTCTTGGCCTCAGACTGAAACAGGAAGGATGAATGTAAATCTTGAATAGGAAGAGAGGTGGTTTTTAATCACTTTAGCTGCACTTCAACATTGTTAGAGGAATTGTGTTCTTGCTTCACTTCCCTCGGAGCATGTTTATGTGCTGTGTGTGTCAGTGGATAGCAGTAAATTATATTATCACAGTGTGGAGGCCCCCTGCTGGTGGTTACTGGGAACAGAAAAGGGTTAGTAAGCATAGAAATAGACACAACAATATTGACATTTAAAGTTTTGTAAAGAGGAATTGTAAAGAATTGAAGAATATAGAAATATTTTAATGCTTTGATGAGGACTTTAATATGGGCATGGTGGCCAAGTGGTAAGGCGTTGGTCTCGTAAACCAAAAATCATGGGTTTAATCCCCATTAATGCCTTCAGAGTAAAAAAAAAGGTGAATATTCAGCAAAGGTAAATGAGATTCATCTAAACAAAGTTAAACTGCTTTGTGTAAAACCGTCATTTTCAATTATAGATAACAGGTTCTAATTGATTCCCTGTCTGTGTCCAATAAACAGTAAATGTATGGACTGATATACTTCTTACTATGTGACAGTATATATCTAATTCTCAAGTAAATAACAACCACCCAGAGTTTGTTGTAGCCCTGAAGGCATCAAAGTGCCTCATCTCTGAAAGATACTCAGATATGAATAACTTTCTATTTAAGTGAGTGGTTGCCAAGGTTACAGCATGTGTGATTAAATTAGAAATACAAACTGGATTCCGCAGGAGAATTTTGAAACTTTAGAAAGGACAAGAAATCACTGATATGTTTGGATGCAGCAGCAGATAAATCAAGAAGAATATTCAAGAACTTTGAGTAAGAAAAGAAAGAAAGGAGACACGGCTTATTCAACGTGAACTTCAATAACAGCGGAACTCAAAAAGTAATTGTGTCTTTGTCCATGTTGCATGTTTGAAAAAGCAGAGGAAATATCCTGCGCCCCAGAGGTGACAACAGGAGTTTATTTTAAGGTATTCAGAAGCGGCGAGGAGAAAATATTAAATAATGCATCATCCAGTGCAGCAGAATATCTTAGCCCTGATTTGAATTTTTCAATTTCAACTCATTCTTACATAATTTCTCGACGTCTGTGAAACTGATGATTTCGCTGCCTCCATTAAAACAACATCAGTTCAAATACCTTCCAGACAAAACTGAGTTCACTTGCAGGATTTGTCTTTTAGTCGCATCAGCATTTTAAGTATTTTCCTTGTCATAAAAACTCTAATGATCACCTACCCCATGGTTATGACTATTCACTGCTGAGTAGCAGAACAGTTGCCTAGTCCAACGTGCACACGTATACATGCACTCTCCGGACAAACAACGACAGGACACAGCGTTTACTCTTTGTGCAAGATGTGCAGTCGATGCATTAGAAGACTTTTTACTGATTCCCAGGAGGCAGATAAAGTTCCTCAAGCAGGATGTGGGTGTAAGGACGAAGTTGTAGTAGAGCAGTTGATGATGTGCACTCAGTTTCTATCGATCCACTAATGTTGCTGTAGTTTTATGCATGTTACACTAAACATGTTTCCTGTGCACCTGACTTTAGCTCATGCGAGTCAGTAAGCCACAATCTTAAAGAGAGACAGGAAATTACAGTTGGTAAGCGACAACAGAACAGAGTGCTGTAATCTTATCATGCACAATCAACGGCCAGAGACACAAAACAACCTACGACAGAGACACAAAACAATGACACAGCATGAGTGAAGCAACATGATGATAGAGAATCAAACTGACCACAAAGATGTCAAAACTACTAGACCATATGCGTACCAGACATAAAAAAACTGAATATATCAACAAACAATTAGAATAATCCTGCATATAAAACCAACAATGGCTCTCAGTGGAGGGCATGCCTCCACCAAGGCCCAACAGTTCCCTGATGAAACCACATTTAAATTCATTTGATGTAGATTTTTATTTGGATCTGCACCATGTTGCAAATCCCCAAAGTTCCCTAAATATTCCTGATTTCTCCATCAAGTCCCATGAATTAATCTCTGAGAAATCAACGAAAAGGGAGAAAAACCTCCTCTCTCTCCTCTGAGCTGGATATCGCAGGCTTCCACTAAGTGATGCATCCAGTAGTTTCACTAGAGATACACACATATGTAGTTATTTTGTGTTTCTATATATGGACAAGTGAGGGACCTGTTGTCTCATAATCCGTCCATGTGCGAGTCAAAACTTGTTGCTGATGGGATTCTGCAACAAAAGCTTTAGGTAATAATGAGTTTGTGTCTCAAATCTGCCTGTAGCCTGATGCATATATTTTACTCCAAGATGTCTCATTAAACATGTGTCTCACCTGACACCTCAGGGTCACATGACTCATTTAAAACCTGCAGAATATTTACTATAGATCATCAAACACCTTTAGAAACAGTCGATAAACGTGTTTTCTGCAGCAAGAAGCACATGAGGATTTTCTCAAAGCAGCAGGACCCAGTTTGTCTGAGTCACTAATACGTCACTTGATAACACAGTAGTGACTTTGCTGAGCTTCTCAGGTTCACAGCAGCACTTAAGACAATTAAAAGGACATTTTGAAAGGGGCTTAAAATATGAAAACGGAGAAAAGCAACTAATAAAGCTGAACACATCTTCATTCCGGATTTATTTACAGCTGATGACGGCTGCACTTACGCTTGAACTCCCGGTGGTAGACATGGGGCCTCCAGGGTCGGTGCCGTATCCAGTTCAGGCGTCGCTGTAGCTCCATGATGCCGAGCGGGTGACTCACCCATCACCTCTTCTGTCCCTGCAGAGCATCAGAGGTACAGAGCACACACCCAGCAGCCTGGACCTCTTACAGATCCCACTCCGCTCGGTGGGAGAGAGCTGTTACAGTCGCTGTTGTGGTTCCTCGGCTACACTCACCCACCACTGCTTTATCTTTAATGCATGAGTCAGTGGAACCCAACTCCCTCTGTCCTGGGTACAAGGACAGAGGCAGGCCTCTCTCCAGGAAGGAGCACCTATCAGTGGGTAGCATGTGAGGCCCAGAGTGCACACCCAGGTGAAATGTGATGCGTATGCTGCACCGAGCCCCCCCAGGGAGCCAAGGTGGGTGGGTGGACAGGAGGTGGTGCTCTGCCAGCCAGCGTGGAAGGTGGATGGTCAGTTATAGACGCCATTGACAGTTTGTGTGTGTGGAAACTCCCAAATATCAAAACATAGAAAAGCAATGAAGAAAACAATACCCAGAGATTTCTAAACCTCGATCCTCAACCCAAAGTGAACATAAGACTAAAACTATTTCTACATAAGCACAGAATGAGTTATAAATGTAATATCTGTACTGAACACCATATGTTTTCGTCTGTTAAATCAAACATGTTTTATCTCTGCACTTGTGATTGATGCCCATTTCTAGATCCTAGTGAACAAGTCTTGGAAATCAACTCGTCAAACATTTCAAACATATCAGTGTTTCAAATTCCCAATTATTCTGATGAGCTGCCTTAGCATTTCAACTCACACATTGATTTGCAGTAGTCTTGGCAACCATTAATTTAAATTTAGAAAGTTACTATTTTCCAGAGGTGAGTCATTTCGATCACTCATCTTTTGTGAATGTCAACAGTTCTACACTGGACAATGATATATACAGTTACACAGCATTGACTGATGCACTTTATCAAACTAACTGTTGATCAAAGTGGGTGAAAATACAGAAGCACATTATGTTTATCAGCAGCAGCAGACTGGAGAGGCTGGTGGCATCAATGTGGTTTAGCAAAGTTTCTTTATCTAAATGAAAAGAAACAGATCAAGCTGAGGGTTAAGTTGTAGGTGGAGACAATGACCTCTAGTGGCCGTCACCTGCTCAGTGTAAACACGAAGGCTGCAGACATTAGTGCTACATATGGACGACAAACTCAAAGTCACTCAAGGGTTTATAACTTTTCTTTATTCAGATAAAAACATACGTCACATTCCTACCTCAGTTTCTTGTTTTATATTAAGGTCCAGAATATAATAAATAAAAACAATCAAGCACAGAAATGAACCTAACCGCATAGACAAATTTGTGTATAGAACAGTTCATAACATGATACATGGAAATAGTCTTTACTCCAGATAAAACACACACACACACACACACACACACACACACACACACACACACACACACACACACACACACACACACACACACACACACACACACACACACACACACACACACACACACACACACACACACACACACACACACACACACACACACACACACACACACACACACACACACACACACACACACACACACACACACACACACACACACACACACACACACACACACACACACACACACACACACACACACACACACACACACACACACACACACACACACACACACACACACACACACACACACACACACACACACACACACACACACACACACACACACACACACACACACACACACACGAGAAGCAACATTACAGATATACAGGTGTTCTTCTGTTGGCTGGTGTTATGAAGGTGCTTATGAGAAGACATTACATTAATTTAAGCTGAGCCCTGATTATTCCCAGCTGAAAGTTCACTGACCTCAACGACAACATCTGGTTCAAGAAGCCACTTGGGCTGAAAACAGGAAAAAAAATATCCTGAGGAACGTTTGGCAACTCCTACAGCAACGTGTGTCAGTGTGACTGTGCTCACGGTAAAGTACATTACGATATCAAAAGCAGAGCAGGTCTTTTTCTCACTATGTTCACAGAAGGCACGTACAGTCACTAAAGATTAGAGGACAGCGCTAACACCAAAGTTCAGCTCGTCTCTGCCTGTGGCTGAAACTAAAGCTCTGATGTTCTCACTCGAACCCAGAGACACTTTGCTACAGGCTCAACAGACTTTTAGTTACGTACCGTGGAATAAATGGTCCAAGCTGGTGATCTAGACAATATTGGGTTAAATATCCTAACTGTATTACTAATCATTAAGACAAGAGCGAGTAAGAATAAAAGTCTGCGACAGCGTGTGCACATCAGCAAGGTCGATCCTGAGGTGTGGATCTACACAGACGTCCCCATGGAGAAAACACACAATCCATCAGTTCACGTGAGCTTCAACTTTTAAAGCCCATTTGATATCAGTAACACTTGAGAGAATGAGGTGATAAACGACAGGAGCAACATACACAAAACCAATATAAACTCATGAGTGACCCCTGGGACATTGCTGCTTGAGGCCACTAGGAGGCCCCAGACATCAGACACAGGCCTGAAGATGCAAACAAAAGAGAAGATTTCCCAGGAAGGGCGTTCGTGTTGACAGAGCTATGATCATGTGGGATTACCCTCTTTAAATAAAACCATGAGTCAACAGACACATTACACCTGGCTTAAACTGACTGACAGAAATAACAGCACTTTTGTATTTTCTTTGCTAATTCCTACAAAACCTCGACACCTGTTCATTTGGTCCTTTAGTTCAGTTCAAAAATGAGAATAAAGCTTTCTATAAACACGGTAATCATACGACAACAAAGAAAATGTGCAAAATTGTCGCCATTCATAGCACTTTCTAAATTCACCTTCTGTCTGTCGTGGCTTAGTTTAACTTCACACGTACATAATTATACATCTATAACAAGGCTTCTTACTTTCAGGAAATGAGGAATTTAATGACGTTAAGGAAACAACCTAGTGACCTTTCCAAACTGTGACGAGGGGGTCACCAGCTTCATTAACATTTAAGGCATGAACACAATGTTTTTTTCCCACCTGTGTTTAGTCTGTAACTTCCTATTATTATTGAATTAATCCGCTCTGCCGTCTCTCCTGAGTCCAACCTCTGGACTGGATTATTATATCTTGTGTGTTTCAGTGTCACCGTAAGTTTTTCAGCTCATGTGCTTGTGAGGTACCGTGTTTGAGCACGTGAGGATGGAATCAACCAACACTGCATTGTGTGCCACCGTGTGAATGTGCTCTTAAGTGAATTAATCTGGGCAATGCCATGAGAGAGAGTGAGAGAAAGAGAGAGAGTGGAGGGATCCATGTGTGTTGAACTAATGTGTGCATTTTTTACTTTTAAAAATCAATCCAACCGTACACATCCAAATTCTGATTGTCTGCAGCTTCTGTCTTTCACGGATCCTCCCATTCCTTCCACGTGGTTCCTTTAGAGAACTCTGTCGCCTGGTCACTCGATCTTTTCTGGGTCAAGGTTGTCCAGATCAATGTCACTGGAGGCCGCACAACACATGCAGAGTTTTTGGGTGACCAGAGAGCTCCTGTCTGAAGAGACAGAGGAAAGAAAAAAAAATGTTTCAACATGGAAAACAGGAGAAAATATTGTGAGCAAATACATTTTAGATAAAGCATTATTGGTTTTATCTTAAGGTCAATAGAAGTGGGAGGGGTTTACCTCATCTACAGTGGTTTCACATCCAATTCTTATCTTTGCACTACAGAACGCTGCACAGTATGTTTTCTCAGGAGTACAGAGAACTTCCAAACACTAATCTCAATCCCTCTTTAACACTAACAAGATTTTACACATGTGTACAGTAGCTGGTGTCTACAAGACTTAAGACTAGTAAGCTACTTTTTCAAAGTTATACTTAATATCATCACACAATGATATTCATTCATACAAAACATGATGAACTTACTTAAACGATAACTTTGTGCTTATGTACTATGTTTCAAATATAAAATACACAGTACACAGTCCAATCCCTTGAAGAATTTAAATTCCTCAACAAAAAAAAAGCTTGGCCAGGCTGACAAATTGGCCCATTCTCCCTCAGTGGCCAGTTTTTCAAGGGGTTACCTGGCAAGTATTCTTTCATAGATGTCACTTGTAAATTGTATAAAGTGATAGAATTATAATGAAATGAATATAAACATGATGGAACCCAATGGATCGCTGGATAGATGGATTAAGGAAAATAAAATACTCTGTTGAAAAGCAGCTCCATTAGAGAACATTAAGTGATTCTGGTATCCCCTAAACAAGCATGACAACTATGCTGGACTCTGTACTCTGAACTCAGTCTCATTCAAAGCCTCTTACCAAGTATATTTGTTAAGAAGGCTGGTCTGGAGGAGGGTGGCAGGTGGATGCATAGGAAGTAGACTGGGACTCCGGACAGCGCCACACCAATTCCTACCAGAGAGTTGACTGTGTCGCTGTAGAGAGGCACCACCACCAGGAACACGCTGCACAGGCAGTAAACGATCGGGAAGAACAGAGACAGCTGCAGGAGGAGAGTCAGGAGAGGAGGACGATGATGAAGGGAGAGGAGAAAAGTAGGAAGATTAAATAACAGAAACAAATATAAATATTATTAGCTTAAAACTATAAACCTTCTGCTGATTTAATAGTGGCTCTAATTAATGTTTTTATTATTTATGGATTCTTCATGGATTTTGATTTAAATGTGTTTGAAATCTGGTGTGGATTGAAACAAAAGCCTAGGAAAAAGTCAAAACAGATTTTAAGATGTGAAAAGTTTTTATAGCATTCTAACAAACCCTGTTCTCAAGCATCTTCAGTGGTCGCTGCGGTTTAATGGATGAACTAAACTTCATGTCTCAGCTTGTTTCATAGCATACTTATTCAACTTGAAAGCCATGTCTAGACTCATGCTGCATCTACCTTAACAGGTCGAGGCAGGTCAGGAGCTGTGAAGCGAAGATATATCAGGCTGGCAATTGAGAGGCCGATGAACAACCAGTAGTTAAAACTGAAGTAGTTGATCAACTGGAACACGTCAGGCACGGAGAGATACAACAGAGACATGCCACCCTGGGGACAGAAGAACAGACACATACAAAACAATATTGAGTTTGGTTATAAACGACACGGCATCCTACGGGTCGGCTTACAGAGGAGACCAAAACAATAAAATACACAGTTTAATTTCAGAATACACTAAAATACTCACATTGAAAAGCAGGGCAGGAATTGGAGTGAAACGCTTAATGTGAATCATACACAGGACGTTAGGTAGATGGCCTTCCCTGGAACCAACAAAAAACAACCTGCAGGAGAAAACAAATGGAGCAAGGGTGAGAAACGATGTTATCGATTATTCAGGCATCTTGACACTCAAAACATTACATTGGCAGAAACAGGCTTTTAAGGCCCGAGAGGTTTTCTGTACGTTTACAGACCTGGAGGCAGCGATGATGGAGGAGTTGAGACCTCCGTAGCAGGAAATGGCCACAGCCAGAGGGATCAACCAGCGACCCCAGCCCAGCACCTCATCTGCAAATGTCTGTAGAGACAAGTGTTCATGCTCATTAACAGGTAAGACCAAAAGCCTTTAGTGGTTAAACTGTTTGAATACATATGAAGATATAAAATAATAATTATAAATTCTAGTTAAAAAAAAACTTAATAAAAGCAACACTAAGTACTTAATTAAAGCAACGAATATTGACTTGTAATGGAAAACTAATGTCAGTCTTTAAACACTCATGTGTTCAGGGCTATTTGCCTATGAGGTCGTATCAGACTCTTTTCAATGAGGTATTTTAGTGGCAAGTCTCCTCAATGCCCAGAGAACAAGTTTTGACATTGTCACTAAACATCATCTGACAAATCTAGTCGTAAAAACGTAAACATTTGCTTTCTCGCGCTGTTTTAATTCAATAGTGCACAGAGTCAATGGCGTGTTGACTGTCAGAACGTTAAGGAACCATTAGACTGAATCCTCTAATAGAATAATATCAAATACCATTGACAATGCAACTCTTCCTCTGCCAGTGCACTAATAACATCATCAACTTCCCCAGGTTCCTGTGTGGGGCGCTAACCTCTTTAGCTAAATGAGGTTCCTGTCGTCATCTCGTCTACTACGGTCACAAACAACTAATAGGGAGGACTGAACCAGATACTAGGGCCACAGGCATCCAGCCAGACTGAAAGAGATGACAGCAGACGACAGGATGGAGATCAAACCCTGCTGTCGCTAGGAGACTGAGCAGATGTTGACAATCTGGAGGAGTCCTGTGATGTACTAATAAGCTTTATGGGCAGATATAAGTATAACACACTCTCAGAGGACTGCACCAAGTTAATGATCTTCAGATACTCACCACTGCAACAGCATCACTGTTGAGCACCGTGTCTGCATCCATGACGACGTAATAAGCTATGTTGGTCAAGATGTAGATCACTGTTACAATAGGCATGGAAATAGCGATGGCTAAGGGCAGATTCCTACAAGGACAAAGGAAAAAGTGGTTTATGTTCAGCTATGCAAAAGAAAGTCCGTCAGGAATGAAAAACAACCCCGTTTGATTTGAGAGGGTTTCTTCATCGCACTTCGTACCTCTTTGGGTTCTTGATTTCCTCTGTGATGAAGTTGAGAGTGTCCCAACCTGAGTACGAGTAGAGCGCTGAATAAAGGGCCAAGGCCATGTCGCCAGGGTTCAGCTTGGACCCTTTGAATGAGTCCTCAAAGTTCTGGTCAAAACCTACAACAAAGAGTTGGTGCATTAATCCCAACACAGCCAGTGCAGTTTTTAAAGCATGACTGACCTTCAAGTATTTCCTGCATTTCATATAAAGTTAAGAAGCTTTTCCTACCTTGTGCCAGCTTAACCATGCCAGTGATGATGATGACGATGAGAGCAAGAACCTTGGCTACGGTGGAGAAGACCTGAAGAATAGCGCCCCATTTCACTTTCATGCAGTTCACACAAGTCAAGAGACCTGAGGGAGAGAAAGGACGATACAACAGCAGTTAAACTCCACTGTGTTCATGTTGGAGGATGGACATAAAAGTTGCGGAATAGATGAGCAGGGATTTTAAATATAAAGTCTGACTGATTTTTGGAGCCAATGACATGCCAGCTGTACTTAAAAATCTGTATGTTTACTTAGTATTAGAAATGTCTTGTGTTATCTGTTGTGCCTGTGCACTTTATATGTTTCACTGTGGGAGAGTGGGTCTTGTATGTCTTGTACATGCTGAAATTGACAATAAAGCTACTTTATCTTATATCTTTAATATTAAGGATCTATTGCGAAAATATATACATGTATATGAAAAGGTTTTGGTCATGATACAATCAAATACATAGAACATACTGTCACAGGTAAGGCAGAAATAAGGAACTTGATAACCTGTGCAATTAGATAAATGTAGTTAAGCAAATACAAGCAGGAATTCACTGCGTCAGACAAGCAGTAGAATAACCTGCTTTTTGCATTCTCTGATTGGTCAGAAGAGCAAGTCTCAGTTAAACATTTTAGAGGAGGATACCTCTTCACTGTTGCCAGGCAAACATTGTTTAGTTGCCCTAGAAATGTGTCAAACCTAAGAAGATTTGCAACTTAATCTAATCCTCTGGGAAATGTTCATGCATTCAGCCCAAGCAGGTTTGACTACTTTTACACTCTTTGCATAAACGGCCAAACAATGCTGAGGTTAGCTGCGGCTCATTCGAAATGACACCTCTCTGCATTTAAATATATTTGCAGCGCATTTCAACAACAAACAAAGAAAATGAAAAGTTGGATATTGCTGGTTTAAATAACAAAAAGCAAACACTATTTTATTTCCCTTATCTTGGCACACTGGTTCACAGCAAATACTTTTCTAATGGACCTTGCTGCCAGCGAGTGATGAGAACACAGCATTTGTGCAAAGTGTTGGATTGTGCCATTTAAAGTACTGCTGATTGTTAAAGGTATGTTTTAACGTCACTATGTGGTTAATACAGGAGATTGAAAAAAAGAGGTTGTTTAAATTGTGTCCAACAATATGGATACAACTGCTCCAACCTGATGAACTGTTGCTGCACACACACACCCACACATACACACACATACACACACCCTGATCGCCCGGGTCGTCTCAGTCGTGTAAACACTTACTGTCCACAGCTTAAATAAAGCATGCAACTGTATTGAGTACAGGTAGAGACTTACATATAATGGCAGCAGCGATGAGACGGACAGCAATGTAGGGGGCTGAACACGTTGGGTAAAAAGGCTGGACTAGGTAGTTGGAGAAGGTCAGGGCTATCACTGCCTGACAGGCTGGTTCCACTATCAACAATGACGTCCACAGTCTATAGGTATGATACACATTTATCATTATGATGCATGAGTACAATAATAGTTATATTTTAGTAAAATAATGAATAATGTTAAACTTGATGGTCATCTGCCATTTTGGGAAAAGGTTAATGTTTTCCATCATTTAGTGTCTGCCTGCACTAATGACATAATCAGTTGACACTTCAAGCAATTAACCTGACATGTCTGAAGATAAGAGTTAAACAGGATCAAGTTCAAACTATGCTTGATGTCTGATTGACTCAAAACAAAGAACCTGTTGAGCAGGCAACAACTTTCTATTGTGTATTATTTGCAGTACAATGTTTAAATGAAAATGTCCGCAGACAGGAGAAGCAAACAAACTACATACCGAATAAAAGCTAGGAAGCCTCCAAAGGCCTCCAGGATGTAGGCGTAGGAAGCTCCAGATTTGTGGATAGTGGTTCCAAGCTCAGCGTAGCATAATGCTCCAAAAACAGAAAATATTCCTCCAATGGCCCACACTACCAGGGACAGGCCAAATGAGCCTGTATATAGAAGAACCCCCTGCGGGATAACAAATAAGGGTAGTTGCTATAGTAAATACAGATGCATATATAACACTAAATGTACAAGAAACAAGGTAACAAATAAGCAGCTAAATGCATTAGAATTAGACAAGGCAAAAACTGCAACTAAACAGAAAACCTTATTATTTTTCAATTAATACTTATTTCCGGTTTATGTGTGTCTGAATAATAATAGCATGCATTTTTTGAATAAAAACCACAAGAGCAAGCGACTATTTTCCTCTTAAAGGACAAATAAATTGTTGGGCTCAACAAAGCGGAGCATCCTACCTTAGGTGAGACGAAAATGCCAGAACCGATCATATTTCCCACGATGAGACAGACCCCATGGAGGAGGGAAATCTCCTGCTTCAGCCGCAGACCGCTGCTCTGAGAGCCCGAGTCTGCCTCGGCAGTCATCCTGATTTACAGCCCTCAGCCCCGACTCAGAGGAGGTAACAGGACAGTGATGGGGGGAGTGGTAAAGAGGAACAACTGATTCCAGCCAGCAGTAGAGGGAGTGGTACAAGGAAAAGAGAACGGGTGGTGTGTGGGTCCCAGGAGGGCAAATACTCTGCCTGTCTCAAAAAGCCATTGTTGAATCTTCGGCGTACGTCACTGCTGGGATGATCTGTAAAAAATAGAAAGGATTATTGGTATACACCTGTTTGCCAGCTACCAATGGGAAGCATTGAAAACTACATTCTTGGTTCATGTCAATCGGTTCATATGGGGTGGAACTGCAGAGGTAGGACTTACCAAACTAAGGTAATATGCCTCTGCCAACCGGTGAGGTTGAAATAAATATGATAATCTCTCCTCTTCTGCTCATGAGTTACAGTGTTAGATATTGGCCCGACATGTGTTTTTTGCTGAATATTCTGATGTTATAGGTTAAATGGATAATTCAGTCTAATTTACCTCATCAACCATTTATCTTTGCTTTGGCAACAGAAAGAGTCTGATGTTACCCGAGGTTCAGTTTAAAACAGTTTGCTCATCATTAAACAAAAATCCTCTCTCAATGAAAAAACATAATCATATTCATGTGAGTATTTCCAAAATGACTTTAGGTTAACTTTAAATCATAAAGCTTATTTCTAAGGATTCTTATATATTCTGATTACCTGATCATATTGTTTACTTGTTGGATGCTACTTTTGTCTGTCGCCGTCTCTGATTTTACCTGCAGGTATCAGCATTTTAAGAATTATATTTATGATTCTGACGATGCCGTTTATAACTAACACCTCTGCCTCTTTAACATGAACACGCTTGAAGCTAGATAAGAAACTTCACTGTTTACTGAGAAAGGTGAACACAGTGCATGTTATCCAGGACTGACAATGTTAAGTTCAGCAAGATACCAAAATAAATTCTTGGAATGTTGAACTTGGGATGTATTAAAAAAAAGTCCCAGGGCCATTTATCAATATTATATAATAAATTCGACTATAAGCAGTTGTGAGTGTGAAGTTATTTCTCTGGAATAGTTTGACCGAAGAATGCCACAATTGTATAACTCTGTTAAACATGTAAAAACACACAAACAGGGCAGTAAGTGAATTAACAAACTTAAACTAAAACAAACTCGAGGGACATATTTGATTTCTAACTCACTGACTTCTTTCCAACAACAACAAGTTTTAACACATTTGTTTTCGAATCCCTGAGGCTTGTATCCTGCACAAACCACGTGGTCAGGTGTTTCTTCCTTATAACACTCATAAATGTCTGTGCATCACTACGACGAGCCAGGAGGAGTGGTCTTCAGAGGTTCGAGAGCCGTGTGTCCTAATATGGGACCAATGGCATGAGGCCAGCAGCATCTGGTCTGCGTGCTACAAACATGGCTGCTGCAGTGGTGCTCCCTCGCAAGTTTAAAAAAAAGACATCTCCGTAAAGTCAAAGATCACGACCCTCACAAATCAGAGCCTTTCCCCACCCTACTCCTCCCACCGTCATTGGGACTGGAACACATGGAAATGTTAAACTGGCAAACTTTAACACTTTTGACGCTTCGGTAAAAGATGATGAAAGAGTTTCCTCTCACACAGGGACATGTGCGCTGGGGAAACGTGGTCTCACTGCGGGCGTGCGATGAGGATGGGGGGACGTGGATTCTTCGAAATACTTTGGTACCGATGGTGTATTAATACTGACTGAATGATCACTAACTCACCAAATCACCACTGGTACTGACTAGCGCCGGCAGCATTAACAACCTAGTTACACTAACACAAACTAACAGGGATGGTTAACCCGTGTTTTGGAAGCTGTCATTAGCAAAACGCTGGTGATCGATGTCCATCTTGAAGCTTGTTACAGAGGAGGCATTTAGCTCCTCGGGGCTAGCTACAGCCGCGGAGCACCACATCCATGATGCTGGTGATGCGCATGCTAACGCTGGGTAACTACATGTGACTGACATGTGAGGGACGTCAGGCAAACTGTCGGCATTTTGCTGCCCCTTTGCGGGCCGACGACAACCGTCCGGACTGACTCTGGGTCAGTAAACACAGTGAAAGAGACGCGGTGGGGGTCACGGTACCTTATGTTCGTCTGGTTTTCTCCTGAGGAGGAAGCAGCAGAGCCCGGACTGAGCTCCTCATGTGTGGAAGTGCCCCCGTTACCTCTTCCTCCTCCAGTAGCAGCAGCAGCTAGCTCCTCCTCCTCCTCCTTCTCCTCCTGCAGACGTATAACACCGTGTGACACCACCGCGCCGAGAAGACCCCCGACACCAATCAATCATAAACACGATTATTTATCGATTATATATTGAGTTCAATCGATAGCAGCGACAGGGTGTCCGTCACAGCGCAGGAGGAACTAGCATCGACTGTGGGTTCCCGGCAGCGGATTGATTATTTAGGTGATGCGGTATCCCAGGTGTTCAGCGTGATTCATAGGTGTGATGGGGCAACGATGCGTGGCTCAACCCATAGAGTTATATAGGAAGAACAGTGCATCACATTTGGATATGTATAATGCCAGTGTACACGGTCAACACGTAGCGAGGAAAACACACACACAGAAACCGAGCTGGATTAAAGCCTCACATGTAAGAGTGTTACCGACTCGCTCTATAAAGTTGATTCGTGGTGTATATGGGATGTGTAAGAGCCGAGTCACAAATTCAGTCTGTGCAGTTTAACACAAAGTTTAAATAATTTGTTTGTAGTTGTTGAAATATGTCATGTGAAAGTATTAAATAAAAAAAACACATTAAACGAAATATGAAGGTTCTTAAAAGTAAAAAAATGAAGACAGTTAAAGACCTGTAAACTTTTTTTTATATGGTTCAGATTCAGAATTTCCCTGGGAATTACCCCTTATTTTGATAACCAAATTTATTGAGTGCCTAAAGGCACAACATTCTATGGTAACACTTTTTAAGCACTATTGCACAACACTACCAAACACGTACCACAAGCATGCACCCTCTGCTTTTTTAAACTTGTCTCCAAATCCAATGAACCCTGAGGAAACAGGGGCTGTGGGGGTGGATACAGTCATAACAGCTGAGAAGGCAGAGGGAAGAGTCAGGGAGGGTTTAAGTTCTGTCCCAGGTTTGGCCGTTTCGCAGGCAACACACTTGACTGCATCAAGTTTGTAAAGAACAGGACAAGTGTCACAGTCCCAGGTTCCAACAGGTTTGGAAAACATTGTGCAAAAACCTGTGATGGTCGTAGTGGTGGAGGTGGCATTCGTGCTGCTATCCATTCCCAACTGATGTAATACAGAAGAGGTCTTCAACAGGGTGTTAATCATCCCCTAGGGGGTGCGCGAAATGTTTGTTTTTTTTAATATTTTTTACAATTTTAGATTTATTTTCTAACCAATTATTTTTCTACAAATTTTCTTTAAATACACATTAACATGTATCCAGCATATTGAGAGGCTGATTTGACCCTCTTCCTGACAACCTCCATCCGTCCAAGGTTAGATAAGTTGTGTTCTAACGATTGAAGAAGCTGGCAAGAAGTTGAAAGGCCGGAAGATCTGGCTAGTCAACCATCTAAAGTTAGAAACAAAATAATTATTAAAGGTGCAGAGATGACTTGTTTACATTTAATCTACATTGAAAAAAGTTGACAGAAATGCCAGCAATCTTGGCAATAATTGTTATTATATATATTGTTTTTATTGTATCATCACTAATGAATTTCGGTGTATTGATACCAAATCAAACAGAGCATCTCTGATGGTGTTGCATCATTACCTTTGAGATAGACCTATAGTTGAGGTGATGTCTTGAGGGCTGTGGGAGTTAAACAAGAACATAATTAGCATCAGAGAATGTGTTAGACACAAACTAGTTATATTTAGTCATTATCATTTCATTATCATTGGAACGTATTACTAAAAAAGTGTTGGGCTAATTATCTTGTTTCCATTGGAAACGATAGCAAAAGACAAGATTTTGAACAACAAAATAATTATAAAAGATGTTTGCAGACCTTGAAGTCAGCTGGGCGGTATATTCTGTTTAATAGTTGTGAAAAAGCTATAGTACTTTGTGCTGTGTGCAAAACTAGCTCCTGTAGTTGAAAATATGAGGATTTAATGCTGGTATATTCTCCACAAATACACAGATGATGACCCTATGGATGGAGGAGTTTTGGAGCTGCAGTAGAGGAGCACAAACCCAGAAACTTATCTTATGACATGAATAAAAAGGTTTTTTTTATATCTTTGCAGTGAATGACATTCAGTATTGGTTCTTCCAGGTTTTGAGCCATATGCTCAGGGAGAGATTTGCTGCCATCTAGTGGTTGTTTCTCTACAGGCTTGACCATCAGTATTTTCTACAGTCAGGAGGTAAAACCTGTAATGATTCAGGCGTTTTGTGGATTATGTGGGAGGTAAGGAGCTTTATTAAATAGATTGTAAAAAGACTGGGTTCGCTTCACTGCTGCAGCCTGATTATTTTGGAGTAGGTACATTTGTCTCAAACCTGCGAGGAACAATCAAACCTAAATGCCTTGAAATATGTCTTTTAAAAAAGTAAGTCAAGCCTATAATATAAAAGTCATCACCTCAAGAATCATTCTTCCTTTCAGCAGCATGGACAGACAGTGCAACTGGCCTTCACCAGAGGAACAAAGAGGGAAACACCCTGTTAGCTCTTAGCAGGGCCTGAACTCTCCAGTACATGGGGACATTGGATTTGTCAGGGCTGTGATTAGGAGAGGCGCGTCAGGGGAGTGTGGTACCCAGTAAGATCTAAGAGGCACATAAACGCTCATTACTGAGTCAGTGTCAAGCCAATCAGGTAATATATACTGTGACTTCCTCTCGGGGATTTCAAAATAAAGCAAGCTTGATGCAAGCTAATGATCGGGTGTGTTCAATGGGAATACCTCACGGATGGACTACTGCAATGAACTATATACATGTATCAGTCAACACCCATATCTCTCCAATTCCTACATCGTTTCATTGGCAGCTAGTTATATTTATGATTTAAAGATTATTTTAATAACTGTTAAAGCCCAACAAGGCCTGGCCCCCAGTTAAACTATGGAGCTACTATCTCCCTTTGCTCCAAGCATAATCCAAAAGACAGTGACTGGTAATTCCAAAGTCAAAGCAAGAAACCAAGGCTACTATCATCTTACCTCATCCATTCATCTATTCATCCATTCAGCCATCAATCCATCCATCCATCCATCTATCAATCCACCCATTCTTCCGTCCGTCCGTCCATTCATCCATCAATTCGTCAAGGATTTTTTATTCATCCATCCATTCATCCATACATCTATCCATCCATCCGTCATAACATAACAATTATTTTACATTAGTTCATCTGGGCAATGAACCTCCATTCTTGCCCACTTGAATGTCTATTAAACAGAAAATTGTTATTTATATTTTCCTACTGCAAGTGAAATAAGATACTGGGCTCTTTCGCTCAGCTATATAGCCTTCAGTTGGTGTCTTACTCCTGAACCTGTGAAAGTCGAGGCTTTTATTCTGAAGGCCCGGTCTTCAAACTTCCTGCGGTGTTCTGGTTATTTCCCCGCGACTTGACGCAGCTCGCTCCAGACCACCAGGACGCACCAGCAGCCCCCGTCTCTGCTGACTCAGTGCCTTACCAGCAGTCCCTCCACCCCGAGACAGCAGCATCCACCTACCGACGCACACTCCTCCGGTCGACGCGCCCCGGCATCACCACCGTACCCGCAGAAATGGCTAAGACCGCAATCGGTGAGTTTTTAAACACTTGATATCTTGTGTGTTTTTTGATGGAGGTGGCTTCGCAGGTTTTGAGGATGCTGAGGGCTGTGGCGACACCCATGGCACAAAAGGATGCTGAGGGTTGGTGAGAGGGAGCGGCCAAACTCATCTGCAAGTCACTTCTGATGATTCAAATAAACAATTTGTATTCGGGAGCAGCATTTTTATATTCGCAATGATTTTAAAAACGAGTGTTAATTGATATGCGTCTATAAATATGGCACAGATGCTGATGCGTAAGAGCGAGTTTAGGACGCAGTTTGTCATATCAGTGACGCATATGGATCAATCGAGAATCGAAGATCGGTGAATCAGCATCAGCACCAGAGAGGAGGAGGTTTTCCATCGCATACGCAGCAGTGTTTGTTCGATGCCTGCCGCACCTGCCCCTCACCGCCTGACTCAGTGCCGCGCAGCATAATGCAGCGACCCCACCCAACATCCCCGGTCCCCTTCAGCGCCGGCTTCTGCAGCCACGCAGCCACTCAGCGCTGCAGCCACGCAGGGTGGGGAAGATCTCACCGTGACAAATCTCCTTTATCAAAAACCGGGTCATCCGGCGTGGGGCTGTTCTGCAGAGCTCCTTCAACCCCACCTTTTTTTTGTATTCTTTTTTTTTGTGGGTGAACGCCAAACGCATGATTTAGGGAGCGAGAGATAGAGAGAGATAGAGAGAGAGACAGGGGGAGAGAGAGGGAGGGAGAGCTCAGAACAGAGCATCCCTACCCAGATTTTTTTTTGCAGTCGAGGGAAGAATTTAACTCAATGTCGTTTCAGGAATATCACTGTTCAATCCTGCAGGCTGTAAAGGTGGCCTATATTTTCAATAACTGCATCATTTCTATTATCAGGCCACATTTCTGGATTTATTAGAAGCATTAATAAAATGAGAGTGCATGTTATGGCAGGTGGGCGGCCTTGTATTTGTGTCAGCCTGTTAATTTCCATATCAAGGCATGGCATATTTTGCACTATCCCTTGATGCCTCATCTCAGGCCTATTCACATTAAATGTGATCTGCAGGCTTGACGAAAAAGAAGAACATTAAGGGATTTGTGTTGGTTTAAGTTGTGTGTTTGTACAGGCGGAGAAACGCAGTGTGTGTGTGTGTGTGTGTGTTGGGGTGGGTGGGTGTGTGTAGACAGTCTAGGGGCTGGTCTGTTTGTTTTATAGTTGACTAAGCACTTGATGGATGGAGGGGCATGCAGACAGACAGACAGCAGCGAGGGTCCTGCACTGTGTCTGCGCTGAGGGACAACGGCAACTAAACCCGAGCTGTTAAGAGTCAATGCCCTCTCCTCCTCCTCCTCCTCCTCCTCCTCCTCCTCCTCCTCCTCCTCCTCCTCCTCCTCCTCCTCTTTCTCTATCTGTCTCTGTCTCTGTCTCCATCTCTCTTTCCTCCTCCTCCTCCTCCTCTCTCCTCTGTGATCTGAGCTGTGGACAGGCAAAATGGGATGGGCAGGGAGCAGACACTCAGGGAGAAAGCCGTCAGCATGCCAGTCAGCACTCGGCAGGTCATCGAGTTCATTTAGACTCTTTATTTTATATTAAGGGACGCGTGGGATAAATAAACATTAACTAATTCAATATCAAATTTGTGGCTTTTTTCCATTCCTCAGAGTAGAACAGAGGACAGTAATAAACTGTTGTCTGAGGCCTCTGCTCGAGTGCCCAGAACCTCCCCTGTGCATTAAGGCCTCTATAGCACTTCTCCTGATCCGTATCATGCAGTCTTGTCGTATCCAATTAGGTGTGGTCATTCAGCCGGGGCCCTAAGATCAATTCCTTTGTGCCCAGAAACACAAGACGACAAATACCAGCAGCTGATCACGTTCAAATACCAGCAGCTGATCACGTTCAATACCGCCTACATTCCTCATCTCTATCGCCATCGTCATTATGGGCCGTGTGCGCAGAGCTCGAAAGCCCCATAATTCATCCAGATTTATCACCGGGTCCCATCGATCAATGGGCCACACCCACCGGTTACTGGTTCAGATGACTGTTGCTCTTTAAGATAGGTGACATCAGACCAGCAGAGATGTTATTCTATATGCTCAGGGTGCGATCATGACGTCTAGTACTCAACATCTGGATAAGGTCCTTTTAGCATCTGGTAATTTTGAGGTAATCTGTAGGGTTATTATTATATCTCACATTTACCTGTTTGCTCTTTTATTATTTTGTGACACGATCCTGCGTCATCCTGCAGTTTGAATGTTTTGATCAACAACTGACTGATATATACATCTAATTATTATTTTTATGATATTATTAAATTATTTAGGTCATTTTTCAAGCAAAGACTGATTCTGACAGCTTCCATCATGTCAACATTTTCTATATATCTTGACCAGATGATCAGATGATCATATTCAGTTGCAGCTCTGAGCTCCTTTGGGGGGGATACGGGTTACTGTCTGGCGGAAAAAACCATACCCACCACTTGTGAATCATAGAATGAACCAGCCCCCGCTCATCTGGGTGCCATAACGTTTTGCTTTAATGGCCAATTTTGCTCCAGTAATACCTCCATAATTTTGTGATTATATTGTTGCCAGGTGGCCACGCAGTAAAGCGCCTGTATGTGGCGAAACACAGCCAAGCCCATGCTGCTGTGAAGCCAAAGATCCCCGAAGGGCGGTAAAGGCTGTGAAACACAGGCTGTTATTTAGCTGCGTTGGCCTTTACAGACACTTCGCTCGTGGCCTCTCATCAGTTTTTTCACTTTTTGCCTTTTGTGCCCAGAGTGGCACGTTTCACCATTCCGTGTTTTAATTCTTACAAGATGAAAGCAGGAAGAGGAGAACAACATCAAGAAAAAGGGACCAAACGGAGGTGTGGTGGTTTGTGCTAATGCAGAGTTGGAGCTCCCGGGAGATGCAGAGTGTGTGGGTGAAAAATATAGTAACAGAATAAGGGAGAGAAGAGGAGATTGAGAGGGAGACACACATCAGAAACAGATGAAACAGAGGCCTGGGGGTGGGACGCAGAAGGTGGCGCGGAAGAGGGATGCTTGCGGCGGAGGAGGTACAGTAGAGACTAATGATCTGCGCTGATGGATTGAAGGAGGAAGTGCAGTTTGCTGGTAGTGCGTCTGTGGTGGACAGGAGGAGCAGCTCTCTGACAGCCAGGCTGCAGATCTGACTGGTTGAAACCAGCCTGCAGGAGAAGAATGGAGTGGAACCATTAAGGAGGCATCCAACATTATCTCGTCTCATCTCGTATTCTCATATTGAAAAAAGCTGCAAACCCAGCAAGCCTAAAAGTGAATATTTCCTGCGGTGGAATGGCAAAGGCTGTCATCCAGGATCATTCATCACTTTTTATGAGTCCCATCCACAGGGAAGGTGCTTATTACTACAGCGGTTACAGAAGAAAGTGATATTTTCTCCCCGGAGTAATACAATTGTAATTGGATATTTTTGCACAGAAGAGAATTAGATTTATTTTTTTGATTATGGATATAAAAGCCATATCTCAGAGGTGCTGTGTTAAAGTGCTGCAGCTCAGTTTAGAGTCACAGTATGTGTTTATCTTCCAAGACAAACAAAGAAAGGACTGATTTGACTTGGATATGGTAAACACCAGGCTTCGAGGATAAAGTAGACAAGTGAACATTCCTGCACAGCGCTTCAGTTTGTTCAACAGAAAGTTGATCTGCACAGTGATTTATCAGAGCCTCAAGTGTGAGGATTTCCTTTCTCTGTAAATAGACTTATCTTTGAATTTGACAATATAAGTTGAAAAAAAAGACATTTAATAACATTCCTCTAGAGATTGTTAATTTGTTCATATTTTATAGACCCAATAATTGATTGATTAATCTAATTAAAAGACCCAGTGAAGAAGATCTGAATCATAATGATGCCAAAGTGTCCCACAGGTAGGGCAGATTATTTTAAGGAGATAATCAATTATAAAAAACACTAGAGAAAAACCTAAATCTCTGCCAGGGCCCAACAGTCCCCTTATGAAACCACATGTAAATTCATAAGATCCAGACTTTTATTTGGAGCTGCACCAAATCTCACACACTCATAGATATCTCACCTCTGAATTTTTTTTTCATCAAGAGCCATGAATCATTCTCAGAGAAGTGAAGGGAAATGTGGGGGAAACGATCTCTCTCATCAAGATTCCTGGATCTGCACCAAAATTAATTATATCCCGACACATTCCTTCCACCCAGTTTTATGATAATCAGTTTGGTAGTTTTTGCATAACCCTGCTCACTAACAGACAAATAAAAGCAGATGATAAAAAATTGTAATAATAATGTTTGGCTACAGCCCTAAACTAGAAGATCTATATGTACTTCTCCATAATCACTGAGCAGAGAAAAGGCTTGAAACCAGAGCTTGTCAACCACTGAACAACAATCTGTGCTGATCTGCTCCATAAGCACTGCTCCACTGAATTGTTCCAGTCTTGAGCTGCCAAGCGAGGTTGTGCGTGGGAGAAAATGGCTGCTCGAGTCCTGACATGTACACGGTACCTAACGAGGGAGTGACAACCCTCCAGAAGCGCTGTTCTCCCCGTTGTCAGCAGAAATGGTGCGGTCTGCTAATTACAAATTAAAGGGCCATCCACCTGAGCTGGCTGCCTCCATTAGACTGGAAGCAGCTTTCCTGGGGGCTGCTGATGGCGTCTGCAGGTCCCAGTGGGGGAGCTGCAGACGTCCCTGGTTCTTATGTCCCCCGTCTGTGATTTCTGTTTATATCAGAGAGGTGATATCATGATGATCAGCCCCACCCCAAAAGCAAAGCCTTTCCTTTCTCTCCCTCCATCCTCAACCAGCCACTCGATCCTCATTTCTTTCATCTGAGAATTTCTCTTATTTAGTGTTTCTTCACCGTCATCTCGACTCCTATACTCGCCCCCTTTCCCCAATTTTTCAACTATTCCTCAGTATTGTTTCATCCCAGTCATGGCCTCGCCCTCTCCTCTTCGTCCTCAGGGTACAGGGGTTAACAAGGCCTTCAGAGAGTAGTGAGAGCTACATCTGAGAGTTGATCACATTACTGTGGCGTCTGACTGTCTGCAGGGCAGAAAGTGAGACACAGAAGAAGGAAAGGGGAGAGGGAGCAGGGAACAGGAGAAAGAAGAGATTTGGATTAATCATGACTGTACACTAAGCCCCACTGTGGGGACGCTCTTTTACAGTAAATCTGGATTTTTTTTGTCTTTGCTTCTGTGCGCCAGCAAATCGTGAATCACGGAGGCACGTTCCATCGCTGCGGGCCTTGTGCTCTGGGTGATGGATGGTTCCGCGCCGTCAAGTTGGTATGAAAATCTGCACCGTGATGCAGTGCACCCTGACGGAGCAGCGCAGCAAAAGCAGAACATTTCACAAGCTGCAGTGTGATGCAGATATTTTTTGCCGTTCTCCCTGCGGAGACTTGAAGCCTGCATTACGAAGTAGGTGACAAAAGCACATGAATAAAATCCAAATCAAGGTTACACAGAGGGTTTTCATTTCTGGGTTTTTTTTCCCTCCTGCTCTTTGGAACACTTCTCTATAGCAGATTGCCATATGCAGCCAGAATGATCTGATGCCAGCTTTGCTCCAGTGTTATTCACTTTTTGGACGATAAACGGAGAACAGGGTGGACAGTCATATCGCTGTGTGGTGCTGATAAGCTAAACTCTCAGCCACTAGCCTCCTTCCATAATCCACACAAGACGAAGATAAGGAACAGCTTCAAATATTATCCCAACATCAAACCACAATCATGGTGACTTTGCTTTTTAAATTACCTGAAAAGCATAAAAGTAATCCCTGGTGGGTGTGTTTTTTAAGGACCCAGTCAGAGAATGGCTGCGAGGCAATAGGGCGTTGGTTTGGGTACGTTAATAAATAATAGAGTAAAAATGAAATGCGTAGCTAATGATGTGTGGAGAATCCTGTGGGGACGACAGCGTCTGGGCTGCTGGGGGAAATTAGGCCAAGGAAGGACACATCAATCCTAACGTGGTGAAAACAAAAGGTCTCCAGAAAACCCAGAGCAGAGCAGCTCCACCACACGTCCTTTGATGAGGGTTTTTTCTTTTCGGAGGATGCAATGAATAATTATTCGTCTAAAAATCATGATCAAGGACCCCCTGTGGAGGCAGAAGTGGGTTAATGATGTTTCATTATTTTTGTGTGGTAGTGGGTTAATGGTGATTCTTCTGTTTGTGTGCTAGTGGGTTAACGATGCTCCGTGTTTGTGCATGTTGAGCACGAGTTTACATGCAACTGCAAGCGAGCTACAAACTCCAACAAAGTCATGTTTCCATTTCCTCCCTCAGCTTACAAAGAGAAGATGAAGGAGATCTCAGTTCTCTCACTTATCTGCTCCTGTCTGTATCCGGAGACCCGTAAAAACATCATGGGCGACTTCGAAGGTACGTGGGAATCTGACGGAAGATTAACTGCTCATCTTCTGTATGACAAAAACTAACTGTCTGGTTCCTCGTTTGTTCCTCACAAGCAGACATGGACATCAAGCCCATTAACAAGCGGGCCTCAGGCCAGGCCTTTGAGGTCATCCTGAAGCCGCCCTCCCCCGTGTCCGATGTGGCCCACTGCGTCACCAGCCCCCCGAAGAGGGACATTTCCCTGGAGGACATCCAGAAGAAGCTGGAGGCAGCTGAGGACCGGAGGAGAGTAAGGATGATTCCAATCATTATCACTGCAACCCAGCTGCCACAAATCACTTTGCTCTTCTGCCAAAAGACACTCAAAACTGCTGTAAAGCTTTTTGTTGAACTACAAAAAGAAACGATCCCAACAAAAGCAAAGATTCAACCTTAACAGAATCCCACTTCTTGACTTCCCCTGACATTTCATTTGATATCTGCTTGTTTTGACCAATCGTGCGTCACATTGACAACAGCAGCTGCAAAAATGCCATGAAAAAACTAATCCGACCCTGGTTAATTCCTGCATCGCATTGATTCGAACATCGATACCGTCAGTCCACCAGCTGACAAATCCAGAAACCCACCAACTAATCAATCCCCTAATCAATAACACAGTTTGACAGATTGTTTTAACACCAGCTGTCCAATACTGTGGGTCTAACACACTGTGTAATTTACCAAGTACAAGCCATAAGAAGATGAATTAGGCAAATGGAGAAAGTCTGTTGCATCCAGATATTTAATTGTTGATCCACCTCTTTTGAATTTTGGTGTTTGATAGATCTCTGTCCTGCTATCGACACCTCCCTCCGTGACTCATTATCTCTGCTTCCTCCTCCTCTTCCTCCTCCTCCAGTCCCAGGAGGCGCACATGCTCCAGGTCCTGGCTGAGAAACGGGAGCATGAGCGCGACGTGCTGCTCAAGGCCATGGAGGAGAACAACCACTTCAGCCGCATGGCCGAGGAGAAGCTCCAGATGAAGGTGGAGCAGATGGAGGAGAAACCGGATGGCTTACCTGGCCGCCATTATGCAGCGCCTGCAGGAGAAGGTGAGGGGCCGGTAGTTTAGAATTCATACTGAGGTTATAATAACCGTCTCCCCCAGACAACAAAAAACCTATAGTCTCAAGAATATACATTTTTGACAAAGACAAAGATGCATTTCTGTCTGGTGGGCGAGAGGAGGAAGAGGACAAAATATCCTCGGGGAGGAGGACAGGCAAAAAAGTAGGATAAAAGGAGAAATCACTGCAAAGGTCAAAGGAGGGAAGTGGTGCAGTGAGCAAGCAAAAATAAATAAATCATGACGTCCTCAACGTGTGTGTTTTTGTGTGTGTGTGTTTGTGTCTGCAGGAGAAGCACGCTCAGGAGGTGCGCAGGAACAAGGAGTTGAGAGAAGAGCTGACAGCATGAGAAGCCCCAACAGGTTCTACATCCCCACCTCAGAAACCCCCCTTCCCCCCTCTATCACCTGCCCCGACCCCTGAGGAACACCCCCACCCCACCCCACCCTCCACCAGCTTATCCCACATCACAACACTTCTCCAACCTCCCCAGCCTGCCCCCGCCCTGCCATACTCCGTCATTCTACTACGAAACTGCAGCAGCCTGAGACACCACCCCGAGGCAGTGGGAGGTTCGAACGGTGTTGGGGGTGGAAAACAAAACAAAACGGAAAAAATCTGAGATGATTTTAAAAATGAGGAAAATTTAATGTCTCCCACCCACTCTTCCCAAAACAAAAAAAAAGAATGTTTTTGCTCAAACGAGAAGAAAAGAAAAAAAAATCGAATTGACAAGTGACAGTGGGTATTGGTTTTTGTAAATACTTCTTTTTTTGTTATATACAGTATGAGACAAGCAGCAAAAGTATTGATTGCAGTGTGCCATTTTTATATATAAGTTTCCTCTCCTTGCATATATATGGGTGTAATGATTTGTTCATTTCCATGTTTTTTCTTTTTCTTTGTTCATTCCAGCCTGAGAATCTTTCTGTTTTTTTGAGGTTTCTCTCGTGTGGTAACAGGCTTAGATGTTTGTCGTGAGTTTGACAGCTAGCTGATGTGTCACTGCGACTGGCTGCGTCCTCACAGGGCCCCGCAGCCTGGCTCCGTTCCCCTCGTCCCTTCAAGTGGGCGCACTCACTCATTTGACCCCTCGGATCTGGTCGGCAGGATTTTCCATCCAGTCCGCGCCAGTGTTTCCAATTAGCGAGGGGGGAAGTTGGCAGAGGGGAACGGGGACAGTTTGCTCTCCTGTTGGGGGGGGCCGCAGGCCGTCGCTGCACATCCCCTCCTGTGAGGTAGATGGTGACTGTGCCACAGGAGTAACACTATAGCATTTAATGAGCCCATCCTCATCCTCCCTTCCCTCCATCTGCAGCCTCTCCATCTCTCCACACGTAAACATACCGTAGAGGCACTCACTCACACGCTCTCCACATGGGCAGGCGTTTGTCCAATCACAGCACAGAGCTCGGGAGGAGCTCGCCAAACTCTGTCCATCTGGCAACCGGAAAAATGGCCTCTTGTATGTGTCACAAACTCCAGTCACATTTCAATCACTGTAATATACAACACAACTGAGGTTCAAGTGCATCAGAACGCTCAGAGCAAAGAACAACGAAACATCACCTGAGATCAGACTTGTTACTGTGAATCCTACACTGGAGAAACTACAAAGGAGTTACACCTCTCGCCATCTCACATAGAGGCTAGAGTAGTGTTTAACATCATCAGCACCTACTGGAATCATTGCACTTCACTCCAAGACACCGTCAGCGCCACCGCAAGGTCGGCACCAGAACTATATTTAAGCCATAACAAGGTATCACTGCAACAATGATCCATGAACACAGTATTTCCATCTGTAAAAGTGTACATGAGTGTATTAAAGCATCAGAGTAGTTGGTAACCGGGGGTGTTGAAGCCTGAGGTTGAACCCTGTCGGTCACATACACACAGTATAGGCCCATAGGTGTGTGTGAGTGTGTGTGTGAGTGTGTATTTCAGAAAGGGCGGGTAGATGGCCGAGCGTTCGATCTGTTGAAGTGTAAACCGACACAGTGTGTAACAACTATTCACCACAGACAGTGACTATACCCTACCTGCCTCTCTCTATCTCTCTATCTCTCTCTCCTCCGTCCATTTGTGTGTTTCCCCCTCTCCACATATATCTTTGTGAGCAAGCAGTGGTTAATAAAGATTTGGGGTTCAGTGAATGAAACTGTCTCAAAGTGTGACTTTTTTTAACATATTACTACCATTTCATTTTCCTGACATACCGAATAAATATTCATCCAACCGGTATCTACCAGCTTGGTTGAAACAAACTAAACCATGATTTACCCCTCGACCTCCGATGTTCGGCTGGTGCTCCATTGTTCGGGCTCACTTCCTCCACGTATGGTTCCTCTCTACCGTAAATTCTCTCCTCCACAATCCAAGCTTCACATACGTTTTACCAGTTTTTTTCTCATGTAAATTATGTTTGGGTGATTTCTTTTTTATCACCTCATCTCTTGTATCTGCAGCATCGTCAATCAGTATTTACCGAGAGGGAGAGGCATCACGGCTACACACACTGGTATCTGCAAAGGTCAGAGGTCAGAGGAGATGTTACTGGACGAGAGATGCGCTCCACCCTGGAGAGGACGTCAGTGTATTGCAGGGTCAACATACAGAGATAGACAAACATCAACACTCATATTAACAAATAAATATATATTCAATATATATATATATATATATATAAACTACACATTAAGTTTTTTATGACAACTGAAGGCTGAAGGTTCTATATAATGTTTGTAAGGGGAGGGTGAGGTGAGGGGTTTCCCGCTGCAATATGCAACTCCACCACTAGATGTCATAAAAATTCTACACACTGAACCATTACCTTTATTTTAAAAGACCAATTTAGAGTGACAAGAAACAAAGAATACCACATAAGACCAGTGGTTTCCCAGCATTTTGCAATATTTAACTTAACATAATTTATGACATGATTAATAAAACTAAATTGTTGTTAAATAATCAGTTGGATAATCTACAAATCATTTCGGTGAGGATAATTATATAATATATATATCACTACAGTCACTATATTAAACATCTAAAAGCAGGTCAATTACTGTACTAACCCATGCTTTAATGGAATACAGAACTCTCTTACCTTAAGTACAAGTACCAAAGTATGACTTTTGACCAAGAGACATTAAAGACGTCTCCAAAATGTTGTAAAAGATAAATATATAAATACCTATACTCTTGTATAGTCTACTCTACTCATATGAAACAGCTTTAATTAGTTGTAACAAATTGTATATGCAAAACATACAGTACGACCCTTGTATAAAAGATAATAGTAGTATAACAGCTAGTTTGTTTGTGTGTGTCTGATTGTGTGTGTGTGTGTGTGTGTGTGCGTGTGCGTGTGTGTGTTTGTGTTTGTGTGCGTGTGTGTGTGTTCGTGTGTGCGTGTGTGTGTGTGTGTGTTTGTCTAGCTCTGATGTTGTTGAAGTACCGCTTATGACCAGGAGGTGGAGACAAAAGGCAACTTATCCTCCCCCACGGTGTCATCGATCTTGTGGTTTTGGCTGCAGTGGCTCTTACATCACACTACCTGGCCCTGCATCGTCCTCGGCGGAGGGAGGGGTGATTTGGTGAGTGAAGGAGCGAGTGAGCGTTTGGTCGAGCAGAAGAAGAAACAGAGAGTTGGAGCTGAGAACAGAAGGTGCAGCTGGTGCGAGGCTGAAGCCGTGGCAAGGAGACAAAACTGTTCTCCGCACACTTCCTCTCTTTTCTCCATCCCTCTTTCTCACACTGCCCTCCATCCCCTCCTCTATGTGCAATCCCTTCCAACCTCTCCTTTTCCATCCTCCTCAAACCTGCCCTCCCTCTCTCTTTCCTCCTCCTCTTAGTTCCCACGGAACACATGGGGCCAGCCAGGCTGCTATTGTCCAGGATATCCCCTCCTTGTTAATGGCTTCCTGTGCACACACTGAGGGCTACTGACAGAAACAAGCCTCCTCATCTGATGTAGGCATCGTGCACACACATACACACAACTGCAGACACACACATGCACTCACAAATACATTCACACCCACACGGTCTTGAACACACAGACAGATAAACACACTGGTGAAGCCACAAGTGATGTATCAGAACTCTTTTATTACAGGGAAGTTGTCATCGCACCAACAACTTTGAAAATCTTTTTTTGTCAGTGCTCACTCGTGTTTTTTATACAACCATAAAATATACAATCTGACAGTGAGGTTTATCAGGAAACACGTTAAACTTTCAGGTGGGAAACGAGAGGCTATGATTTCTAAATGTCTCTAAAGACAGTAAAGACAAAAGAAAACTGAAGTGTGTAGCTGTGATGCCTCTCCCTCTCGGTAAATACTGATTGACGATGCTGCAGATACAGGAGATGAGGTGATAAAAAAGAAATCACCCAAACATAATTTACATGAGAAAAAAACTGGTAAAACGTATGTGAAGCTTGGATTGTTGAGGAGAGAATTTACGGTAGAGAGGAACCATACGTGGAGGAAGTGAGCCCGAACAATGGAGCACCAGCCGAACATTGGAGGTCGAGGGGTAAATCATGGTTTAGTTTGTTTCAACCAAGCTGGTAGCGAACTTCTGTTCCCAGCATTTAGTCAAACAAACACCTGGTTTCGGTTATTCCACCCCATAAAATGCTTTAAATAGGGGGGGGTGACTCTGAGACCACCTCAGACCCTCCTCTTACACCAGCCTCTCTGTGTAACCAGGGCATCAACACTGCCTGTTTCAGCTCGGGGGGGGGAACAAAGGGGAGGGGGACGGTTTCACCCAGGAACTTGACGGACGGCAACTGCTTGACCATCTGGAAAAGCCATTCCTGATTGGCTGACAGCGGTGGGTGTAACTTCTAAAGGGGGTGGGCAGGAACACAGATCAATCAACACAATAAATCACTCCTGTTGCTTTTTTAGCCGTGGTTCTCCCTTCTCAATGCTTTCTCTTCTACACAATGCATTAGCAAGAAAATAAACATCCTATAGCTATGTGTGTGTCCTCGGTGGGATCATAGAAAAAATAGTACTTTCTGAGCAGGGAAGTGAAAAAGTCTTGTCCTTGAAAGTCCAGCTCGGCTGTAGAGTCTCTATGCAGATTCTGTTGAGGGGATCACCTCAGTCAGAACGCTCCTATCTCCATACCCCAGGGTCTGTAGGGTTTCCCCACACTGGATGTCGGGGCTGGTGGGCTGATGGTGGCGGGGGACATGAGGGGGAAGGCGCTGAAGGGGAAGGGGAACGCCGAGAGGGAAGAGAGGAGAGGAGGGGAGAGCTTTGACACTGATGAGGGGACCAGGGCCGGGTGCAGGAGGGTGGTAGGGGCGACCGTCGTGGGGGGGGACCCTGATGGGGCCTTGGTCTGAGTGCGGGGTGGCGCTGGTGCTGCGTCTGCCCGGTACGTGAGTCTCTGCCACCGACGAGGAGGACGACGGAGAGGAGGAGGACGAGGTGGACGTGGATGACAGTGGAGTCTGCGGGCTGCTGGTGGCGCTGCGGGGGAGAGGGGCCAGGGACGCGCCCTGTTGGTGCTGCAGGAGGAGGGAGTGGGTGAGGTGGGCCGGAGGGGATCCGAAGGCAGAGCCCCAGGCCAGGTGGCTCAGGCCGGAGTGAGCCTCCCTCTGGCTGGCGTAGTTGTTCAGGTGGGAGACTAGACGGATCCGCAGAGGGTCCGTGCTGTCCAGGCCTTCGATGATACTCAGGTAGCGGGCCGTCTCCGCCAGGCACTCCCTGAAACCCAGACCCCTGTAGTCCATCGCCAGGGCGTGGGCGTCGAAGTAGCCTGAGGGGCAAGCGAGAGGAGAGGGGATTAGTTAAAAAGGTCAGTTCATCAGCACACATCTAAACCAGTTAGTCCAGACTTCTGTCATGAATCAATACGACCCCGGCTTTGGGACTAATTTGGAAAAGCAAATTATGTGTCTAAGGAAAATGTATAATCTGGACATTTATTTGTTCATTTAAATATGTATTTTAAGTGTTACATTTCAAGTTTAAGAACTTTTTAAATGTGTGAATGTGAAGTTAGATGAGTTTTTTCTCTAACAATAAAACAATCCAACGCACCTTTGCCTCCGGCTGCATGAAGCATCTTCAGGTGGTCAACGGTCATCTGCAGGATCTCTGCTTTCTCCAATTTGGCTGAGCCCTTTAGTGAGGAGGAGAAGAATAAGTTAAATACAAATAAACCATAAGAGCATTAATAAATCCAAATCCAAACATTTTCATACTTTTAAAACTGAGCTCTGTAAAAGTGACGTACCTGTTTCTCGAAGGCGCTGGGGACGAGCCTGCGCAGCTCACTGAGGCTGTTGTTGATCCGGTCCCGACGCCTTTTCTCGATAATCTGATCAAAAACAAAACACACATTCATTTAGACTCGTGTTTTTTTTGTTGCGGAAAATACTTGTGCACGTGGGGATATCTGCAGGCTTCGTTCACCGGGTCAACAACTGACACGTTTTTACAAAAAAAAACAAAAAACAAGATCCACTTACTCCTCGACGCCTCTTCCTCGCCTGCACCTGAGTGGATGTGGCTGGAGACATGGAGCCAAGGGGAGAGCTCATGTTCCTGAAGAGGAGAAGAAATAAAGAGGATGAGTCAGCGGATTCTTGACCTTTCATGTGTTTTTACAATAACAGGGTTGTGGACTTCAATCATCTATCAACCATAATCATGAGGAATAAGAGAGTTAAAAGTTAAAGAAGTTAAAAAAACTAACTTACCCATTTTCATCTCCGCTCTCCTTCTCCACCTCTATGGTCTCATCCAGTTCGCTGTCCGAGGAGCTGAAGTCGTGGTTCCTCTTCATCTTGACTCTTCCTCAATAGTCCCTCAGTACAAGTCCTGTATTGTGAGGTGTTGTGCTGTGCGGTGTTGTGCTGTGTGGTGCTGTGTGTGTCTGAGTCCAGGTTCGGCCGCAGCGTCTCGGTTTGTAGCGCAGCCGCTTTCCCACGGTGTCATTTCAACGCTGCTGGCCGCCAGCAGGGGGCGGGGACGAGGGCAGGGCCAGCCAATCGCACACCGGTCCTGTGTTTGAGTGACAGCGCAGTTGGGCCCGAGCACGTCCCCTTTAGGCCCGAGACTGAGAGGAGGCGGAAAAAATCAAAGACCCCTCACTCTGAGGGTATTTCTGATGACTATGGACACTTCCTTCACCTTGATCGTTATTAAGGATAAAAGTCCAGTGTTTAAGATTTAGGTGAAAGGGATTTATTGCCAATAATTGAATATCAAATAATCCTATTGATGTTTTTACTAGTGTGTTTCAAATCTAAATTGTACAAACTACTGTTTTCTTTACCCTAGAATGGCCCCTCTATATCTATCTATCTATCTATCTATCTATCTATCTATCTATCTATCTATCTATCTATCTATCTATCTATCTATCTATCTATCTACCTTTTTGAATCACTACATGCAGAAATTGAAAAAGGACATAAACACAAACGTCTCTTTCTTTGATGAGCATCCTTCTCAATCTCATTGCAGTGTCCAAAATGAAACGTCATCATTAACACCAAGTCTTGAACCCACATGTCCTCTATTATTCTCCTCTTGAGACACGTGCACGTTCGCACGCACACTCTGCACACAGGCTCTCGCCCAAGTAGATACTGAGTTAATTTCCTTTTTAGGTGAACTACCCTCTTTAACATCAGAGTGACCGATCTTTCCAAGCATGGAGGATCTTTGGAGAGACTTTGACAGCGGTCCAATGGACTTTCGGTCCGTGCCTGTCCCCCCCACCACCACTCACCACCCTCTTCTCCCTCATCTACCCCCCTCTCCCCCTCCCACCACCCCTGCTCCCTCCTCCCTCCTCCTCCTCCCTCGTGCATGTCCCGGTGGTGATGAGGAGTGGCTGGCCGGCTGTCAGCACGCGCTGGCCGTGGGAAAGTTCCCCAACCGACGCTGATAACCAATCAGAGGCCGGCGGCCGTCTCCGGCGCTGGAATGAATGGAGCAATTGGTCGGGGCGACGGGCGGTCTGCGAGCGAGCGTGTGAACCTGTAATCCAATCCTGACTCAGGCAGAGACAGGGAGAGCGGCCGCAGCCGGAGGAAGCCGACGGGTCTAATCTTACCCCACAGAGAGACCTCATGCACGGCCACGACTTCAAGGAGTGCGTGCAGGGCGCGCCCCACAAAAGAGCACAATAATGATGCGCGCCTCCACATCAGCACCATATACACCACCACTGGCTCCTGTTGTGGTCTCTCACCCACACATACCCACACATACCCACACACTCCAAATGATGTGACAGAGCTGCTGGTGTGTGTTTGTCCACACTGAGGGTCTCGTGTTCCCGCAGCCGAGGGTCTCCTGCAGGGACCCAGCTGAGTCATGTCAAAGCACTTTAATACAATATCATTACACCAGTTAAGCTGAGGGCTGATAGGTGATAAAAGAATCCCACAATATAACTGTCGTCATAATAACAGCCTTGTGATGTCTTGATTCATTGTGTGAGGATTAAGCACAGTGAGGAGGGACCTAACTGATCCACCTCAGATTTACTGTTTATCAAGTGTATCATTCTCTGCTCATGAAGACGAGTTCAAAACCACAACTTCAATCTGGAGCAAAAGTCTCCTTCTAATTAAAAATAATAATTATGTGACATTTTTCATGGTAGGCCTTCATCTATTATATCATTTTATTGACTTGATATAATTGTTGGCCATAAATGAAGTTAAAGATTGACTTCATTGTTTGCAATCAGCATTGAAACCAGTTTGTACTGGCAGCACGATGACATTTTGTCCAAAACTGTCTGAAAGGAAAAATTATGTTTCAAAATGTCACTGAAGGTCATCTTTTACAATAAATAATGCATTATGGGAAACTTCAGGCAATGAATGAGGCGAGGAAGCATGAGCTTTGAAAATAAGTAAACGTGGAAACCCTGATTCAACAGACGTGAAAACAATGTTGCAACTCAAATGAAATACGACGGCGTTGCCAACTTTTATCTTGGGCTAATAAAGATTAACAGTAAATCGTGGATCGGTCAGTGCTAACACAAACACACGCATACACACACACACACACACACACACACACACAGTAACACGTTGATCCTTATCAGTGGGAGCCGAGAGAAACCAAAGGCGAAGCAGTCATCACAGAGAGAGAGAGAGAGAGAGAGAGAGAGAGAGAGAGAGAGAGAGAGAGAGAGGAGAGTATACATATGAATGAGAGGAAGCACTTAGGGCTGTTTTCATCTTATTGTTGTTGTACAAGGCTGCGCTTGAGCATGACAGACACACAGATGCACTCACAAATTCAACCACATGCCTATATATGATTTGTGTGTGTGTGTGTGTGTGTGTGTGTATGAGTGAGTGTGTGTATGTGTGTGTGTGTTGGGGAGGGGGAGTTTGTGGGAGCTGTTTTCACACACACACACAAACCTCTGAGTTCATGCAACCTGAGGCCTTTGTCACAATAAACACAGGTGTGCATCCACATGAGTTTCTGGCTCCGTGTGACTGTGCGTGTCCTTGTGTATGTGTGTGTGTCTGTGTGCGTGTGACTAGGGGGAGTGTGAGGGGAGGTGGGGAGTGAGCTCCCTTGTTGTATTTCAAGTTCACCCAGAGTTCCCACGCTGTTATTTTCTGCCCCGGCCGTCTTTGTTCTACCGGTCTCATCACATGTTGTGATTAGTAGGGCCTTTCAGGGGCCGCCCTTTGAAGGTGAGGGCCCGCAACACAACATTATCAGATCCCAGCCTCCTCCCTCTCCCACTGCAAATCAGGCCACCAAACCGATTCACACTCGGGGCCAGAGCTAAATCAAAGTCGCACTGACAGTTCACCTCCGTTGCTCTTGTGTTCCTTTTCTCTTTGTCTTACTTTCTATTTTGACGTATTGTCTACTGTTCTGTTTGCTTGGATTCATCCCTCCATCCGTCTTTTCTCCTCCTCAATCAGTGCTTTCCTGTTAAATTGAACTCACAGGTATTGTCGCCTCCTCAAAGCCTCTCTTCCGCTTCCAGATACTCTCAGATGCTATAAATTGATACGCATGGTTTAGGGTCGGTTCTAAACACAGAGATAAATACGTTTATTTAACATTCAAATATTAAATGATCTTGAACTTTTGGCCAGAAAATGATTTATTTCCACATCCTCTGCTCTCTCTCTTTCTGGATGTATACAAAAAAACTTTTAAGATTTCAATTTATTTATGAGCCATGACTGTCTTTCTGCAGCAGTAACATGTCATCAGTGCAGACATGAATTGAGTCTAGTCCATCTCACCCAATGTAAATGGTTGGAGTTATGCAGTGTGTGCACATTCAGGCTTTGAAGTTGTTTTAAAGGGATATTTCACCAATAAATTCCCCTCACTGCTCTGCACAGTCTATATATTGTTTTGCATTGAGTGTAATACTTCTCCTGTGCGTATTTACACAATGGTCCACATGTCACCGTGTGTTTAGTTGTATTAGTTTGTTTAGATTTGATTTCCTGCAGCGAGCTGATGTGGATCCACATGACTTCAGTGAGTGTAAATGGAGCCGGGCCGCGGTGCTGACAGACTGACACTGATGAATGATGTTGATATCATGTTCAGGAACCCTTAGTTTGTCTTAAACCAAACACAGTCATGCTAAACTGCTAACTAAATAATAAAGACTGAAATGTTCCTGGTGGTTTCAGTCTTAAAATGTCGACTGGCTTCGAAGGTGATTCTAAAAGTTGAGAAAAAAGGTAGTTTTTTGTTCAGGTTTTAAGTTAATTATCTTAAAATAACAATTATTAAAGTCAATTATCAGTTAAATTTACTCATCTGTGATCAGGTGAATCAGATCCTGACTGAGTCTGACTGGGTTTGCAGTCCGTACAGAAAAACCTTTATTTTTAAGCATATATTAAAACAAAAACTTATGGGAACATGCAAATGGTGTAAATACAGAAATACAGTATTTGTTTGTTTGTTTTTCTCATGCTTGATTCATTTGGAAATTGTTGTATTGTTGTTTCATTGCACAAAACACAATATGAAGCAGGAAATAATCCTTCCTCACATGTTGAATCATTTTCTTCTGTTGGTTTTGGTCATCTGTTAATTTAGGTTTCTTTAAATAAGGCAATAACACAAATGGGAAAAATGTTAAATATGTGTCATTTCAAAAAGACTGGAGAAATGTAAAAAAAAACATAGAAAATAGACACTGATCTTCATATCACGTTAATGGACAATCAAAAACATTTTTGAAACTGTGAAAAGTTAAGTTGCATAATGTTGCTTTAAACTCTACCCGCAATGTCATCACTGGCTGGATGTTTGGAGCAAACTGTTTTTTGTCCCGATCCATGTCAAACTTTAATGAGTTCTTTCTTGGCACATGTCCCAACCTTCCACTAATTTTAATGGAAATCTGTTCCGAGGTGTTTGTGTAATCCTGCTGACAAACAGACAAACAAACAAACAAACAAACAAATGGGACAGGGGTAAAATGGACACAACCTCTTTGGCAGAGGTAACAACCTAATCCTATGGTTCCCACACCAGACTTGTAAAAGAACCCCCCTTGTCGTGATTGGCTTCCAGCTGTGTCACATTTGCACCTACACATTGAAAGTGAGCATGGATCAACTCTCCATCTTCAGCAGATGAATGTGCAAACAGCCTGCTTTGTGTCCGCCCCCGCACAAACAGCACATCATCATCATTCCTCGCAGTGAAGTTGAGTAACAATAAGCCAAACACATTTTTGCGTGGAGACATGTTTCTGTGTAACATGCTTATCTTTGGCTTTGCCAGACCAAGCCTTGCAGTTTTTGGAAGGTGTGAGTCATGTTGAGACACAGAGGGCTACGGCGTCTGTAGGTTCACCACAGACAGATGTTCGTCCGCTCAAAACAATGCGTGGAGCTGCTCTCTGGTGAAACCCTGCGGAGGGCGAGCCTTGTTATTGTTTATAAATAGAGCTGTGTGGAGCCCGGAGGAAGGCTAACTTTGTTTCCCCTGACAGGCAGAGGAAGTGACGGCTAAATATGCACCAGACGTGTGACACCCGACCATTGTGCCTGAGAGCGAGAGAGAGAGAGAGAGAAAGAGAGAGAGAGAGAGAGAGATACCATAGTATTGTCCTTCACAAGGGTGGGGGTGTGGACGTGGTTTCATTGTTTTTCCTTGTCTATCGCCGTCAGTTACTGGGGTCCTCTCCTCCACCCCTCACGACTTGTATTCTTCTCCCCATTCGAGACTCTCTGTGTGTGTGTGTGTGTGTGTGTGTGTGTGTGTGTGTGTGTGTGTGTGTGTGTGTGTGTGTGTGTGTGTGTGTGTGTGTGCGTGTGTGTGTGCGTGTGTGTTGAGGATGTAGAGGATGTGTCAAAGTTGACCCACTGACACTCATCTCTGTCTGGTCTCCCCATGGGAAGTGTTCGAGGGCCTCCCCTCTCTGTCCCTCCATCCCTCAAAGGAAACACACACTGTGCTCAGACATTGGCTGAGCTCCGTACGTTCTCCTGATATCATACAGAGGGGCGGTGATGATGACGCAGATATAAAAATTAGTTGCTCCGGACATTTTCTGGAACTTTTCCTGCAAGGCCCCTGGTACAATGTCCAGAAACTGTCAGAGTGAGCCTGATTGTTGATATTTGTTTTAACTTGTCATGGACTCCAAAATGTGTCATACATGTAGTGGTGGTTACCAACTAGAGGAAACCAACAAATATGTCAATAAGGACCAAATTTATGTGTGTTTCAATGTATTTATATGGATGGATGGAGTGATGGGTGGATGATTGATCGACGACCAGACATATGGATGGACAGATGAGAAAGATTGATAGATAGATAGATAGATAGATAGATAGATAGATAGATAGATAGATAGATAGATAGATAGATAGATAGATAGATAGATAGATAGATAGATAGATAGATAGATAGATAGATAGATAGATAGATAGATAGATAGATAGATAGATAGATAGATAGATAGATAGATAGATAGATAGATAGATAGATAGATAGATAGATAGATCTCAGACAGCCGGGGTTGATGGACATATGTTGAACAGATCATGTCTGATGTCTGTGTTCTTTTCTTGTCGTCTGCAGGAACCTCAGACGACCTGAACACACTCCCCCATCATCTGTGCTCTGATCTTCTGAACGCTCTAATCCTCTGTCTGGTAAACTTGATATCAATATTTCAACAGGTGGATGAGTGGCTGACCGCAGCCTGTGACTCCCATGTGTTCCATTCAGTCAAGCACCTTCTGGTGAATGCCCACAGGACGTCATCATCAGAGCCGTCTGACTTTAATCTGGAGGTAAAGTGTTGGGGAGCGGAGCAGGTTTTTTGGGGTGGGGGGGTGGGTGTGTGTGTGGGGGGGGTCGGGTGTGTGACTCATGCCTGCAGCCAGTGAAACTCCTGGTGGGTGGCCACAGCGAGGAGCGAGTGTGAGAGAAAGTCGCGGAGAACAAAGGCCGTTATTTAGCTTTCATCTCAGCTTGAGGTAATTATTTGGTCTGAGGTTGACCCAGTCACACTTTGAAAGTGACCCAGTGGCCTTGGAAAACAGTGAGTTTTGCACTGTTTTGACATTTCCTATGATGAAGAGCATACAGGACCGGAGTGGCAGCCGAGATTAGAGAAAGGAAAACCTGCCGCCATGTGACAGAAGTCACGAGTAGCACGAGAAGTTCATGGTTTGTGCCCAGAGACTGAGTCAGAAGCCTTTGATATGGCTCTGATCTCTTGGCATGACGTGGAGATATGTCGAAATGTGAGACGGAAAACAACATTGGTTACACAAATTTGTTGAACGTGCACACACACACACACACGCACTTACGCACCCACACGCACCACACACACACACACACACTCCCAATGCAAACAAACTGCTTATCACTCATCTTTACTCACTAATTCGTTAACAAGCCTAAACAGTTGAAACATGTTTTAGCGTTTGACATTTGGCCTCAAGAGAAAAAAGAGAGCGAGAGAACGAAATGAGGCTCCCGTCAGTATCTGTGCAGCCTTGGGAGAGCGCTGCCCCCCCCTCTCCCGCCACAGTGAGGGGTTGCTGGTCCTCTGACCCCGGTAATGACCGCGGGTCAGGAGTCAGGTTGTGTGAAGGAACCGTCTACGTCTGCAGAGCGCGTGAGGAGTGCCTGGGAACCAGAGCTGGCTGTGTGATCCTGTGAAATTGATCTCTGCAGGCCCAGTGGTGTGTGTTTATGTGTGTGGCGGTTGTCTGTGTGTAGGAGTGGAGCGACCGCGACAGGAGACACACCAGCGGAAATGGTAGATCCCAATGGTCGGGCCCGACGTGCCGTGACCAGGGTGCCCTGTCTGCCTGTCTGTCTGCAGCGGGGATGCTGGTGGAGGGGAAAGATCCAGCTGAGACGACTTGAGACGACTGCACCGTCTCCTGAGGAAGAAAGAAAAGCATATGTAAACCCCAGATTAACATTTCTCATACTCTAAATAGCTAAACGCAGCACAAATATAGCCCTTGTACTTCACATTTCAGTGGGAACTGTTCTTTTTAAGAGCAAAAAAATGGTGTTTGACAACCAAACAATTGAAGCAGATGTGTCTGGTTCGTAAAAAAGCAACTTTCAACATCTGCTGCTTGGAGGGTCATGTGTTTTTATTTAGCCTTTCCAAAACCAAAAACATAAATTTAAATGTATCTGCCTTAACCTAACATGGCGGCACATTTAGATATTTAATAAAAAATAACTTTGAATGCAAAAATGTGGCAACAACATATTCTGAGCAGGAAGATCATGGGATTGGATCGAAAGCTCCAGAACAACGAGAATTGAACATTATTTTCTACTTTTATTAGAGTAACTTAAAAGTGTGTGTCTGGTAATGCAGTCCATGTACACATCCACTATATGCAGCAATTTGTATTGTCGTCTTCATACTGTAAAGATTTAAATGCTTTGCCTAAATAAGTTAATTTAATCAAATTTCAAGACACAGGGAAGAGTGTACGTTTAAGAGAACAAGAAGTACATGAGAGGAGGTTGTGTGTGTTTGTGTGTGTATATGTGTCTGTGTGTGTGTGTCTCTGTGTGTGTGTGTGTGTGTGTGTGTGTGTGTGTGTGTGTGTGTGTGTGTGTGTGTGTGTGTTAGAGAGACAGACCCCTCTAGTGAAGGTCTGGCCGCTCTTTCATCTCCAGCATCTGCTATTCTTCTTAAATCGCTATTCTCTCTCTCTCTCTCTCTCTCTCTCTCTCTCTCTCTCTCTCTCTCTCTCTCTCTCTCTTTCTCTCTCTCTCTCTCTCTCTCTCTCTCTCTCTCTCTCTCTCTCTCTCTCTCTCTCCCCCTCTCTCTCTCCCTCTCTTTGCGGGCCGCTGTCTGTCTGCTGCTCGACCACTTCAGTCATATCTGCAGGCTCGTTATGGCAGCTACAAAACCAATCCCTCCTTGTGCTTATTCAATCACAGAGGGATCTCGGGAGCTTTCTCGTCTGTCTCTTCCCTCCCAGAGGCTTTGTGCAGACATTTTCAGAACAATCAGATGAATTACAGTCGTTGGGACGTTGTGATGTCTGATCCCTTCGCTGTGCATGGGGCCTGCGTGGAAATGCGGCACACCCCGCTCAGAAATTCTTAGGTCTGCTTAAAAAAATAATAAAAAAGAATCCAGTCAGTACAAAAGCTTTTAAAGTAATGACAAGAGGAATACATATGTGCTGTATTGTGATGTGAAGGATAGTGATGGGAACGGAAGGTTTCCCATCAAAAAGACAGAAAAGGAAACAATTGCACATTGCTTCTAAAATAATTAAAGAAATGTACAATGTGTATTTTTTTTTACTATACAATAGAATATACTGTACACAAAGTGCCATTCTGTACAATATAGTAACATGCAACGGGTCTCAACATAATGTGAAATTAATTATAATTTTATTGTGTTGACATTACTCTACAGAGTGCCACTGTCTTTATGTTTTCACTTATGTATATCCTAATGTTTCCTAATCAGCAGGACAGGATGACAGAACTGTAATTTCCCTGATTTATAAGTTGAACTGTGAAATTCTCACATCAGTAATAACGCTGTAATACACTGTCAATCACCTCCAGATATTCAAATTCATTGCTTCATGAAACAATGTTACACAACAGAAAAAAACAATGTGTGTTTACACAACACGATGTCACGTATGAAAGAGTGAAAAGCTTTGCAGATGAGACGTTTGTGCTTCGGGCTTCAAATCCAGGTTTGTGGGAAGTCACACACTCGTGCGTGACTTACGTGTTGTCATGACATCACTCGGAGGCCTGATTCAAAACATTAATTAGACAGACTTCCCCGGCTTGTTTGCTTTTGGACTTGTGAGTGACGTGTGTGTGGATTTGTGCGAGCGCACACACACACACATGCATGCTGCTCCTCTGTGCTTTGTGTGAGGCTGCATGTGATTCAAGTTTTGGTTCACTCAATAAGACGTAGGCGTGTGTGTGTGTGTGTGTGTGTGTGTGTGTGTGTGTCTGTGTGTGTGTCTGTGTGTGTGTGTGTGTGTGTGTGAGTGGTTAGTGCAGCACTGATTGCTGTTTATTTGGTCTGTGGGTCGACACAGAGCCGAGCAGTCAGGAGTCCCACACTGACAGCTCTGTTTTTATTGGGTCCCCGTGGCCGTACCAATACTAACAGTGGGGTCGCGCTCTTCCCTCTGTCCCCCGCACCCCGACTCTCCCACACCGAGCTTCCTGTCTGACCGTGGTGGAGAAATACAGAGGGAAATTAAAGTACACGAGATTGAATCACCTCACAGTAACACATGCGAGGTGCGAGGACAGAATGTTTCAGTGCTTTCTTAGAAAAATAACTCATCGACCTGCAATAGATGAAAACTCCACATTAATAAAGTCCACACCTCCTCTGTGCGTCTGTATGAGACTGGATGGAAGGGTGTGGTACGAGTCAGGGAGGAACCCATTCCTTTTCAGTATGGAATCAGATCAGGGGCAGGATCCTGGATGTTACTTTTAATTTCTTTAAAATTTTAAGAGAATAGTTTATGGATCCTGATGAATCAAAAACATACACATTTAAAAAAACTGATTCCTGAGAGGGTGAAAGGTAAACGTTTCAGGGATGATGCTCTAAATGTGTCTTTTAAAAGTGTATAGATTTAGCAGGGCAGTATCCTGAACTAACCTCCTAATATCTGACTAATGGTCAGTGAGGAGATTGAATGAAATCTTTACTTACACAGAGGAAGTTCCCAGAGAACAGATTCTAGATCTAGTCACACACTGCAAATCAATATTACAGCTAAACATTTGATTTTAAAAGGAGAGAAGCTACATGACGACAAACTTATAAATTACAAATTTATATCTTCAATTTAACTGGAAGATTTGTTTTGACTGTTTGATCACTTGTGCAACTTCACCGACATCACGGAGGAAAGATTCACATCTCTGCACAGTCTGAATTGAACGAATCAATTCATTGATTATTCCTGCTAAACCGTCTGTCCGCACTGAAACATTTTTTTCTCATGACTTGTCACAGTTCAGCCCCTACACATAGATGTAAGATAAACACACATACACACACACACACTCACACACCCACACCCACCCACACACTGACACGCTCAAGACGGTCTATGGTACATGAACACTTAGTCAACCATGAAATGTGCCCCCGTCTCAGCCAACACACACAGCACTGGTAAAGAGGTCACTGCTACCCGCTTCACCGTCTGGTGGTGGTCAGACCCCCACCTCTCTCTCTCTCTCTCTCTCTCTCTCTCTCCTCTCTCTCTCTCTCTCTCTCTCCCTCACACACATCCACACACACACACACACACACACAGAGACACACACAAACACAAGGGCACACATCATGATAATGATATAATAACCTGTATTGTCTGTAACACTCTAACCACATAATGGGAAACAGTTTCTGTCCCTTCACCTGTCCTAACCAGACACACGCACACATGCACACACACACACACACACACACACACACACACACACACACACACACACACACACACACACACACACACACACACACACACACACACACACACAGCTGACGTCTTCCTTTTACTGAGAAGAAGAAAGTGATTAGAGCATTGGGGGAAGAAGGACAGGGTGGGGTGGGATGCTCAGATTGGACGGCTACGTGTGTGTGTGTGTTTGTGTGTCCCTGCTGTAACGGCTGCTCCCGGCCGTCCACACAGCTGTCTGCGAGACACACTCACACACACAAGCGCACACACACTGAGCGGCTGTGAGACATCCCCCCCACGACTGCTTCCCAGGCCTGCGACTGAGAGAGAGAGAGGAAAGGAGGGGAAACGGCTGGAATGGATTACACACAAACAAAAACATGCACACACACAAACACGCACACACACACACACAAACTCAGACACTAACTCTGTACTCCACCTGTATCTCTATGATCATGTGAGGAAAAGTTAGATGTTAAACTCAATCAGCTACAGTAGAGCTACATCTTCTATTCACATGACTTGATTATTTAGAAGATTCTCACATTTGACTGACTTGAGTGCATTTTAATCTCTTTGTCCTCTCCGCTTGAAACAATAACATTCTACATGTATTCAAATACTTTTTGGCAGTGATTGTATCAGTTGTCTTATCATGGTACTCACAGTAGTACCCTGAGATCTGGGAACACGGTGACATTGATAAGAGGTTTGACGGCGCAAGAAAAACCAGCAGTCAGAAAATCAGGCTGGTTATAAACACAACAGTGGAGCCTTATTATCTAAACCACCTGAGGTGAAAAGTTAACGTGAGCGCACATGAAGTGTGCTAATCCCCCACCACGCAGGAAAACTGCTGTCAACACCACCGCTGGTATCGTAGCTGCGACTTGAACCCCGAAGTGAGTGTGTAAACTGTGATGGATGTTTAGTTTGGGTAATAATCGAACTGTTTGCCTTCGGCTTCTCTTCCAAATAAAGCTGGACAACCTCGGGGGCGACCTCATTAGAAGGCTGCTTGTGTTTCCTGACTTTCTCAGATCTCAGGCGACTGCAGTGTTTTTATTACAAGGAATGTTCTGCAACACAGAACGAAAGTAAAAGTAGTTTCAAAGTCCAACTTCATTAGATCAGATTTTTTACCTCCGACGAGAAGCTTTTGTTTTTTCGCTCGAGTTGTAATCAGAAATTTGCAAAAACTACGGGACGGATTGCCATGAAACTTGGTGGAAGGATGTGGTGCTGCACATTAAAGAACCAATTCATTTCCTTTAAGGATCAGTTGGATGAGGATTTATTCCCCACTGTCTTTATCATTGTTAGAACCTTGTCGTTGGATTCCCAGGGAATAATTCATGGATCTTGATGAAACTAATCAGGTGCATAAAGGGGCCTGATATTAATGAGTCTGTATAATCCAGTGCGGCTTGAGTAAATTAAAAGTGACTTGTTCCTTGGTGTAGGTTCACATATCCATTCTGGTTCCCTAGGAAATTTGCAAACACTTAGAAAGTGATAAGAGAAATGTGCCAACATGTAATTTCTTCTTTCTCGGACCATGTTCTATACTTCCACCAAGTTTCGTGGAAATCCGTTCAGGAGATTTCACATAATCCTCCCAACCAACAACTAAACAAACCAACGGACAGAGGCCTCTTTCAAATAAATAACAAAAGAGATTGTTTATTAAGATGTAAATACATCACCTTTATCTACAATAAAAAAAATGCAGTGAGGGGATTTTATATCGTACAAAAGCCTTAGGAAGGAGGAAGAGGAGGAAGAGGAGGATGTCCGGGTGCTACATGTAGCACAGGTCACGTAGATCTCAACTTATCCATATATTGTTTGAGCACGGTGACACAAAAACACACATCCGTTGTTTAGTTATGAGGAAATAATGGTGTTTGAATCTTTTCTGTTTCGATCAAACACTCAAAAAGGAAACATGCCACAATCCATCAGTAACACTGCAATAATCTACAGAATCTGTAGATTTCTGTCACCAGGAAGTTGTCCATGGCGAACAGGAAACTGGAGCTCAGTCTCAACAGGAAGCAATGAGCAGCCACTTTGGCGAGAGCGAACCTCGCGGCGAGCAGGTAAACGTTTACAGAGGACGTGTCGATTTAACACATCTTCAATCCAGCGAATTTAAAAACACGTCGAATGTCGACAATAATGTTGTGTTAACCTGTAGAGTTGTTCACAAGTGTGTGTTGCTCTTGTGAACACAAACAGCTTCGGATACATCCTTCCCAGGAGTGAAAAGTTTTGCTTCTGGAAATGTTTTGATTGCAGAAAACGTCTATTTTAGTTATTTGTCGAGGGCCTCGTGGTATTCTGGACATGCCGTATGAAAACACACTGTTTACGTTCGCGTCGGGCACTTTACGCTGTGTTTGTTGACCCTGCGGATGGAAATAGACAAGAGGCTGGAGTTTCACAGGCACAGGAAAAGGCTTTGTTGGCAACCGCGAGCGCTCGGAGCTGTCAGTGCGGGCGTCAGGATCTGGAGATCTGCAGTGATATACCGAGGCCCTCGATCGCAATCAGCTTCAGTGAGGAGGGATCCTGCAGGTTCTAATGAGAGACTACTGTAAGAAACAAAAGGGCAAAAGACAGAGGGAAGGAATCAAAGTCATTTGACAGAATGAGGCTCCATGAAAATCAAAGTTGTGACATCCAGACCTCAGATTTTAATGTCCGCCGCTCACCACACATATTTGCTTTGTAGCTTTTCAGTGATTCTCATGAATATTTGGGAGCATGTTTGGGCGACAGCGGGTTCCTCATTGTGTATGTTTGCATGTGTGTGGCGTGTGTGTGTGTGTGTGTGAGAGAGTGTGTGAGAGGGAGAGAGCACTGTTGTGGTTATCGATGCATATTTCGTACGAGGCACGGCATTATGAGCTGGGCAGAAGTTGAGAGGGTGGTGGTGTGTTTGTTGTGTGTGTGAGAGTGTGGGAGCGAGACAGAGAGGAGAGCCACGAAGACACAGAGACGGAGGAAGCCAGACATATACTTCAAGCAGAGTTGAAGGCATAAGGATTGCATGGGTTTGATTTAGATTTAGAAGAGAGAACGACATGATGTGTGGGAGGAGAGGGGATAAAAACAAGAAAGAGTGGTAGTGTGTTAATATGTGTGCGTATGTGTGTGTCTCTGTGTGTGTGTGTGTGTGTGTGTGTGTGTGTGTGTGTGTGTGTGTGTGTGTGTGTGTGAAATACAGCGGCAACCCGATCCAGTGCGAACATGACCCACACGCAGTCATGACAAAACAACAGAAATCCCTAAGCGCGCACACACACACACACACACACACACACACACACACACATTGAATAAAGATGCATCTATACAGGTGCAGATATATACTGTACAGGATCATTACATAGTATAGCGGGTACTGTCTCCTCAACCGTTCACCGCAAAAGGTTTCAGGTTCGAATCCTGCTTCTGCCAGGGTCCATGTGTCTGGGTGGGTTTTGTCTGTGTACTCCAGCTTCCTCCCACAGTCCAAACACATGGACATTGGGGTTATTTTTTTAATTGTAGGGATGTGAGACGGAACGTTTGTTCATACAGTCTACCCAATGTTGACCCTCACAAGGTTGTAGTGGTATAGATAAGCGATGGATGAATTTAATGCTCCCTGAATGACATTTTTATCTATGATGAGGAATTACGCCACGAAAAATGAAAAGGTTTGGAAATATCAAAACTTTACAAAAAGTACATTTTCAAGGTAACTCGTTATTTTAAGACAGAGGAAAGTGTCGAAGTTTAACTTGGATCTCACTCTGAGTTGCAGTAATTGCAGTGTGTGTGTGTGTGTGTGTGTGTGTGTGGGTGTGTGTGTGTTCTTGGGTGTGGGATCTGCAGCAGCAGCTGTTGGATTATAGAGAGTCGACGTGTCCCTCATGTTCTTCGGAAGCTGTCGTCATGTTTCCTGTGTTGCATGATGTCACTTCCTGCACCGGGATGGCGTATGTGTGTGTGTTGTGTGTTTCTGAGGGTGTGGACACGCACCGGATCCAGCTGCAATGGGCTCCCTGATGTCTGTTGCACATGAGTGTAACTAACACACTCTCACACAGGACAGGGCAGACTGGAGATTGCAGCAGGTAGATTATATTGTGTCTGTTCAGTCTGCACATACAGAGTCAGAGTTTCTCCAGCTTCTCCTTGGAGATAAGTGCAATCACTGGTGCTGACCGACATGCTTCCTGTCTCTAATATATTTAGCCTGTGACAGAAGGTGGAGGATGGAAGTTAATGGAGCCTCATTAGTGATCAGGCTTTTTCTAGCATCAGTTGTTTCACATCCTAAATGGAAGACTTGGTCCGGGCGACACTTTTCAGGAACTCTATTCCGACAGCTCTGTATAGGGTATATATATATGTATATATTCTCCATATGTTGGATCTATTTATATTATCATCACTGCGACCAGCAAATGTTCATTGGCAGCTGGTGAAGGTTAGTAAACATGACAAATGTACAGGAGTCATTCTGTAGTATAGTTCAGGGCCTTTTCACATTCTATTAAAAATTTCCATTTCAAACAAAGTTGTGAAAATGATGTAAAAAGTCAAGTCATTCACAAAGTGTAATTGTTTCTGCATCTTTATCACCAACTCTCCATCCATCCATTCAACAAATTAATTCCCTCAATCCACCTCTCTATCAGGTCTTCCATCTGTCCATCCCTCCATCTCCCTGATCACTCCCCTCATTCATCTTCCCTCCACTTCTCCACCTCGTCTATTCGTTCTTGTTAGCGTGACCCCGTTTCAGAGTGTATGGTTGGCAGCCGCGCTGCCGGGACACGTGGTTCATAGACTGGGGAGGTCTGGCATCACACTCTGTCTTTCCTCTCACACCATTTATTATCTGGACTGAGAGACTCCCAGGACCCAGAAGCCTGTGCTCACATGAACAAGTGATACACACATGCACACAAACACACGTACACATGCTGCCTGAGACACGCAACAGGCAGGATCACGCACATCACACAAAGGAATATAAGCAGGACTCTTCCGCTCAGTGTGAGAACATCAGCGAGGTCTCTCCACCAGAGTCACACAGATGTTCCTCTTGGCACCTCAGCAGGTTGTGGTGGGGCGGCTCAGGGGGCCTTTCTGGAGTCTGGGGGGCCACATAGGGCCAAACAGGGCCCCAGAGCCTGGATGAGAGCTTCCTTTGTGGGACACAAAGCATTGTCTGTGCTGGGAAAGGCCATGGCGATGGGAACACCGCCCAGAGCTGGACACTGAGTAGGGGTTCTAGCCCTGCGTATGTGTGTGTGTGGGTGTGTGTGTGTTTGTGTGTGTTGTAAAACTGTGAGACTGCGAGAGTGGGTCCGAGTGTGGGAGAGAGAAAGTGAGTCCTCTCTTATGACACAGAAAGATGGGTGATACAGTGGTATGCACGTCTGTGTGAGTGCGAGCCAGCGTGTGTGTGTGTGTGTGAGGTACTCCAGACTGCTTGAGGTGTGTGTGTGTGTGTGCGTGTGTGTGTGTGTTTGTGTGTGTGTGTGTGAGAGAGATGAGCAAGGAAGTTGTGTGAAAATCCGTGTGTGAGAGTGTGAGAGAGCAGCTGGAAGGACAACGTCAGAGCAGCCCACCAGTTCTCTCTTCGGTCTCATCAGTGTGAGCTCAGTGTTGGAGCCGGGTCACACCTGACAGCGCTGCAGCCCGGTTCATACGACATGTGAACCTCTATGACACCACTACCACGGCAGATCAATGACGTTCACACAAGAGAAATGGATGAAATATAGTTTTCAAAATAAAAATAAGCATCAGCGTCAAATGAAGCCTGTGATAAAGCAGTTACCATAGAAACAGACAGTGCAACAACCAGCACCGCACCCAGCTTTTCTGTCGAACATGATAAGATACGGTGCTGAGGAGGGACCAGGAAGCACCGCGGCTATTTTAAGACTTTGGGAACTGTCGCTTGCGAAGTTCGAAGAAGCTGGCATGAGCCGGAGGAGCGAGCTTGCATGTGTGCATGAGCGTGAGTAACGGGGTGGAGTGGGGGTTTCTGGGACGGTGGGAATGGATGAGGAATGTCAGAAAGCCAAAGAAGGGGAAAGAATGAAAACAAAAAAGCAAAGAAGTGGTTTATGCCCACAGAACAAAGATGGAGAGAGTTTTTTTTTATAATTGGCCTTTTCCTTCGGGTCCCAGACTTACTGGCTGAGAGGAGGAGACGGGGGGACAGAGGAGAGTATGTAGTCTCCCTCCAACACACGTATACACACACACACACACACAAACACACACACAAACACACACATGCTCACAAACCACATAGACAGCCCAAACTCCAGGAAGATATTAGAAGAGCTTAAAACTGAGGTGATGTGGGAAGTCGACAAACCATCACCATCTAATTCCTCTTGCCACAACTCCTTTACTGGCCAAGCACACACAAACACACACACACACACATAAACACAGAGACACTCACACACACTCTAGCCGTTACAAAGAACTTGTGAAAACACGCATACCACACTTTACTCCAGCACATGTGTACATCAGAGCGGGCCCTGAAATCCTCTGTGGCCTCTGTGTTTTACATAAGGCAAGCGTGACCCTAATGCACCATGGAGAATCTGTGTGAGTGTGTGAGAGTACGTGTGTATGTGTGTGTGTGTGTGTGTGTGTGAGAGAGTGCGTGTGTGTGTGTGTGTGTCTACTCTTCAAACCACCCTGGAAAGCCCCGCTCCTTAAAAGCCATGTGGGTCCACAAACCCTGCAGAGCTGCCGTCTCATAGTTTATTCAGCTATTTCTGGGAGCCGCGGTTGTTTCGGCGGCGTTTGAGAAAGGAAGAAAGCTGAGAGCGTTTCTGTCAGAGGTTTGTTCTCTCGCTGGGAGGTTCAGGGAAAATTGGATGTTGGTGTTTTTATGGTATTGTTCTTCACATTGTTGTCAGAGACATGTAATATACAGCCAAGATTTATGAGAGAGAGAGAGAGAGAGAGACGGCCACCATTATTTATTCTGTGATGTATTTACAGACATCTGAGTACTTTCATCCACCGTCATGAGGATCCAACATACATTTATTTTGAAATTATTAGTGGTTTCGTGCTACTTGTCCAAGACATTTGCATCATATTAACTTTCTGTAATTTAAACAGAACAACACACCCGACCACTCTCTGTCTCTCAGTCCTCATTCTGCAGGTATCTCTGACTCCAGAGCAGTCAATGCTCCAGAGCTGCAGGATCCGGATCTGACACTTTCTGACCTTTACAATTTGTATTATTGTAATTAATAGTGGTAGCAGTAGTATTGTAAAAAGGGTGGTGTTGGATTTCTCCTTGCTATGTTTCATACCTTGAGATACCTTGTTGTGATTCTATACAAAGAAAATGGAATAGAAATGAAAGTCTAATTCATATGATCAATAAATTTGTTTCTCCAGTGAACACAGATGCAAACTCGGTGTTTAGGATATTTGAGCTTGACTCAAATGAAACTATAGTGGCTATATGTTCATCACAATGAAGAAACTTGTCACTCGAGGCCGTGAGCACAGAGGAGTGAGCTGCAGGCCCTTCTCACAGCAGACGTTATGTCATGTCATTGTGTGGAGAAGCACAGGTGCTGTACTGATAACAGCAACAATGGCCCTGTTTGGGAAAAGGCCCGTGAGACTTTGGATAATACTTGTTGGTCGCTGGTATTTTGTTTGGTGTTGCAAAGTATTGTTTTACACTATCAACAGTAAAAAGTACAAATTGAAGTTTCTTGGCTGATTTGATTCCCTGCAACACAAATAAATACAGAGTGCATTTTGCATTGACTTCCATTCATTGAAAAAACTCAAACTTTAACCTATCCACGTCTCCACTTTGGTCCCTATGAGGTCTACTGATCCTCAAGAGGTAACACACACACACACACACACACACACACACACACACACACACACACAGTGGATGTTGTCAGTGAGCCGGCTGCAGCAGCTCCGGTTGCGGTGTCTCGTTTCCACACGATGAGAGTGTAATCCGTGCAGGTTCCTGCCTGCTACTTTGTTTCCCTCACTGTCTGACTCATCCCTCCAACCTGTGGGAAGGAGGGAGAGATGGACTGTGTCACTGTCATAACACGGGATTACTGTCTACAATACACTTTCTCACAGGGATGGGAAAGATGCCCTGGAGTTTCATGTCTTCCCCTCTGTTGTTGTCCTCTCAGTTTTCTCAGATTGCACTTGTTTTGTTTATCGGCCATTATATCCTTTCCCTTTTCTTTTTCCTCTGTCTCCTCTTGTCTTCCAGAGCTTCCCCCATTTGGATTCATATTTTCAATTCCTCTGTGAATAATGGCTTCAAAATCGTTGAGGGAAACCTTTCAGTGCATCCAGTTTCAGCCATTACAGTTTTGTTTTCATGCGTAATCACGACAACGAGGACTTTCAACGAGTGCAGATTATCACATCCTCCAATGAGAGATCATATCTCTACATTCTTTGTGGTGTGTTTCACTGAGTAAGAGACTCAAGTCCGTATGAATATTCTGAGCTGTTTTTATAAATGTTGCCGGCTTCACACATTGACTTTCCTGGATCCCACACCGACTCTGCTTTGGGTTTCGGCCTCCAGGGCAGTTTCTGTCAGGACCTTTAGCCTTTTGAGGAAATCAGATGACAAGGGTCCCACAGAAGAAAGTTACTGGAGGCTGAGCAACATTTTCACAAGCAATATAAATACAGTTACACAAGCAGTATTTTCATCATCAAAATTAAGTTTATTTAAAAGGAAAATTAATTGCAACTGACTTAAGTTTTTCAATGACCTAATGAGGAAATCCTGTTGATGAGAGGTTGCATATACATATCTTTTAAATGTATCAATATAATGTTACACGATCGAAACTGTGTCAACTCTGGCTCCATGTAACATCACAAGCGTAACTTGACAGGTCCTCCATCTTTATCTTTATTGATTTCTATTACAGGGAAGAGCTGGTTTGAATTTAACCATTTTTTATCAACCTCAACCAAGTCTTTTTGCTTCCCTCACCACAGACAGAACTCTAAATGGTTAATAGATATATAATATCTATAATAATCTTTTTTTTTATAAAGTAAACCTTTTTTTGTGAAATCCTTAATATTTTCAACAGCATAAAAACCAATCAGATCAGACTTGAAAAACATATGCCCAATTTAGTAAAAAGTTCACTAATAGCACTTTGACAAGTACTCGATTTGATCTTATCTCTCCAAGTGAGCATCAGTGCAAAGTTTTGATAGGAATCTTTTTCCCACTCGGACCGGCCTGTTCTCTCTGTCCCTCTCCTTCGTTCTCATCCTCTGTGTGAATCCCAGGTCTTATCAGCCAGCACCTGCACCACTGCTCAGCTCCAGCAGACTAAATCCAGCCGGATCAGAGCTAAACACTGTGGGATTACAACACAGTTTAACACTGAGGCATTGAGACTTAGGCCTGAATGTACTTTCTGCAGCCGCCTTCCAACACACGAACAATCAACCTGTTCTGCAGCCATCCCGTTTGACGTGCCGTGTGGTGGAGCTGCCAAAAGCCACCTGTCCCTCAACGTCAGCTTTCCATATCGTGATGAACCAACACCCACGTTTTATCAAAGGGCGCTCCATCTGAGGGTAATAAAGCATATTAAGTTTAATGATCCTACAGCCGCCTGCAGCCACACATACGTGTTTGTTAGAGCCCTGGCTCAAGTTTCAAGGTATTGGCACTTCCGAGAGAACAATTTCAACGTGATTCAAGCTCCTACATGCAGCCCACAGTGGGGTTGAGGTGAGGGAGCTACAGGTCTCGATGGTTTGCCGTTTGGGTGGATGGCAACATCAAAAGCTCCACACGCACACTGCTCCTCTAGGTGCCAAAAGAGCTTTACAAAGTACAAAGAAGAGCGAACAACTTGTCCCGTATACAGCATCAACATGCTGCTATCAACCTGGCAGGAAACCCAGTGCCAATAAACCTGCACCTGCACCTGCGCTGACTGTCCGCCCTCCATGATTGTTTCCAAATCTTCCTCGGCAGGACGGAAGGAGACGTGAAAGAGTTCAAGTGCTTCATGTCAAGACCGAGGCTGACGTGTGTTTTGAACTGTGGGGTCTGAAATTGTTTTGTCGCCCCGGGAGTGGAGATGTGGCCGGCTAAACACGGCTGGTAAGAAAAACAAATAGTGCTTGACGTATTTTGATGTAGAAGAAAAGGAGGAAGCTTTGAATTCTGAATGCCAACGGTTCAAAGGGCTGAAACGAGTGGGCACGCACGCACTCACACACACACACACACACACACACACACACACACACACACACACACACACACACACACATACACATGCATACATATACACACAGTAAGTCATTCAATTTAAACAAACAGGAGGCCTCCAGGACCCTCACAAGGCCATGCTCATGGTAACTGGGGTTACCATTTGCCTTACACACACACACACACATACATGTTCTAACAAACATAAGAGGCCATTGCGAGGCCTGGTTTCAGCAAGTCATTGTTGTGTTACGTTCACACACACAGACACACACACACATAAGCCCCCCCATCGCCTATCCTGTTTCAACTCCACGCAACCACTAATGCGTACAGCCACACAGGAGAGGCCTTGTGTGCGAGGGGTCGTAACAACTGCGGCAGTAGCTGTGACGTGACCTTTCACCCCTGACAGCATGGGAAAGTGGGGACACTCAGCTGTCAGGACCCCAGTGGGCTGGTTACCCCCATCGGTAATGGTTAAACGATGATTAGACATCAGTGGGAAGACACCCACAACGCTCGGCAAGGAATGTGGTGAATGCATGCAAATGGACAAAGTTTACACAAACACACATAAAAGGAACATCTGAGCAGTACGCACACACACACGCACACACATGAGCACACATATCATAAGATCACTGTCCTGGCCTCTGCGGTAATGATGAGCAACTACATTGTGCAATCATAGCTCGGCAACCGCACCGTCAGGAGGGGGCGGTAGTGAGAGAGATGTTCATGATGATAAGTCTCGAGTGCGACCTCAAGACTCAAAATACAAGAGCAAATGTGCACAGTATCATCTGTTTTACCATAACCTGCAATCGTCAGCATACAGTGATAGTGAGTTCCATTTCTCTACTAATAATTCAGCACATTGTTGAATTAGTACCAAACTTTGTGGGTTGTTCAGTTGAGTTGAAGCGTGATACTCAAGCATCAGACGTCTTGTCACCTTTACCTCTTTGAAAAACAGTTCGACACTGAAGCACAATGAATCCTGGGACAGGTTGGGCCAAAATGGATCCGTCCTCTGGAGCCTTTGTTGAACTGGGATGAAGATCGCATTTGTCAGCCATATCTGGAGAGGCCTTCGAAATGGGACAGCCTAGTCACGCTGCTGTGTTGCAGTCAGTTTCTTCTAATGCACCCTCCGAAGGATGCGAACCCTGAATTGAGACACAGCTATTGCTTTGGAACAACTCACAGAGCTAGCCTAAGTTAGATTAGCTATCTAGCTATAGCTGTGTATATAAATTAGTAGTTTTGTGTATTCCACAAATGGTATTCAGCAAATCTGCCCTATGTAAACCATAGTATGTGCTGTGAGAGGCAGAGAAAGTTTGACAGGTGCAACAGTTAGCAGGCAGGTCAGGCTCATTGACACATAAACACATGCATGTGCACAAGCTAGACTGTGTGCAAAAACACACACACACATGCCAGTAGTCAGCTGAATGCTTGTGGAAAAGTTCACACAAACTTAGTACTCCACAAAAACTGTCAAACATACACGCACCATATGTAAATGTGAACAGATATAAACTCAGCATGTACACACACACACACACACACACACACACAGATATTGTTTTATTCTGCCCTTTAAGACCTATGAATATTTCTGCCCGTGTCGTTTGGTTCTCACAGTCCTCAGTCACAGAAGGAATGCCAAGTATCCAGGAACCCCCCACCCGCTGAGCAGACCAGTGGTTAGGCCCGTGATTTGAAACAGCCCTGGTTGTTCCCATGTCACACGTTGTGACAGGGGGCATGTGGAGGTACAATATGTGCCAAAGCTCCCAGCAGTCAACTCTCCAAGTGGCTTCGCAGACTCCAGTCTTTTTTTCTTTTTGGAGGTGGAGCAGAGCTGTTCACAGAGCAGCTCAACACCACTTCACACAAAGATCCCAACGTCGTGTTTCATGTTTTAGCCCATTAACTACAAACTGTGAACATTACTGCTCATAATTTTCTAAATCACAGTCTAGGTCTTTGAGGTTTTTTCCTGCTTTCCTGGCAGCCGCAGACTCCAGTTCATGTCGGGACTATTTTAAAACCATATTTCAGGAGTTTCCCACTTGCAATAACGCAGCTGAAAACCACCAATTCCTGGATTTATTCATGAAAGCTAAGTTATCAAAGCTCAAACCTATTGTCAGAGAAGAACTTTGAAATTATATATTCTGAAAAACTTTGAATTATGTTCAGTAAAATCCTTCAACACCAACTAAATATGCACATGACAACTACATGATACGTAAAGATAAGAGAAGATCGCAATTGAAAAATATCCATAGGCTAAATTCAGGGAAATTTCATGGATGCACTTTATTTCTTTATAGGTTGACATGGTGAGGGTATCTATACACACATCCACCATCATGACCTCCACACTGTCACATTGAACTTTGGTCAAGTTAACTACCAATATGTATTACTTTTAAATCTTAGTGTCTTTGAACGCAAAAACATACAAAACCTGTTATGTTTGGAAATGATAATCCGTATTGACTGGTATGCCAGCAGTGCTTTGTTACAGTGAAGAGATAATTGTGTATTTACTCTCATCAGGTTTCTTATAATGGGTCAATGAACGCACTGCCCTCACGGATCATCCTTCAATTGTCATAATCCCTCAGACAGCTGGGACCCTCAGAGCCACAGATGCCCAGGCGAGAGGGACCTAGGCAGAGTTCAGGCCAATAAGGAATGGAGCAGAGTGTGTGTGCAAGTGTGTGTGTGTGTGTGCTGAAAACCTGTTACTTATATGCATGTGAACGTGTACATGTCTGTGGGACGCAGGTTCACGTCTGTGGCGTGGAAGGTTTCGTGCTCTGCATCCTTTCCTTGTCAGGTCGGCAGCTGACTCTGATTAATATTTCACAGCTAACAAATGGAGAGCATAGGCAGGCTTACGTGTGTGTGTGTGTGTGTGTGTCTGTGTGTGTCTGTGACCTTGCCATGACAGCATTATAATTGACATAATTACCCGCTCTCTTTAAACTTTAAACATCACACACACCCTTTCAGACACAGGCACACACTTGTATACACACAGACACACACACACACACCCACACACACACAAACATCCACACACCTTTCACTGTGCAGGTTCACATGTCTAAATTGATATATGTTCAACAGTCACATGCAGAGGGGTGACTAAATTATCACGCTGCAGTGCCCAGACCAAACACACACACACACACACACACACACACACACACGTTTGAGGAGCTAGTCTTATTAGGACTTTGCATTGACTTCCATTCATTGTGGACAGCCTAACCAAAAAGTTAATCCTGACTTTAACCAGGAGCTCAGAAATGACATTTTGCCTCATTAGGACCAGATTTCGGTCCCCATGAGGTCTGCTGGTCCTGACAAGGTCAGTGTTTATACCAGAGAGGGTCCTACACACACACACACAGACTTGTTGTCATATGTCACCTTTGGGTGACATTCACTTCCTGAAGATTTAACCTAAGCCTAATCACTAACTCTAAACAATCTGTGTTTTCCCAATTAGGCTCACAGGTTTTTAGTCTGAAATGTTTATCCGCTCTATGAATAATAAATTGAACAACTGTGATTAACTGGGAACATTGGAGGCTGGTTGTATGTAATTCACATTTCTCTCTCCATTTCTTTCACGTGCTCTCACTTTTTCTGAGTTTGATGTCTTGGTTTTGAGCTTGTTGCCATGAAGTTTTTATAAACACGACATCTTGTCTCCATCAGGCTTAATTCTAATTACTTCGCTGGCTGATTAACTTTTCTTCTGAGTATATCAGTATTTAAAAGATTCAATTTATCTCATAATAGGACTTCTGATTAAATATATGCAAAACAAACACTACTTAATGTTTTGCAAATGTAAGGATAAATTCACACTAATCTTTGTGTCTTCTAAACACAGCAGAGTTTCTAGCATGGTAGAAAATAATCAAATTAAAATACTGTCATCAATTTAGCTAAATTGCAATTTATAAAAGTATTTAAATGTGATCTGAAACATTCCAATCTACAAGTAAACAAGTCTGTAATATCACAGGTGTAATTGGTTTTCTATGGTCTGTTATTCATACACATTTCTGTCAGTACCTAAAAGCACTAAGGTACCGACACAAGAGAGCGCTGTGAAAACAAAATGAAATTCTTCACTTAAAGCGGATAATACAAGGTTTTCCACAGCTAATCTCACATTAAATAGTTATTAAGGTGACTATACATACTTTCCCAAAGTTAAAAAGAAACCCTCAGTCTACTTCTATCGGCTTTTGACCTTAAGGTTAACTCTCAGCTCTCTTTCTTCTTGCGTGAGTAATCTCTTTACAGGGGCCGGGGCGTCACAAGCTTCAAACAGCAGATAACTCATTTTGGAATGAAAATTAATGTCAAAGTTAAAACAGATATCTTTGTTGTTTGCTGTTTTTGTCAGTGAAAACATCAAAATAAAAATCTTTATCTCATGTGAAAGTTCTCCCCTATGAGACCGCTTTGATGAGGCCTTTGATGTGGAGGAGTCATGGTAATACCGGCGATGATGGTAATTGATAACGGTGAGCCGAACAGTAAATGGCTGTTCATCAGGGATAGGAAGGGCTGAATGGAAGCCAGACTGGATGCTGCCGAGCCTCGGGCTGTGTGATAATAAAAGGGAGGGGTTGTCCTGGCGATGATAAGAAAAAAAAATGGAAATCTTGTGGTTGTGTGTGCTTGGAGCTGTCACCGTGTCTACGTGAGAGAGTGTGTGTCTGCGTATGGCCAGAGAAGTGTGTGTGTGTTTTGTGCCCGTGGTGTGTGCTGGTGGGTGTGCGGGCCTAGTTGGGGTGTAAAGGTCAGAGAGTGTGTGTGTGTGCAGCAGGTGGCGGAGTGGCAGGAAACCAACAAACACTGTCACTCCAATTAGGGGGGAAAGTGGGGAGACAGAAATTAGGCTGAGAAGAGAAGAAGCGAGTGGGAGAGAGGAATCAAGAGCACCCGGTCGGAAAAAAGAGACGTAACACTGTTCTGATGCCACAGAACCACACATTGCAGCTTTTTCTGATCGACAACATCGTCTGTCGGCCGTCACAAAATCTTTGTCGTGCTGTGAAAACTCTATGGCTGAGGTTTGGTGAACGTTTGGCACAAAAACAACTTTTCGCTGTAATGGTTGTGGAAGCTTTTTCTTATTACAACGTTAATGTCATTAGAATGTATGTATATAAATAAAACAGGTAAAAATTATAACTTTTTCAGTCAAAGAAAATCGATTATTGTATTAAAGAGCTAATTTTCACCTCACATGACTTATATTTACGCGAGGGATTCAAAACATACATATTTATAAATGGCTTTTTATTGGTTAAATTGGTATTTTCAATAAAAAATGTTGTGAGGACAAACGAAGACGAATTTGATTCAGACTGAAAACAATAAAGGAGAAGAAGCATGACGGATAGGAGGACAGCACGTCCTGTCTCGCCAGCTTTTATCTCACCGTGTGTGTGTGTGTGTGTGTGTGTGTGTGTGTGTGTGTGTGTGTGGGTGTGGGTGTGTGTGTCTGCGACTGTGCTGTAAACTAATGGAGCTGGCAGGGCGGAATCAATTACTGACCAGCAAGGATTTTCCCACAAGCTTGAGCTGGTGGGAAAACAGGAGCTCCATGCATCTGTACGTGTGTGTGTGTGTGTGTTTGAGTGTGTGTGTGTGTGTATGAGTATGTGAAGGTGTGTGAGGACAGGCGTGTGCACGTAATCATCTTGGCTGTTATCAGTGCTTATCTGTATATGCAAATTTATAGGTGTGTTAATGTTTACTTTTGTGTGTGTGTGTGTGTGTTTGTGTGTGTATGTGTGTGTCTGTGTGTGTGTGTGTGTGTGTGTGTGTGTGTGTGTGTGTGTGTGTGTGTGTTTGTGTGTTTGCAGACAGCTGGCACAGAGCAGACACTGGGAAAAGAGCCCACAGGCCTCCGGTGGAGAAAAGTGTTGACTTACAGTGGAGTGACTCAGTGAGCACAAACCGTGTTTGTCTGGTTTTCTCGCTCTTCTGTCGCTCCCAGGAAAAAAGGAAAGAGAAAAAGAATTTCTATCACACGTGGCTTCTGATTTCACCACAAAACTTTTCTACATAAATCCTCCCGTCGGTTTTAATGGTCCGGCAAACTGAAACACGTGAAGCTGCAGATGCACGTTGAGCGGTTCTGTCCAGAACAGCACGTACCATGTCAACATAAACTGGTGGATTGTGTGAGAAAACAGGGATCACACTTCAGCAGACGGTTCCCCTTGAAGACGGCCCTTGTGAAGTGATCACTGCCTGGGCGGAGTTTACTTTCATACACGGAAGATGCTTGTGTCTGAGCCCTTTGCCTCAGGTTTTATGTTAATAGCCTCTTTTCAGGAGCTGAAATCCTGAACTGATTCCCAGAAATGTGTTTGCCCTCATTTCGACCACAGCTGACGTGTGAAGACTTTTTGTCCGGCGCTCGTCTATTCAAGACCAGATCACACACAGCTCTGCACGTGGCTCTGTAATACCGTACACTGTGTTCAACATGATTCATCTACTCTATCTGTGTTTGTTGTTTTTGTGCGGAAATTCCCTGAATTTTGAACACAGACTGTGAATAAAGAAGGATGACTCATCGCCACTTCCTTCCACTAAGAACCGACCTAAAATGACCATCTTTTTTAAGTTCAGTCCATGTCCCATCCACTAACATAGTGGAGACAGGGTTTAGGTTGTTTTATGTTTGTGTTGTTCCTTCGAAGCTGAATCAGGACTCTCAGACAAACAACAATAGCTGTCATGTTATTGGTACTCGCTTTGCATCTCTTTGTAGTTGTTGTGTGTCTCCTTGTGGTCATTTGGCATCTTTGTGGTAACTTTGTGACTGTGTTTTTCAGTAATCGTCATGTGTCTATCAGAGTATAGAGCTGGTTCTTTCTGGGCTTATAGAGAAAGAGGGTTGGAGCAAAGGTTTCACATTATTGTTTACGCATGCTTCTCGAGTGTGTGTGTGTGTGTGTGTGTGTGCGTCAGCCCTGTGCGTGCTTGCTGCCGGGCTTTCATGTCTGTGATTGTTCTGTTCAATGATCGACTCTGTATTGAGTCTCTGCCACTCTAGAGTGAACAACTGCAGCAGGAAGCGGTGCCATGCAGGATAACATTGGCCTGAATATAGGGCTTGGTGACCTTGGGGATACTGAGACCGGTGACTCACAAACACACACACGCACACACACACACACACACAGTTGGGAGCCAATGGAGCCGGGCAACAGTCCCTTGGGTGGGTCTTTTAAAAACCAATCAAGCAGACATCTTGGCTCTTGTCATTGTTAGGTGCTACAGTGAGGCCGGCCCAGTGACCATACACAACAGCCTCTGAGACAGATCGTAAAACAAGTTACAGAGAAATACAGAAAAAACATCTCATGACAGCAAATTATTTATCTCTGCATGAAAGGAAAGTGTGGTCGCAGTCGGGATGAATGAAACACAAACATGGCTGTGACGTGTTGAAGCCGATGTGGAATGCAAGTGGGACGTGGGCCGAATGACAAATCTCGAGCGTCATCATCTCACACACACAGCAAGAGACGGACAGTTTGCTCTTAAGCATACTTTTAATTCTTAAACACAGCACACATGACAGCAAACATCAACTCAACAAAACTCAAAGACACATAACCTTCTCAGGACTCTCGGATCTTGAGTCTCTCCCTGTTCCTCCATGTTTCCCTCAGTGTCTTACCCAAGCTAACAGCCCTCAGATGCTCTGATGAATCCTCTGGTACAGGTGGAGCTTCTCTCCGAGCCTCTGTGACTTCATCCCTTCATCCTTTTACATCTACAGCAAGCAAATAATGATCATACACCCAAAAATGATATTCATGTTGGTGCAAAGGGAGCTTTTCTTTTTAGGACATTTATATTCAGCATTTTCTCTTATTGTAGAGAACCCTAACCCAACTTCCTTGGAAATGATTAGGAATCTGTGTCCCAAATAATTGTTGGTGTTTTTGTGAAACTTTGAGGATTATTTTAGAGGAATTGGAATTTAGAGTATTTGCTGCCAAGAAGCTTTAACCAGGACGGAAAGTGAAGGTGAAGTCATCAGGGCAAAGTCTGAAGGTTTGATGTCAAAGTTCACTGATCTGTGAGTGTGTGTAAATGTGTCAGCAGGCATCTTTTGTAAGTAAATGTGTGTGTGTGTGAGAACAAGATGAGCACACACACACACCGACACACACACACACCGACACACACACACCGACACACACACACACACGCAGTCGACGACCTTTCCTCCTGCCCGGTCTACCACATGCTGTTCAGTCAGTAAATAATAAACACACACTTGCATGAATACAACAATAACATATGCAGAACGCACACCAGCGACAGTACAAACACCCAAACATGAAAACTTAACTGGCACCAGAATTTGCATGAACAATGGTGCACACACACACACACACACACACACACACACACACACACACACACACACAGACGTTTATTTTCACACAAACATGCTCTCGACCGCTCTCACACACTCTCCCTGCCTGCCTGATCCCTCATGATGTTATTTTTTTTTCTGTCCTCCCAACGCACACAAACACAGACACACTCACACACAGCGCTCCCACACTCACTCACATCTGTTTGGATTTGTTTTTGTCTGCAGCCGTCATCCTTCACTCTCTCCTTGCCTCCTCCCGTCCTCTCCTCTGTAGCCACAGCAGGCCAGAGGAAACATTAGACGAGCCCCTCTCCCTCTGCTGTTGGGCAGCAGGCACAGTCACATCCTGTTTTACTGTCTCTCCTACATCTTACCGACCATAGACTGGACTGTACATAAAGATGGACGGCATGACAGGTCCCCAAAAGTGAAGCCGAAGCGCCTCAATCGCCACCTGGTGGCTGGCTGTAGAACATGATATTGGAAATTACACGTCCAACATTTGTCAAATATGGTTTCTGCCATTTTCCAGTTAGTTTGGTTTTAATTATTATTTGAGGCCATAAAAAGGGGGTAAAATGTCATGATTGACAGCTGACACTGACTCATGATTGGTCGAGCATAAGAGTGCAAATGAAACTTTCCTATAGTTTGGTGGGTGAAGTAAAGGAATTCAAAATGTTTAGTGTCAACAGAATGTGACGTGTGACTTGAATGCAAGTTATTACTATTAACAAATAATGTATAACTAGGACTTGTTGATATAAAGTCAAATATTCTTATATTTAATAATCACAAATCAGGAATCATTCCTCTGTCTCATCAATATTCAATAAGAATAATATACCATATCTAGTTGTAGTCTATTGACATTGTTAATGAATGCATTTAACAGCCACATATTACTGTATATGAAGGCGGAGCAGCTAGTATGTCAGGATTGACCTAGGCTGTACCAGGAAATGTTATACATTATTTCAAATATTTGATTATTAATACCAAAGAGTAAATCATTTATTGATATATTGATAAATTTCTGACCTGTGCATTAAGGATTTCTGTGAATGAAATATTTCCGAAGGAGCCAAAGTGTCAGTTTAACAGGTTGTTGTTGCTCCTTCACTCGTGTCACGTCTCATCCCCTCCAGAAAAACCACACACACGCATGCACACTCAATCAAACAAACACACACCACAAGTGTCCCATAACGTCCCACATGGCTGAATGGCAGGTATAGGGTGTCCGGGTTGTATATACGTGTGTGTGTGTGTGTGTTTGTGTGTGCGTGTGCGTGTGTGTGTACGTAAATGTGGCTGCTGTCGTCAAGCTCCTGGCGTTGACACAGTAAACTGATCCTAAGGGGTCTGAGAGGGGAAATGTCTCCCTGCCACACACACACTACACACACACATACGCACACACACACACAAACACACCTACACATTCACACACACACGTATATAAACTCATACACACACTCCAGTGGGAGAGGAGAGCAGTGGAGGAGCGGCACTCACACGGAGATTGAGTTACAGCTGAATTAGAGCTGAGCTGTGGGAACCAGCACCTTCCCTTAGACACACACACGCATGCACACACACTCATGCACACAAACGTGCTGTGTGTGTGCATATACACATCTGCGGTGTCAAGAAGTGACACCGTAGATGTGCTGGGACACACGCTGAGATGATATGGTATGTGTGCACATTCTCACACACACATGCTCTCTCACACACGCACCGACAGATGCATATAAACAAACACACGGTCATGAACAGATGCAGGCCGACCCTCAGGAACACACACACACATACACACACACACACAAAGACACACAAGGAAGTATGTCATCAAAGAAAAACAGAGATCCTAGAAATAAAAAGAAAGCATTTACACGAAATAACAGTGTGTGTGTGTTGTCTGTGTGTGTTTGTTTGTGCGTGTGTGTGTGTGTGTGTGTGTGTTGACAGACATAATCATAAACACTTATCTGTAAACACAGGATTAAAAATACAAACACACATTCCTGTCACCCTTGGACACGAGAGAGATGCCTCAGGCGGGAAGTTTTATATCCAGCACGCACACACACACACACATACAAACACTCCCATACTGTGTGTGTGTGTGTGTGTGTGTGTTTGTGTGTTGGCCCTAACTTTGACATGGTGCTTCTAAATAACGAAAAGCAGAAAATAAAAGCACAGAAGAAGAGGCCACCACCACAAGCCAGTAAACTCTTTACATTTTAATTGCCCTTTCGTTTTCATATGGTAATGCCTGCGAGTGTGTGTGTGTGTGCGTGGGTGCATACACACAAACACACTTGGTGAAAGCCCATCAGCAGAACAGTGTGTGGGTCTCAACCTGCCGTAAACATCCCCCCCCCACCACCACCACCACCCGGAGCTCTGTACATTGAACACAGAGTCGGAAGAAAGGACGTTTGAAACACTTCCACCCACACATCCACCTGTTTCAGTTCTTCAACCAGTGTTTCCAGTCTGCCTCGGCTCAGACCATCACTCATGCTGCTGAAAGTCCCTGTTTCCTCCACTGATGAAGAATATCTGTCACACGGCCTGATCGTCTGATTGATGAACTGTAGAAGAGCAACGGTCAGCTGCACTTTTACTTTTGATACCAAGAGATGAGCTGCTTTTACTTTTAAAATAAAAATACTGATGTTAATATTTCAACCAGTCTAAAAACATTACTTACACTTCCAATGTTTTTTTGCTTCTGTCATTTTCCTCTGTGATTGTTCCCTTTCTTATTTAATACACACTATCCCACGTCATGTCTGCAGAAACAATTTATTCCCACGAAAGCTGAAAAACTTTAATACGCAATTATTTGTCACATTCAACAGGTTAAATACTGTTTGTGTTGAAATGTAATACTTTCTCGTGTCAATGTTTCCCCAGGCTAACCGTCCTCAACATAACATTGATGAAGAGAAAGATTTGTCAGAAAGACGTGAATATGAAATGTTTAGTGTTCGTTCGAGTTTGTTTAGTAGAGTAAATTCACTCTGGTGATATAGTTTTGAGACACTTGAGTGTCCGTGCCTTAACGATCTTGGTCTTTTGTGTGTTTTCTTTGTAAATAATATTCAAGTAAGTACTTTTGAGGTACTTAAACATTTTATTTCCAAAAAGATTTGTCCGCTATGGTTGTTTTATTTTCATAAGGGCATGGTGGCCAAGTGGTAAGGCGTTGGTCTTGTAAACCAAAAATCATGGGTTCAATCCCCATCCATGCCTCAATGGTTATCAATTAAGTCAGTCAAAGAAGAGAACTGAAATTTAAAAGGAATCTGCAAAATGTATAATTACAATATATATAAAAATTGACGAACTATACATTTTTTTTCAGGAACATTTGTATTTACAAATAATACAAATATTGCTACTTCTAACTCTGGTGTAATAATTCTTTTGTTGTTTTTTTGGCTCCCTTTAACAGGGCATGGTGGCCAAGTGGTAAGGCGTTGGTCTCGTAAACCAAAAATCATGGGTTCAATCCCCATCCATGCCTCAATCATCTTCACACCAAAAGAACTGAAGTATAAATCTCCCAAATGTATGAAGAAAATATTATGAACCACGGTTTTCAGACAAACTTTCCATGAAATTAATGGAATCACCCTGTAAAGGTGGAAACATGAATAAGATAAGTGTGAAAGACGTAAACATGAGAGGTTCTGTTGATCAATGACAACTGTTGTCTTATTGAACTGCTGCAGCATCACAGCATGTGTATCGGCTTTCGAGCAGCCGGGTATTAAGCCGTCCTGCTGGGATCACTTTGCACATGGGAACAAGATTTGTCTCAGCACCAGTGCCGGGTCACAGCAGGTCACTGGGGAGATAATGGCGATCAGAGAATAATCTTCTCCATTAATGTTTGCTCTCTCTTTGACCTCGGGGCGCCTCGCTGTGCAGCATCTTAACAAACGATAGGATCACTACTCCGTGAAGGTCGGCATCATACACACACACACACACACACACTTCATACCCACACAGTTGGGGACACTGGGGTTCTCCTTTCAGCAGCTGCGACTACATGACTACCTGTCTTTCTTAAATGTAACACACACACACTCACACACACACGCACACACACACACATAGAAAATTCCCCTCACCACAGGCCATACACTTGCACGATGCCGCCATCCGCTTAGCCCCGTCCCTGAGGAGCCGAGTTCTAGCAGCGAGCACCAAGGGAGAGAAAGGGGAGTGCAAACAAACTCTCCCCAGGTCCGGGGCTCCGGTTTCAGCCTTCCGTCCGCCGCGGCCGGGGGGCCATGGGAACACCAAGTGCCAGGGGCCCTGTGTCAATAAGGAGCAGTGGTTCAATACAATGGGGGCCTGCCTGCAGACAACACCGCTGACAGACACCCACACAAAAGGCCCTGTGAATGGGAAGGAGGCTTGTGCACACACACATGTACGTCAACACACACACACAGACACACACACGTAGAGAAAAGAATAGAGCAGTGTGTGGCTGCCCACAAGGCCAGTGTTTGATGACTGCTCCTGTGTTTGTGCAAATACACTCCAAACACCCGGCAGCGCTCAGGCCCACGAAGACATAAACACACAATAATAAGCCGTTACAGTACAACATGTACCACAGATAATCTGTGTTACAAACTAACACATGTCAGTAGAGTGTACTATAACTGCATTCTTCATTGGTTCACACTGTTTTTCTGTCTAAGAGCCAAACTGGATCACATTCGATAAAAGAAGGAAACTGTAGCATCAGTTAATCCGACCGTGAAAAACGCACGTGTGGTGAAACCCACACTTTTAATTCTGCTCATCATGCAAATAGAAAATATGAAAAGAGAATTTACTCTTTATGCATGGAATTTGACTTGTATTGTATATATTAAAATATATTATACAAATTAAACAACACAATAAACATGTAAACTAAATCCTGCAGTCTATATGACCCATTCATCAGCCAAAAGGTTTTGACCTACATTTATGCATGAGGCATCTGATATCGAAGCATTGACGGCCTTTAGCACTTGTTGCTGTGACTGTATGTGCAGGACAGTCACTGCACCGCTGCAGGCAAGAATGGTTAACGTGCATTTTACTGGTGAAAACCTGCAACCTCAGTGTTAGACCCATAATGCATCAGTGCGTCAATCAATTTCAATCCATCAGTGGCCTCGCTGAGTATCTGGGGCAGTGCAGGAGCTGAGCTGACTGTGAGTGTGCAGGAGGACGTGTGAAGAGATCTACTGCCATCTAGTGTCAGCTGAGAGAAAAACCAAAGGATGGGTAAGGGTGAGTTCCAACAGCAGGTGGCAGCACTGCTGCTTTTAGACAGGTAGAGAATCAGTTAATGATTCAAAACGTCTCATTGGATTATTACAGAATTTATTAAAAACAAACTTTTCTGCCTTGACTTGAAGGTTCGCAGCTTCTCTGTGAAGATCTGAAAATCCCATCTCATCACCAGGCCTGTGACTCCCTGCTGCACGTCACCCTGCTGCTGCTGTGTCCCGACCACAGGGGTGTGTCCCTAGGAAAGGTTTTGAGCAGAAGGGTTGAGCTCCAGAGTGAATGTGTGGGTTCAGCAGACATGTTGGTGGTTGAGAGGCTCTGCTGAGCGTCATCATGGGAAAGAGGTGATTTTACTAAAATTTGATATATTTTTTACATCGCTGTATATCTTCAATTAAAGTGCTGGAATGACCCAGCTACAGTATATGTAGGTACTATGCACCTGCCACTAAAGAGATAAATACATTAGATGACATCTCTTTAGCAGGATCAATAAAGTTAACCAGATAATTGACAAGTGTGTGATAGTAAATATAAAGCAATCGTTTTCAGAGAATTTGGAATAGGTCAAGAGAGCTCCACCTCTGGATATACTGTATATATATGTAGTCTAAGATCTTTGGAAATACACATATTTATATCAAATTAAACCGTATCGATCTTTTCAGGATATTGTTTAGTTCTCTGGGTTTTGAAATGATTTATCTTGAATTCATGATTTCCAAACATAAACAAGTTTGCTCCCATTTAAACATATATAAGAAGAAATGTATCAACACAGTAGAATGAGTGGACAAAAAGGTTAAAGCAATATCAAAGTTTTATTCGTAAAATGTAGTAGAGAGAGGAACAGTAGTACAATTCAGAGAGGAAAGAGGAAAATGTAATTCCATCTTTGAAAACCTTTGATAAAAACGTAAAAAGAGTAACCTGAATTTGCTTTGTGTTCAGAGGGCACTGAGGCGCGGCCCGAGTTTGCATCACTGTTAAAGTTCGAGAAATTGAAAAATACAACCCTTTGCAACAGCGTAAAAAAATACAGCTGGGGAAAAAAAACCTCTGCTTTACATCTGTAGTGTTTTTGCTTTGTTTTTCGTGTTTTTTTTTGTCCATATAACAAATACAGCATAAAATCTAAAATGATACATCATAGTTTTTGAGTTTCATTCATTACAGTAAAATCAGTAGGATGGTAAATAGTATAAAAAGAACAAACAAGACAACAGGATGGCGTGATGAACAAGCACACAGCGTGAACAGAGAGAGAGAAAGCGGAAGGTTTAAGTTCACGGAAATAAACCACCACGTCAGGAGGTTTGTGGCTGACTGTCAATGTGTTCCATTAAGTAAATCCACTAGTTAAATATTTTCTTCATATATATATATATTTATCTCATATATCTCCACATATATATATATATATATATATATGTTTATATATATCCATAATATAACCCCTCCCACAGTGATTTGAAGGTAAAAGTGACACCAAGAGGATGAACATCTCTATGACTTAAAATAGCTCTTCTTCCACTAAGAGTAAAGGGAAGTTACACATTGTCTGTATCATTAGCACTTCAGTACACAACTGTATAATAATCCACTGCATATGAACAGATACTGCTGTTCCAAGGTTTTAACCCGCAAACAATCCATGTTTCGATAGAAAATATGTGCTTAATGAAAAAACAATTGAGAAGGAAACGTCGTTGGAAAGAACAAATCAAAACAAAATATGTATCTAGGGTAAAGTGAATGATTCTGTCGCATATAAACATTTAAAAATCTCAACAATTACAGACACGAGCAAGGATTTTCTACACTAAGCAAGTTTTCACCTGGCTTTTCTTATACATTATATTTCAACAATAATTAAAAAAAAACAATTTTGGTTGGACAAATAGAAATTAACAGTCTTGATTGCATTTTGGAGTCAATATATAATATTAAATAACAAAACAAAATGTCTAATAAAAAAAGTTGCGCATTGGAAGAAAGACACAACAGCTGTTTTTTTATATATATAGTTCCATTCAGACCCGCTTTTTGGGGAAGCAAGAAAACAAAGACAAAAAGAAAAATTATTCTCATGAACGCAAAAGTAAGTGCATGTCTATGAGGTGCCATAGAGCTTCACTTTTTGTGGAACAAAGTGTTTTTCTACCTGGCAGACCTAAGAAATAAAAACAAACTTACATCAAATTAAACAGATGACATCTGGTATGCCTTTTACACATGAAAAATGGAGTTAAAACATCACACATCATGACTTTCTGCACATTTCTCCCTCACAGCCAACGTTCAAGTGATTCAAAATATATATATTTATATATTGTATTTATTATATAACTCAGTACCAAATATAAACAAACGTATAAAGGTATCGATGTCCACTTAGGTCCTCAGAACGTCAATTACAAGTACTGCCGGTAGTTCTACAAAATGGCATGTGTGTGTGTTTGCATTAAATAAAATACAAAGCTTAAAAATAATGGCAAAGCATTACCTGATAGTCGCCGTAGCACAACAGTGTTCTATAGTTTAAGCTGATTACATACGTATAACTGAGTCAGTTTAAGCTTTATGATTATAAACATCATATATAGCCTGTAGGTCCAGTATTCTGCAACAAGCATTACAGCACCAAACGTTTCGTCATTTGGCAAAATTCAAGCTTTAAGTGAAAGTCAAATGCTTTAATAAAGTGTTACTGTGACGCCGTGATTTGTATAAAGCTAGCAATAACATTTCCCCTTGTACTTTCGCTTCTTTTCTATATATTTTTTTTTAAATTAATCGCTTTTTCCCGCTTTACAAGAAAACCCTCACGTCTTTCTCTTTTCTTAGCGTATTCAGTAGTTTTTGTATCCTGCTAAATCTTGGTGTGCGGTCTGTTTGGCATCATATCACAGCCCTCTTAAATTAATCATAAATATGGCTGTCATACATTAGAGTCACAAAACAGATTTTTTGGTTCCAAGATCTTTGCAGGGAAAGAAAGAACAAAAGAAAGAAAAAGAATAATATAATATTCAGCGCATCTAAACGAGATCTACAGAGCAAGTTAAAAATCTTCCTGTCGGCAATAATGCTCTTCTTCCGTGTGCTTCTACAAGCACCAAGCAATAAACTCTCAGATTGAGACGAAAGCAGCAGCCATGACTGTGCCTCGGCTGCAGACAAAAACAACAGAAATAAAAATTAGAGCATTTGATAAGACCATAATAACCTCTCTTCATAAATTAAATAATTAACAGTTCTTTTTTTTTCTAAGTTTTTTAGATGATTGGCCTACCCCACCCCGACCCACCCCCCCAACACAAGAAACTACGTCATCACCCTGCCCAACTCTCCCCCGAAAAAACAGGAAATAAAAGTACACCACCAAAAACCTGATTTATCATATTATTAGTCGTTAGAATCTTTCTCTTGTGGGCTCTGGGCCCAGAGTTGGACACATTTTAACAATAATAAAATCTGTACATCTTGGAGTTCCCACTCTACCAAAGCTTTTTCTTAACCCATCTCTTCGATATAATCTTGCACAATTAAGTAACCTCAAGGTTTGATAGCACTTTGGAGTTGATTGTTTACCAGCTAGATTTTGAATACATATATATTAAACATCAACTTTTTATTTTGTTTCTCAAGCTTGTTTTTAAAATTCTTAGTCCTTTTCCTGGGCAGCACCAGCGTTGCCCTCACCCCAATTTGATTGGTCATTGTCGGTAGGATCGTCCCCGTCCAGGTCGTCCCCTTCCTCGCCTTCGAAGTCTTCGTCACGAGGGAACTCCATGCCCTCCAGGCCCTCCTGAGTGGCCTGGTGCGAGTCAGCGCAGTCGGCGCACACACCGTAACGCCGGGAACCATGGCGGATTCCAACGCTGGCTGCGAGCATGAAGATCTTCTTGCACACCATGCACTTGTACTTTTTGTCCTTCTTGTGCACCTGAGAGAGAGAGAAGGAGAAAGGAAAACAGGAAAGTCAAGGAGATGGAAGAAGTCAGATTAGTCATTTGAGGTTTGGATTCACTAGTTATTTGTCAGTAGGACATTTACAGGTAGAGTTTGGGGAAGTTAAAGCTTCGATCACACTACAAGATTTTCAGCCCTATTTGCCAATCGAAGACAAAAGCCCCTGATCTGCGCTCAACATGCTGTTAGAAGTCTATGTGTGAACTCTTCAACCAGAGGAGCTCGCTGCCGCTTCACTGTCCCAGACTCTGATCAGATTTCCAAACCTGCTGGAAATCTAGTCTGAGTGATAACTCCCTTTAGCTCCAGACCATCAGAGTGCAGATAAAGGTGAAGGTGCATGGAGTAGTGAGATTCCCCCTGACTTTTTAAACTGCAAATACCTGTAATTGAGGAAATCAAGGCTTAAGCCAACTGGCTAATAGCAGTATCTTCATCTTTACCTACCTAAATTAATTTACTTTTGATATCACTCTCTTCCAGCAAGAAAGATAATATGCATATTCTTCTCAACATTGAACTGTTCCTTCAAACATTAACTGAAACAGATGTACTTTTGTTCTATTATCTCCACATGGATCATGAGCATAAAAGAACATTTAGCTCATTCTAACAGTCATTTAACTTTTGCTCTATAAAAACATTTCAGATTGGTTTGTTTGTGTCAAAATGAGCTGCAAGTAATAATCTACTAATAATCTACTTAACCTTTATATTAAAGATAAGGGATGAAATCAATCCATTCATTTTGCACCACTTAGCAAGAGACCCTATGTGCTCCCTGCATTAGATGAGATGAAATCTGTTAAAAATATCTCGTTTCAATCACACGATGAAGAAAAATCGGTCATACAAACACAATGAAGGGGAAACAATATAAAAAGTGGCCGTGACACAGTCGTGTTTACTAGAAAAAGGTGAATGGATCTAACAAGGTGTTCTGAGAGAAGAGTGTATTGTATATTGAGTGTACATGTGCGGACTCACCAGGGAATGTCTCTTTACGTGCTCACGGCGGGTGAACAGCTTGCCGCAGATGTCGCAGCTGAATGAGCGAACGCCTGAGTGGATGATCAGGTGCCTCTTGAGCGTGCGCCGGTGCTTGGCGATGTAGTTACAGTGGGGGCACTTGAGCTTATTGAGGGCTAGGTGTGAGGACTCACCTGGGAGCAGAGAGAAAAACAGAAATATAGAAATGCAGCCAGAGGTCAGGTCAGGAATTAGATTTAGCAGCACCAGGATCAGATCATTAGCTTTAAATCTTTGAGTGAAGTTGTAATTTGACTGGATGTCCTCTCAACTAATGAGCTTGAGATGGAGCCCGGCAATTATCATAAAAGCTGCAGCTATCAAATCCGATGAGATGGCGGGTGTGTCAGGAACCAATATCCTGTCTGTATCAAATCATGGAGTCGAGATGCCGTGACCATTAGAGAGAACGCAAACCAATAAGTTTAAAGCATCACAGTCGAGGATGTGGAAGTTTGTTAAACTGCAGAAATGCAGGTGATTGCAGTGGCCACCGTGTTAACTTCTAGCTCTGTCACTGTTGCTAAGTAACTGGCGCTTGTCTGCAGTTCAATTTAAGTGATGCTGGAGGTCTCACCATGGCGATGTTAAGAGAGGATACAGGCTCATATAAGCACAGCATGTGAAGCATCAACATGGATCTGATGTTGTACGACATTAAATAATCATGCAGTTTCATTTAGAATGTAAATAGTGGAAATTATGAGTGGAACAGCTTCTATTATAATATAAATAATAGAGTAACAACTAATAATCTCATGACTAATAAAAACATCTTAAGGGCATATGGATCTGTTATGTTCCAATAAAAAGAACTTAGCAACACACAAGCTACAACTGGAAGGAGCACAACACTACTATGTTTCATTGATTTTGATACTTATATTTTATTTATGTACTATGATTGCACTCAGCGTCTCAATTCGATAGAGTAAATGTTCTTAAATTTTATTTCTGTCTGTAAAATAAAGAAATCAAGACGTCCTCTTACAAGCACTTTCTTTTATTATCCCTCCAGGGACGTTTATGCTAACAAGCAACTGAGGACAGCAGGGCTTAAAAATAAATAAGCAAAGTATTGATTTTGAAAAGGCTCCAAACTGAGAATTAGTCCTCACTGGAGAGAGAGAGAGAGAGGTAGAGTGAGAGAGAGAGAGTGGGGTAACAGAGTCTGGCCTTTTGTTTGAGACAGGGAGCACACAACAGAGGCGTTGTCAGGGTGGGTTGCTAGGGTGAGGAGGGTTGATGAGAAGCAGGTCACCTGTGTATTCACTCTGCATTCATATATGTGTGAGTGTGTGTGTGTGTGTGTGTGTGTGTGTGTGTGTGGCAAGGACACTACTTGTCGAAGTGTAATAAGCTGTTAACGTAGGTATTAGAGGTTTAGGATTCACTTTTCACTGTCATTTACACACATGAAGCCGTGAGTAGGTACAAACTGAAATCATTACATAAACATGAGCTCCTATTTTTCTTTATGGACAAATAGACTTGTACATATTGCAGGTGAATGGCTATGACCCCATGTCACCTGGTACATCAGGCTTATAATAGAACAATGGAGGTCGGCTCCTCTCAATTGAGATCTACCCCCACGTTGGTCATTGTGTCGAAGAAAAAAAAATGAGGTGACATGGAAACAGCATCCATTCATTTTCTATACCCACTTTATGCATGGTCTTTAAGGAACTAATTCAATGTTGGATAATAACAATAGAATTAATTAACTACTAGTCCTTAGCTGCTGTCTATAGCATGATAGATGTGTAATTCTATAGTTTCGTTTAATCAGGTTTTATTCCAGCTGCTTTATCCCCATCCACAATGACTGAACATCCAAAATGAAGCATACTGAACGGACAACCCACACTCACTCAGTCTGCTCTGCAGTTGGTTGCTTGGTTACAGAAATACTATGAACAAGTAATAGCAATGAAGAAAGGTAAGGGTTGGGATTTTTTCCTTTGACCGATGACAACATAGAACGGATAGTGAATATAAACTTGTAGTCGAATCATGACAAATGAAACCCAGACAGGCAGCAAATGTGGTTTCTACCACAGGATTCGCAAAAGTCTCAGTATCTCTGTATCTGTGCAGACTGAAACGCACCCCAAAGTTGAATAGGATCAGCGTCCAAAATGAGCTTTCTGGGCTTGTAACCCACGGTAGTGTGGACGTATCAACAGTTATGTGATTTAAAACTTAAAACACAGTAGTTTGGATGAAATCCTGAATCAAGATTTTAGAAGTAGTCTTGAGAGTGCGGCATCTTACCATTCTCCCAGGACTCGCCTTGCTGTAAGTCTTGGATGATGCTATACTGGATCTGATTGGCCAGCTCTGGGAAAGGGGAAGGGGGGGCAAGGGAAGTGAGAGGGAGAAAGAGAGATGAGAGGTGGTTGATAGTGTGGGGGGTGCACACACACCTCACAATGCCTTGTGTACAAAACTAACCACCTCCCACCTGGAACAATGGGAGTTTCAGTTAACAACACGGGCAAAGACACACACACACACACACCATACACACACAAACGTCCCTACTATATGTAAAGCAGCGTGAACCTCAGGCCAGAGCAGCAAACTAATGCTGTAACCAGGGCTCCAGTGGAGAGGGAGGGGGTTAATTAGAGAACGACAGAGTCGAGCCCTCACACCGGCTCAGCTTACACTCAGCTTTTGTGAGCACTTGTGTGAGCACCTGTGTTTGTGTGTGCGTGTCTTGTTCCTCCAGCATCAGCGCTCCGAATCCATTAGAGACACGCCCCTGTGAGAGTGTGTGTGTGTCTATTCTCCCTGGGTCAATATTTGGAATAGTGAGGACAGCCCCAAGGCATTAGAGTGGATTAGAGAGGGTAGGGAACTGCCCCTGGCAGCTTTGCACCTCGCAGGGGATTGGGGGAGGGGTTACTGTGTGTGGGTGTGTGTTTGTGTGCACGCTCCTACAGAGACTGGTGTGCATGCAAATGCATTTCACCTGTTCTCTGTGCAGCACCCACCCTTTAAACAATCCAACTGAGCTGTTTGGAGAAGACTCGGGAATTTATGGGCCACGAGTGAGTGCTGGCTGCGGGTTCATTGTTCAGTGTGTAAGTGCAGACAACGATGGCAAAGTACTTAGAGACATGAAACCACCCTTCACTTTCAACTTTATTTCAACAACTAATTTTCCACAACACTCCCTCCCGTGACTCTTTAAAGTCTCCGGCTGGCTGTGAAGTTATGTTTGTCACCATTTTTTCTTTTCTGGTAAATCATTATCAGAAGTTTTTCAGTCTAACGCCAGTTAACACCACTTGGCGGAAGAAAAGGGGGATTGGCTATTGTAAGAGTTTGTTACATTTTAATGCTAAAATACTTGATCCGCAGCAAAGATATGTTCCACTAAAATGCCAAATATATAACTGTTGCACATTTGATTATAAAAATTCTAAACTGCTTTTCTAAGAGATCTGGACTTGTGGTTGGATAAAAAAAACATTGCAGTTAATTGGTTGGATGAAATGAAACATGAAGATGTCACATTGGAATGCAGGGAATTGTGACAAAATGTTTCCTGGTATTTTAAAGACGAGATTAAAAAGGTTCAGTGTGTAGGACTTAGTGGCATTTAGCAGTGAGGTTGCACATGGCAACGAACTGAATACCCCTCCTCTCCACCCCATTACATTCTATGTACCTAAGATTAGCTGTCAGTTAAAATAAAAGGAAGAATTTAATTCTTGGCTGCTGTAGAAACATGTCAATACTTGATGACTGACAATGTGGAAGATGACCTGCTCCAAATGTAGATATTTAGGGCTCATTCTAAGGTTAAACAATAACTATGAATATTATATTCCATTTTTGCCAATAGATCCCCCAAATCCTACACACTGATCCTTAAAATCAAGAAAAAAATGTGCAGATTGATTCGTAAAGACTTATAGTGAGAAGCAGTCTGAGATGTTTAACAACCTCCTAAAGAGAAAAAAAGGACCATAAAAGTGACAATACAAAGAAAGCAACAGGAAGAGCAGCACCATTTTAGCGACCATGTTTCCGCCGTTGGGGCATGACCACACAGATCAAACCGAAGCAAAATGAAAGTCAAGCGTGTGTATTCACAGAGGGAAAGTGGGGCAGCCAGTATTCAAACTTAAATATGCAACGACTGAGGGTACAAGAGGGTTGGGTCCAGTTTCAGAGCGCATCTCATCTCAACTTATGATACCTAGTATAAAGCCAAGAGGAAAATGGAAAGCCCCCTTAGTCTCTTTTGCATGACTGAATCTCTCTATACATATATCAAAAGCTTTATTGGATAATTTAATAACCCACAGCAGACATGACTAATAAATACGCCTTCTCATTTTTGCTTTGTAATGTAATATATAGTAAAGCGTAACTCACATTTTAAACTTCATGTGACACACATCCAGAGCAAGTCCCAACAATCGAGCACTGTATGATCAAGTGTGGACGGCAGGGGGGGATTGTGGGAAACACCGTCACAAGCTGAAATCTTCTCCAATAATCTGTCCATAATCGGTAATGGACTATCTTATTTACTGTACACAAATATTGTTCTGTGTGCTCCAACTATATTACTACAACTAACCCCAAATATACGCAGAAGTGCAAATGCAGAATATCCCATACACCAAGGTCAACATAAGAGCAGCTCAAACCTCAAATGAATTCAATAGCTAATTCACAGTATTTTTTATGGCATCTGATGCACCTCAATCAACCTCTTTTTTGCATGACCAGAGGATTAGCATCTACATAAGGGAACTGAGAAAATGTTAAGAAAACCATCGTTTACAGCAGGAAGTGAAAAACGCCAGCTTAGTCACATGCGAAAGGCAAACTTTCTTGAAACTGTAATTTACAGCTTTTTCAAAAGCTTTATTTGAAAGAAATAGTATGAATCAGAGACATTGGGCTTAACAACGACACACAAAGAGAAAAAGGCTGTAGAGTCCTCGGCACACATGAAGATAAACTCAGTCTCTAAGTGAGGGTCTGCCCAGGCTACTACAACACCCAGATCCACTTTGTGCACACATTAAAAAGAACCCTAGGAGGAGTCAGAGGCACTAAGAGCATTGAAGTGCATTTAGGGAGGCCTGGGGGAAGAAATCTTTCCCCTGCATTCTTCATTATCCTGCATTAGGGAGGGCTTCTCGTTCTCTCACACACAGACAAAATTCACTCCCTTTTGCCACACACACTTTCAGCCCCTCACTTCGCCTCCACAAAGTCCATACCACTCCCCTCGGTACGTGATATCATTATAGTTACATGGAGTGCCATGCTTAATGCGGCCGACAGAAGGAGTAGGCTTGAGCTGAGAGAAGAGATTATTGCAAGCAGTACCCTGTACATGGACAGGCAGGATGGAGCGATGGATGGATTAAGAGATATAGAGCAGAAGGTGTCAAAGGGTAAACAGACAGAGAGAGAATATGGAAAGGAGAGCAAAAGTAAGAATGAGAGAAAGCCACTTAAAAAGGTCGAAGGGAGTCAGTGTTTTTTTCCCCCAAACCACGACATACAGTTATGATTTAAGTGAATCCAGGACAAATTATTCTTTAACCATCTCCAACTTTTTAAGTATTTACTATGAAACATGACATGCCGATCTAAATCACCCTTTGTTTCAAAACGTCTTATCTGATCCTTGAAACGAGTCTCAGCAGTGATGTGGCAACACGTTCCTGTGCTGAAACAACACTGGAGTGATTAGTGGAGCTCACGGCTCGGGAGTGAGTAACTGGTGAAAAGCTTGACAACCAAATGTCCACATTGTTCGATGCAACAGCAGGACGTTGATTGAAGGCTTAAAAATCCATTCTGTTCGTGCAGTGATCAATAATTTGATTGGTCACATCAGTGTTATCCCCTGCAGGCAGTCCGCTGTTTACCTTATTGGAGCCTGTGACATGATTAGATATGTCACAAAATAGTGACAGCTATTTCATATAAATGAGGCAATATTTCCCAAGTAAAAAAATCAAATTTTAGAGGCAGATCATACCTTTTAAATGCTAGTCCCTAATTACAAAGACATTAAATGTGACATTTCTGGGGGATATGCATCGCATTCTGTAAATCATTCTATAATACTTTAATTTGACGCAATGGTGCAGAGTCAAATAATAATTTTAGGGTGACAGTAATTAATTTGTTCAGACATTATACTGAAGCCAATGATTGAGTTGATTGGACATAGTGCAGACAGAGCTAATGCTGCCTGCTTGTTTACTCTGTCTCCTACTAGCAGCAGTTTTATGCCAAGTTTAACATCTGTAACGCAAAACGGAGATGCAGACAGTGAGCAGGGGAAACCAGGGACCCTTAGATGCACTCATTATGCTACTTTTCAGACAAAGGAGCCACCAATATTGTGAGCTAAGAATCTATACCACTGCACTTCTCTCTCAACATTTCCTCTATTCCTTTCTAAACTCTTTGCTTAACAAGGTTTGGCAGGATTGGTTATCACAGAGAGTTACCAACACCACCTCCTATAATGATACTGCTCTTTGACCCTGGCCACGTTGTTAAGCTTTATGCTCTATAGGCTACTTAAAGCATGTTAAGCTGAACGTTAACTGAATGTTCTACATGGTGTATAAGATGCAGGACAGAGATGGTAACTATTAGACTATTTCGTCTTAGTTTTCCAGTAGGAAAAATGTGTATTTTTATACTGTACAAGCAGAACTTAAATTCAAGTCTTTGGTAGACCTCTGCACTTTAAAAAGGAGCCTCTACATTTCACTTTGAGAGAGTGTATTGTGTATGTAATAGGAATAAGAAATTCATGAGTTAACTACAAAGCTTTACATGCAATATTTTACAGGGGAAGGGACTGGGAGTGGAGTGTGTGTGAGGGGTGTGGTTAAAGTGCAAAGGAGCCTCTTACCAGCATTTTCAGAGAGGGAGGAGAAGTCCTCTCTGGGGTAGGAGGCCGAAGGCTGGATGAACATCCCCTCATCGAATCCCTCTTCAGGCTCTGGTGGGAAGTTGTAGACAAAACGGCGTGTGGTCGTCTGTTTTTTCCTCCGCCCACTTCCGGCCGCCGCATCTGGTGCCTCACGTTTCATAGCTGCAGGTGTTGTTGCAGCGCCACCTGTGGCAGGCTCGTTCCAGATGAAGACCTGGTCGCCGACCGACTGTGTTTCATTGGTCTCTGCTGAATCAGAAGAGTTCTCATTTTGGTGGGTCCAGTTACCAGAGGCTCCATGGGCACAGCCCTCATTTCCGATCACTGTCACCTCTATGTCGCTGGTCTCTTCCTTCACCCTTCCGTTGTCATCTTCTTCTTCCAATGCATCTTTTCCTTGGTTGTTGCTGGCCTTGATGGACAGCTTCGACAGGATGCTTGTGGCCCAGAAGTTGCTCGGCTTCCGGTCCAGCTTTCTCTGTCCCTCTTTGGAAACCATCTGCCGCTTATTGTAATCCACCACCACTGAATCTGGAGCTTCCTGCTTGATGCTGATATTCAGGGCATCCTTTATAAAAGCCCTACACGACTGTACAACTTCTGTCATCTGGAGGTAACTAGCAACAGACATCACCTCAATGGCATTTTGGCTTGTAAGCAGCAGATTCCCGGAGTAGAGAAAGTCGAGCAGAACTGAGAAGCCCTGCAGAGCAGCAACATCCAGGTGCGTGACTGTGGCCTGGTCCTGGTCTTCGCTCTTGGTCAGACAGTAGAGGGTTTTGAAGTAGCGGCTGCCAGCCACCAGGATGTTTTTATGTGCGCGGAAAACCTGGCCCGAGACAACTATGTTGACGTCACAGAGTATGCCACTTTTGCGTTGCTTGTCCAGCTCCTGGAGAAGCTGGTAACAGTAGGAGTTCTCATTGGTCTTGCTGCGGTAGTCTTCCTCTGAGCAGTTAGTGGAAGGACTGGCGTTGTCTGAGGGCCTTGCCGTCTCCTTTTAGGTGAAAGAGAGGTAGAGAGAAAAACTATTAGAGAAGCCTTTGAATGCTCGAGAAAGTTATTTGCAAAAGCAAGCATAAATACATGTATAACCTGTCTGTAACTCTGTCTATACAAAAGACACACACGGGGTTCCCTGCATGAAACCAGAGCACCTGCTGTAGGGGTCAAACAAGTTTGACAGGCTTCTGCTATGTGAGGGTAAGAAAGAGGTGTATGTGGAGTAGTGAAAGGTGTAGTTTTACACAGACCTATGATCTAATTGTTTTCTTCATCCAACTTGCAGTAAACAACAACTAGACAAACAAGTATCATAGAATTACAAATACAGTAGACCGCTTTATTCAGTGGTCTTTATTCTTTTATTTATTTACCGTGAAATCTCTGATCAGGTTAAACTCTAGTCAGAGAGGGCATAGCCCTAGTTAAGTTGGGAAAAACATTTCCTGATCAATTAAATTTTTTTAAATAACCAGCGCCTGTAACTGGGAAGACAACTGGGGCTGCGGAATTTGCATCACTGCCTATTTGATCAACTCTTGTTTGTATGACAAAAACGATGCAAAACAGTGAACACTGAAAGAACCTTTTACTCACTGTGGCTGGTATGAAATGTTACACTTACTGCATGGTTATAAACAGAACTTAATATAATGAAATGTTCCATCTATTTATGCTGGAGAAGATTTAAGCTTCAAATCTTTGGTAACTCTAGCAAACCACTAAGTTTTAAAAATCTAAACAAAAAGAGCATTGAGAGTGCCCCTTCAAGTTTGGTAATTACCTCCTAAGCTGAATTTTAAAGTAGTTTTTCAAGATTTTAAACCCATATAGCGTCTGTAATGTAAAATGTACCCTCCCTTAAACTCATAGGGTAGATGTAAAACAGGCCCTAATGAGGCCTGGAGGAGGGCTGACGAGTTTCCAAAACAGGGTATAACCTGACTGTAGGATGGGAGGGGAACTGGCAGTAGTAAAGAGCTACCCTGTAACAGCCCCATTCTTCCTCCCCTGCTCCACCATGCCAGGGCAAAGAGCCAGCCTGGTACAGAGCAGATGAGGGGAGTATACACATATGTGCATGTATAAGCTTGCACAGCACATATAACCAACATAGTTCGGGTTATGGTAAATGTTTACATGCTTTCAGACAAAATACACCGCCCAGTAAAATGTTTAAAAAAACATGCATATAAACCAAGAATGCGTAGTGGTCTATATTGTAATGTTTCCGCAAGTCGCACACATGCAGTGGCATACATCTCCGGCTCATTTTAAAATTGCACAGCAGATGTCCTAATCCAGAATAATTCACATTGCTCGAGCCCTGCATTTTTACCCCACATGCATGTGCACACACACACAGAGAAACCAAGCTGCCTACACACACACACACACACAGCTGGGGTTTCAGCTCGAGTAATTCAGATTAAATCCATTTCTCTGAGGTCCCCACCCAGCCCCCACCCATATTCCCTCCACACTGCAGCTCTTGTCCAGGGCAGCTTGGGCACACAGTGTAGTATAGGGGGGCTTATCATCCTCTGCCACAGCTGGAGGGGGAGAGATGGGATAAAATGAAAGGCCGAATGAGGGAGAGATAGAGATAGATGGGATGAAATGAAAGGCAGAATGAGGGAGAGGGCAGAAGTGGGAGTGCTTTGCAGGCTAAGAGAAATAAAAGGAGGATAGAAAGACATAAAATAGACAAGAGCTGAAGTGCAGAGTTATGATGGATAAAGTAAAAACAGAGCTGATAAAATTAAGTGTGAAAAGAGGTGAAATAGTTGGAGCATAAAGGAGAAAAGCTTGATAAGACATGCACAAAGAAATGATTGAGAGCATGAGGCAGAGAGTGAGACCTTGAGCCTCGAGAAAAAGGGCGGAGAAGAAAATGTGGAGCAGAGGGGGCACGAAAAGCAAGTGCTGCGGAGAGAAGGAGATGGGTCACCCCATTTTAGCCTTCACAATGGCCCGTGTTCTCCCTGAGGCTCATTGTCCACTCACTGTGGGCCTTTGTGAAAGGGCTCAGCACTCACTCTCTTATTACACAGCAGCTCCCACTCGCAAGCATAGAAAGGAGCCAGGGTGCATGTGGGTGAGGCGGAGAGGATGAGGAGTGGGAGGAAAAAAATTATTCCATGATATACACATCAAAGCTTCTGGAGGGGCATGGTCATCGTGTTGAGTACACTGGTGGAATATATTGGTGTGGTGAAGGGCATGAGTGCTATCGCGACAAAACTAATAAGATGCGCTTTCAGTTTTTCCTGTTTTGCTTTCGTCCGCTACAGATTAGTTTACACCGACTAAGCTTCAAACAATGCAGTGCTAATGGAAGATGAATACATTTGAAAAACCTTGAGTATTTACAGACTTCTTCTACCGGAGAATTTGAACATCCTTTTATCATTTCAACTCGCCATCCCAAGCCCAAACCCCATGACTCCCCACAGCTTTTATCCATTACGCACATAGCAAGGCAACAGGCCAGAGAGGTAAGACTTCGCCTGGCAGTTCTGATATGACTTTTGCGTGCGAGTGTGTTGTATGTACACACTTATTGGAGTCAAGCTAGGACAGCCTGGTACTGGATAAGTTGCTCCATACTGGCCTCATCAGCAGCATCCTCCTTTCTCCAGATGTGCCACGTGTGAGCTTTAAGGAACCAGCACACCAACCCTGCACAACAGATGCTGGAGGCAAAACCAGCCTGAGCCAACGGGGAATGTGGGAACAATATCACCCCAGTTATGACGTGGCTGGTTTTCTTTATTTGAGCCGGAGTTGGTAGGGCTGGAAGACTGACGGACAGTAAGGGAATCCAAGAGGAAAAGAGGAGAAGAAGAATCTGAATAAAACATGGATGCTATAGTGAACCAACAATCAGAATATATTTACAGGTGGATTAAACAAAGCAAAATATACATAAATTCAAGCCTTCTAGTCGACGGACTACAGGGTCAAGGTCAATTAGAGAATGGTGCCCTTCAACAAAACTTAACCACAAACCCAAACAAACCACAAAGCCCAAAGGGCAACAGATCCATGACAAACACTCAGACACACCTCTACCAGATCATGTGATACAGCACCGTACCCATGCAACATAATGACCCACTGGAGCCAGTTCTTGTTTACCTTTTACACACACATTTGCCTCCATCCCTTCCCTTGTCTATCCCCACCCAGCATCAATCCAGTCTCATGGCCAGCCCAGCCCCGAGGCCAACTCCACAAGTCTTTCCAAAACTCCCTATATCTACTGTACCTCCCTCCCCCCTACTCACCCAACCCGTCTGTCCCAAGATGATAGAACAATACCGCAGTGTGCGTTTGGCCCAAGGTGTGGGAGGGCTGCACCAAGTGTCTCCCGGCCTCCTAACAATGCCTCAACAGAAGAGGCAGAGTTAGGGGAAAAAAACCGGGGAGGGTAGAGTCACTGATGGATTCAACAAGAAGAATTCTCCCTCTGGCTCCACCCCACCCCATTCCCCTGACCTGTGGCCCCCAATAAACATCCCATCTCTCTGGCAGACACTAGGCTGCAATGGGTGGATCCCCTTCCCTACACGGGGAGACTAACTGTTAACAATGGGTGTGGTGTTTGTCTTAACTGGAATCACGGGGTGAAAATTTCTCAATAGCCCCCTCGTATTTGAATTTGTAATAAGGGGTGTGTTATCTTATCATACAGCCCATTTAGACTAACACTGTGATGCAGGTGAAACGTTTTTGGTTCTTAAACCAGATAGGGCTATGCTAATTATCAAACCTGACTACATGATCCTTCTCCTGTCCTGGGTTGAACGTAGGTAATATACTGCTGGACTGTCATGAGCAGGTGTCTCTGTTAGGAGATGGGAATTTAATTTGCTGTAGATGCTTAAACAAAGAACAAAAAGAGAGAGAAAAGAGAACACAGGAGTGGGTGAGACAAAGAGGGAGTGTATGAAGAGGAAAGCTGTGGAGAGCTCAAAATGAAACTAGCTTAATGCAATAATTATGCAGTGTAGCTCTGTGTCATGATGTGTGTGGAACTACAGTTGTAGAATGGCCTCTCTGTACATTGTGATGAAAAGGAATTAGTCTGCAGCAACGAATGTGGGTGTAACATGTTTTTCGCCCCATGTCATACACAGATCCTCTGAATTACATAGAAACTGGGAGTCCTACTCTAATCTCATCATTCCTGTTAACTCATTTTTGAACATAAGGAAATAAATGTCTCTAGAGAATGAACTGATGTGCAGATTCCAGATATGTGGTCTGATCTCATATCTTTCCTCAGAGACGCAATGGTCTGATTTTGCCTCATCTTAACCTTTAACCAGTGAGCATAAGGAACAATCTGAGCACAAGACAGTATCTAGAGAATTAAGGACAACGGCCCCCTTCTCCAAAGAGACCCACATTTACCACAGCTGCCCTGGTGTGCTAAGGCTAATCGAGTTAGCTTTAACGAATGCAGCAGAGGCCTGACTAACGTCAGGAATGGGTGAATAGGACAAGATGTTGCCTCGTTCCACCATAATTCCCCTTTAATGTACTGCTCACAATGCAGCCTAGCTTAACATACACTGCTGCTCATTATTTCCACAGGACTGCATTTATGAAAAGGATTACAGTATTATTGAAAAGGCTTACAAAATAAACTGATGAATTTTCAAATAAGAATACCAAAACAGCAAGAAATGATTTAATATAAATTGTTTCCAGTTACGCAGCAATGGGACGTTATCTCCCAGGCTCTATCCTCCACGACACAATGCCCTGGATAACCTCTGAGTACAGTGTACGGGGTCCTTGTTGCTAGGGAAAAACCACACCAAGCCCCTAATCCACTCCTACTGCTCTCCTCTCCAATTAGAGATGTGTACAAGTTAGCAGATCACTTTAAGTCATTCTGATTAGTGATTGCGTGTACAAAGGAAGGAAACTAAATGTAGTAGTGCAATCCTCTTCCCTCACAAATTAGAGTCAAATAGCACCCAGCCCCTAATTCCCCTGACAGCTCAGAACACTGTTAGGATATGAAGCTGGATGTGGCAATGTACAAGTAACAGTGATTAACGCTATTTCTTTTTTTATTAATGTAGGACTGATGGGAGAAATGTTCGACACATTCTGAAATTTTATGAGGGTACTAAATAATTGTTCCTGACACTGCAATAAAAATAAGGAACCAATAAAAAGCACTGCATGTACATCAATAAAGATAGAATTCACCAAATATAAAGCTGGCCTGGTTGCTTTCGATTAAGAGCAGTCAATCAAAAAACACTAAATAAACCAACCATCGATGACTTCACCTCAAGCGCAGGCTAAACACATTGTCTTTATGTGCCAATCAAATAAATGAGGAATAAATTCCAATTAGTGAGACATAAGACTCCTATCTTGAGCATGCAAGATGGGGCCCCAATCATGAGATCTGCCCCAAAGGTACAACACTGGAGCCCATTAATCCCAAAATATGTGGATGGCAGGGTCAGGTGATGCCATGTCATTCTATTAACTGGCATCAATTTCCCTCATTTAAGGCCATTCATAAGGTTCCACAGCCTATGGGCAAGGCAAGCTGTCAGCCTCTGGGCGACATGATTTACTCTGCTCCCCTTGTCCGGCCCTGCAAGTGACACCATCTATGGATTTTGGGGGGGTCATTCTAGCACAATGCCTCTAATTTAGCTCCCCGAAGGGAGGAGAAGAAGGAGGAGGAGGAGGAGGAAGAAGAAATGCGCCAGAGGTCACCCGGGACCTGGAGCCAGCAGAACTGAATGAGAGGCCAAAGGCAAGGGGGGGGTTGGGGTAGGGGTGCGGTTCCCCAAAGGCTTTTAGGGTCGAGCCCTTACCATTGTGTGACCTTTAGCGAGCTAGCAATCAAGACAGCTGCTGACACAACAAAAGGCTCTGTACAGTGAGCATGTAAAATAAAAAGTGCGCTCCAAACCACCGATGGGAGATGCTAACACCGTGTAGGAGGCTGACATGACTCACAGTTATCCGTGACATGCAGTCCAGTCCTCGGTATGAGAGGCAGCCTCCGGTGTGACAGCAGCAGCTAGCAGGTGTCACACTGGAGCAGGTTGGTGCCTCTTCCACAACTGGTGGGGGGACAAGACACTCGAAGCAGAGGTTCCACATCTCTCACGCTGACAAGTGGCCGCGTGTGTGTTTTTATTTTTACCATTCATAACCCAGTTAGGCGACATTAGCCTCGCTAGGGGCTTTCCACAGCCCTCTACCTCCGACAAGACAGCCAGAGCTGCAGGCGGCTAGTCCGTTAAGCTAGTTGCTAGCTCGGGTTAGCAGGTAGATGCTAGCTAATTAGCCTGCGAGAGGGGATTGGGAATATTCGGCAACAGCCTTGTTTGGGCTTCCGCGTGTTTTAGAAGTTGTTAAAATGGTCATTATGAGTGTCAAACCAAACAGACAGTGACATGTGTAGAGACAAGTGTGTGTCAGGTATTTAATGCGACGCAGGTAACTAAGCGAAAGCGTCATGGACGTGAGCTAACGTTACCTGTTTGGTGGGGTCATTCCTCCCGTGCTCGGAAGACAGGTGATGTCTCAGCAACAAGGCCCGCTTGTAGTTGCGACTCCCCTTCACCAGCTCGTCGCTGTTTTTAGTGGCAATGTTGTGACACCAGGAGCAGGACATGAGTCCCGTCTTCTGGCTAAATTTGAGCCATGGAAATTCTTGCAGCCACGGAGCGTGGAACACTGAGTGTTTCGGAAGCAGCGTCTGCGGTCTCATCTCTACCCCAGATTTCCTGGATCCCGTCTCGCCTCCCGTCGCGCCGCTTCCCGATTCCTGGCTGTCAGCGTTGTTGGGACCGTTCCCCGCTGTCCAGCTACTCCCCTCCCTGGACCCGTTCTCCGCTTCCACCGAGCCGACACGATCGTCGCCGTCCGCGGCTGTCCAGCTGCCCCCTTCCGGGTCCTCTTCTTCCTCCGCCTCGGGTTCCGTGCTATCGCTGACAGACCCAGCGCCCTCCACACTCTCCTGCGATGGTCCCTTCGCCCCCAGATCCCTGTCCTCCTCTTGATCCGGCCTGTTCCCGTTAAAATGTCGGTCTTGACAGGCCACGGCCTCCCAGCTGTTACAGTTCCCCCCGCCGATACCGCTGGAACCCGTTAACCCGGCCAGTCCACCCCCTCGGAAAGCCAGCGACCTGCGGTTTCTCTCACCGGACATTTTTCTCTCCTAATATGTATTAGAATCTTCACTTTCTCAACAGTAACCACCTCCGACGAAAAAACAACGTCTGTGCATGCGATGTGTTTCCCGAAAGAGATGAACCGTCGTCGTTGCTTTTCTCCGCCGCTGGCCCTCCCGGTGAGAGTATGTAGGTTATGCGGAAATAAATAGAGGTTTTGAAGGCATAATGAATTTCAGGGTTCTCACTGCGTCCGCGCAGGCCCCGCAGAGGTCGAATGGCAACGGCTTTCCTCCCCACAATGCACCTCGAGCAGAGAAGGGGGGCTGGAGAGGGAGGGGACGGCTTTAAAGGAAGATGGGGGTGCTGTGGATCGGCCTGCACCCATCTTCCGCATGTTTCTGCTCCTTCGGCTCCACTGCTCCTCTCAGATCCACAAATACTGACAAGTGCTCCCCACTGACACGCGTCTGCTCCCCGGGGATATAATGTAGTCCTTATTTCGCTCATACCAGAACACTATAGCAACTTGTAACTAAACTGTCTCTTTTAAAGAAACATGTTAAAAGTGATGAGATTATTATTCATTTGTTAAATAATATTCATTAACATCTATAAAGCAGCTTTTATACAATATAACCTGAAATATGTGGATATGTGAATTAACTTTTTTAGGAATTTAATCAAAACTAAAATTGTCTTTTAATATTGAATAACAGTATTATAACCTTTCTATCTCTCCAAAGCATGAGTTTAACATAGAGTATATGCCACCATTAAAACATATTTAAAAGTATATTTTTCCTATATATCTACGATGTGAGTAATACACGACAATAGATAATACAGGTATCAGAGATTACACAAAAAAAGCCATATGACTTTAACAAAGTCACGTGGTGTGGGATCATTCAGCAGTTAAACTGGAATCCTCCACAGACCAGTGACATGTTAATAGCCCAGAGTAAAGTATTCTAACGTATCACCATGTATCACTGGTCTGTATCTGTTCCTTAAGACCAGCAGGTGGCACTCTTTCATGTGAACTCCCCCCCCCCTCTCTCCCTCTCTCGTTCTCTCTCTCCCTCTCTCTTTCTCTCTCCCCCTCTCTGTGTGTGTGTGTGTGTTCGGGTGTGTGTGTTTGGGTGTGTGTGTCTCTGTGTGTGTGAAGCCTGACATAGTTGGGTGTATGGTTTCAATGCTGTCCAATTAAGGGCTTTGCACTCAGCTTGTGAACAGGAAGGTTTTGATTACTACGAGGTGGGGGGGGTCACATGTCCCCTCTGTAATGGTTAAAATCCCTCGGGGGCAATAAGGTATACCATGAATGATTAGTTCATCTATTTATTGCTCCGGCTTATAGAGGCATTGGCTTCCAACTTGACACTAGACACTAACTGTGTTTGGCGAATTTAATTTCCCAGTTGCTGAATGATGTATATCAAACTGTTCTGTCAGGTATGAAATAAGCAAGTGTGCATTGCACTCACTGTGATTGAAAGTTTTTTCAAACCTTAACTTGTTTGAATATCTGGTGGAGGTTTCTCGATGGTTCACTTCACAAGAACCTTACAGCTGTTTTTCAAGTTCCACTGTTTTGATTGTGAAATTGTTTAAACATTCTTCAAATATTTTATTGGAAACTGTCAAAGGGGAAAATAGAGTAGAACATAAAACAGATTTGAAAAGCAAGTATGGAGATCTGAAATGAGCAAAATAATGCATCCAGAACAACGATTCATCTGATGCATTTTTTATTTGTATTAAAACTGCATTCCAAACGTTCTTTATACTGTTACTAAATCTTTTGTACACAATTACAAACACCAGTATTTTCATTTTAGAAATGTCCTCTTTTGATTAGGATTAGAAACACTTTTCTTCATGTGATGTGTTAACTCAGAATCTAACTTCACAAGGATCTTTGGAGTTAATCACAAAATCCCCCTTTATTACTTGATTAAAATGATTACATTTTAATGTAATAATAACATGTAGCACTGGAAGATCAGATATATAAATTACAGTAATACCTAAGATAGTTAAAATGAAAAGACTAGTATATGCATGAATTTACAGTTAATGTCAAACAGTACATGACTACAAAATTATGTAAAATCATCATTCATTCATCAAAATGCAAAGATCTAAAAAAAATCCTACATAAATTGAAAACAACAGGATGAGGGGAGCTACAGTAAAATGTGCAGTTTGTGTCAATATTTTTTTGTAGATCAAGTATGTGTTAAAGTATTTATTTTATTTTTGGTTTGTGCCATAGTGGTTTATTAAATTTAGTTTGTGATGTATAGTTTACTTTATTTTACTTTACTTTACTTTACTTTACTTTATCTAGTAACGTGGAGCGGTTGCCCGGCAGCTGCAGTGTTGACGGCTCCAAAACTCGATCCACGTGCTCGCCTCTGTTTACACTGCTACGCGCTGACGTCACCGCGGAGCCACACCCCTCACGGCGAGCTGCCTGGCAACATGAGCGAGGGAACAGGAAGAGCCACAGCAGCCGAGTGAGGAACCTGCGCCGCCTGGAATCCAAACCACCAGAAACTACACCTCAGCCGCACCATGGAGGAGGCAGCCAAAGGTAGGCCACTCACTGGGAAGTGTCACTGGGCCGCTGTGGGAACCGAGAGTGTGTGAAACCCTACTTTAGTGTCACATGAACGTTAGCCATCTAAGCTAACTGACACAAGTTGGGAAACATATGCTACTTTTCCAACTCTTGAAACTAGCTGCTTTCTTTTTTTATGATAGAAGCGTCAACGAGTTTTCTTATTGGTAGACATTTTTTTATTGAAGACTATAGTTGACATCGACATACATATAATAAATCTAAATAACACGGAAGTTTAGTGCTGTACAGCTTTTTGTCCCAACAAGTTGACACCCGACGAGCTGTTGGTCACAGATAAACGAGGAAGTCGTCAGTTAAGTTTTAAACGTGGGCTAAAACCCACACTCTGAGGTAACTGGCACATGTGGTGTGTGACTGATGTGTTCTGACACGATCTGATGAGCTGTGTTTTTGATGCTGTTTATGGATTTAGCTTTAAAAAAATGTTTAGTAACTGAAGCTGCACAAACAGGTTACACCCATTTGACAGCTCACTACGTGTTCTGTCAATGTTGATCTGTGCTCGTCTGGTCACACTGTCGACATCACCTGCCTCTTTTTCCATCAGAGCAATGAGTCAACAAGTTGAGTGTAGCACAGTCCTCCTCCTCTGTGTCAGCCCCTGTTGGACGGCTGTCAGGCCAAACAGGCCCGAGCACATGTGTGACACCGCAGAGCATTTTAATGTAGAGTACATGTGGAGGAGGTGAGAGGTTTACATTCTACCTGTAATTCTTTCTTCCTCGACCTCTCCCTCCTTGACATTTCCATTCCTGCCAGGCAGCCATCTGCTCTCTCACGCCTCCACACCGCTGTCTACAATGCACTTGCCTTAAGTGGGAGCTGCCTCTCAGTGGAGTGCATGTGTTTTGCAAGAAAACTGGACATTTGTAACGTGTTTCAAAGCTTGTATGTTCGACTCCGTTCAGTTGATTACAAACGTGGAGATTTATCTGTTCACCTTAAAGGGAAGTCAGATGAAAGGTGCCCAGCTCTGACCTCATTTCCAGGCTTCACCCTCCTGGTTTGAGAAATATAATTTCCTGATGTCTGCACGCTTAGCCCCAAGGTAGAATTTTTTTTGGGGAAGAACCAGCATATTTTGTATATTGACAAAGGGTAAAAGTATGTGACCTGTTACTGTTTGATAATTCACGTCTATAGGTATCAGTCCCAATGAAGTAGTCGGACAGCACTCTCTGTCTCTTTGTATGTGCCCGAGGGGGGGGGGACAATACCAGAGATACTTAACACAGTGGTCTTGCAAAAAATGCAAATTTGGTGAAGCTGTGTCTGGGGAAGTAACTCAAAGTCAAAATAAATGTATATCCTTTATTGTGACCATTTAAAGTAATCATAGTTCAGTTCTCTTTTACTGGTCCTGTGTCATGACATGAGAGGGAAGTTGTCATGACAAGAAACTACTGTGTCACACTTTGATGCAGGTAACTGTGGTCGTCGTTGTAAAAAGTTACTGCACTCAGAATTAAGGAGTTTCCCCTCAATTATTTTTCAATATTTCAGGTGAAACTTCACTAATAAAAAGATAAAGAGCAGCTTGGTTTCAGCAGGAGGGCGTTCAGCATACACACTGAGTGTTTCGACTCCCTCAAGCAGCTGTCAGTGGAGTGGAGTCAGTTCTCCGCTGGTTGTGTCTGTGTGTACACAACCTTTTAAAAATATTTCTTTCTATGCATTTGATTTCCCCTGCATTTGAATGGAGTTCCCAGTAGGGACATTAAATCATATTGGTCCCTATTGGCTTAAGTGGGACTTTGTTTCACCTCAGCAGCTGTGGAGATTGTATCTGTGTTCAGAGAACACAATGTTCTCTTATAATGCTTTACTTACCATTCAAATGTCTGCGTGTACCGTGTTTTTGCAAGTTCCCCCTAAACTTCTCAAGAATGTCTCTCCACTAAGTTACAAAAAGAAAGTCAAGCCTTTTCTGTAACTTTTTTTTGTTTCTGGAACTCTCTGCTCCCCTGATAGATGTTTATGCTTTTGGCCGAAATCAGATGTTCAGAAATGTGACAGTCTGGCTCACCAGTCCATCTTGCTTTTCCAACTAGGCTGTCTAATGAGATTGATCATGAGTCGTTGCCAACATTTTTTGGCTTATTAGATTTAAATGAGACACAACCAGATGCTTTCAGCTGTCACGGGCAACTTTCCCAAGCCCTGAATTTACAGCCGACTGGTTCAAGTCTGAAATTTGTTGTACTGAACAAGATGATACTTCCAAAATACACTTACGCGTTTAAAGATCTCATGACCGATTTCAGTCCGAGCAAACTAATGTTTTCACTTAGAGATGACCCAAAGTATCTTGATATCAGAATATTATCACTAATACAGTTGAATAAGTGATTTATCATGTAGCCCTGTTTAAGGTTTTATAAATAGTGCAACATTTGCTTACTATTTTAACTGTGATGAGGTTTGCTTCACATTGTTGCATCTTCTTGCTTTACAATAAGCAAAAGCGCAATTATGTAAATGTATGGTTGCACTGTAAAGTACAGCGCCAGCTATCCGCATACTTGTGTGTCTTGATTTGTCACACATGTTAGATCACATCAGTATTATACACACACAGCAATGGTCTTTGTCTTGTGTAAATGTGGGTGGGAGGGGAGTTCACCTAGAAAAACCATGTTTGTCAGCAGTCATAGCCGTCACAAGTCATTGTGAAAGGAGCTCTACATAGACAGTAAACCGTTCGATATGGACCATTACTGAGCTGAAAACACAAAGAATCTTAAGCCTTTCTGGAAAAGGCCGGCCTCCTACAGACAGTGGATGCAGACAATTGCATTTTCTATCACAATACAATTCCCCCACAGTCTTTGTTACTTAACGTTTGAGTCTAAAGAAACTGCAGCTTATTTCAGTTGCCGTTTAATCCCTCTGGTTTCAGTACTTCTTTTTGGAGAATTCTGCATTAACCTGTGAGATTTGGCCATGCTGGGTTCTCACCTTTCTGGGAGCTCCTGCATCACACGCACACACAAGCATGTTTGCACAGCTATCCTTATAAGGACTTTGCATTGAATTCCATTCATTGTGCACAGCCTAACCAAAACCATATCCCTGACCTTAACCAGGACCAATAAACCAATGAATGCCTAACCCTAACCACAATTCACATCTTACACCTAACCTTAACCAGGACCTCAGAAATGAGGTTTTGACCCATTAGGACCAGGCTTTGGTCCCCATGAGGACTACAGGTCCTTACAAGGTCGGTCTATATGCTGAAAAAAGAGCAGACACACATGCACAGTATCCTCATGACACTGTCGAGTGAAACTTTTGGCGTCAGTGTCAAATGAAAATCACTTATTTTTTCTGGAGATGCACTAGATGTTCTTAAATGAGTCACACAAGTATTGTTTATTGTGTCAGATATGACTCATATGAATATAGTATAATGTATTGTAACAGTATGTCGTTTTATATTTACGAGCCAATACAAAACATCCTTGCAACAATTTCTATCTTTAACTGAAAGAAAACCATGTGATCCCACATGGTGTGACAGTAGGAGGACTGTGCATGATTGTAAATCGGAAAAGGAAATTGATATCACTAGGAAACAGTCTGCTTCTTTTTGGGTAAGTCAAACCCTTTGTCTGGAGTTCATCTTTAAGCTAAGATTAGTTAACCGACATTTTGACCATAGAGACATGGCGAAAATATGAATTCCTCTCATTTAACCGTCAGCGATTCAACAAAATAGTATATTTCTAAGTACTACTTTGATAAGCTTTTACTTGTCCACGAGGGATCAGAAAACTGGGGTGGTGAAGATGGAGCTGTGAGATGAGGACACGACTTTGGTTTTGCTCCATCTGAGGTGAAGCCGTTCTATGCTCTTCGCCTCACGGTTTTCCCATGATGCATGTCTAATGGCAACTTTGTGGGCACGCTCACTGCATTCACAGTCAGCCACGTCTCATGACTCTTGTTTTAGGCTAATCATGTGACAGGGTATGTCATGAATAGTAAGATAATTGATCTCATGCTGTGCAGCATTAACCACTTGAAAATGGCTGTTTGGATGGGGCCATGATGACTTGGTTTTGGTGTCTGTTATGTTTTATAAATCAAATGCATGAAACTATTCAAATCATAGAGCACACTCTAATTTTAGTCAGTGATTATTTTAAAAGAAAATTGTGAGATTTAAGGATTTTATCATTCAAGCTTACAAGCCATTTTTGTTAACAAGTGTCACATGAATCCAGTGTCTGATGAATCAGGAGCCCCTGTTGTTCAGAGTGTTCAAGGAGGAAATGTCATGCCTATTTTCCACCTCACAGTTCTGGAACACCCGGAACAGGAGGTGGGGTGGAGGCATTTTTGTTGCAGAGGTGGTAACAGAGCCTTTCCACAGCTTTGTAGAAGAAAGAGCCAGCTTGGCAGGACAGGACGCAGATGCTGTTAGAAGAAAGTAGTGGCCTGATTGTCAGGAACAAAGCAGAGTAAAATACCTCTTTAATACACCAAACTAGCCGGGATACGCAGGTTTTTTTTAAAGGTAAAAAACGGCTCATTTCCCATTACCAGTAGAGGAGTTTGCCCCTCTGTCTTTCCTCTTGTTGAGTCTTCTTCAACCTCAAGTACTCCCTGGAAGCCAAAGACACAGAAACCAATGCTGACCCATTTCCATTGCAGACGAAAGCCTGAAGTTAGTGGGTGTTAATTGTTTTTTGACAAGTGGAAAAGGCACTTAAGCTTATATAGTCCAGTTTATAGAAGTAACCAGTTTTAACTCACATGTGACAAACGCCCTTAATGAATATTTTGCCACCATATTATTCTATCCTTGAATCGCTGAGTCTGAAGAGAAGAAGAGATTTAGCTTGTGAAGAAGGCCTCACGCAAATGAAGTATGATGAAATAACGTTGGAGAGGTGTGGATTATTTGCTCCTGCTTTGACCCTGTTTTTGTGTAATTTGGTACGTGATTGTTTGCAATGAGTGATTGTATGTGTGTCACTTTCTGCTGAATGAAAGCACTGTGCAGTCTAGCCTGACTTTACAGATCAGGGCATAATACAGTGACCAGTTATGTGGTTTACTTGCAGCATTCAACTTTTATAGGACTTTTACAAACATAGTAGGGCTTAGCATATTCATCATTAATCCTCCGTCTGTCACTACCATCATAATGTCACTGGTATTATATATATATATATAATATATATAATAACAGTGAGATTCCTCTCTCACTCCTACTTATGATATTTTCCTAAAAGCTGCATAATAGCTTTATTGAACTCTGTGTTGATGTATTAAGTGAACTTGCAGTTCTGCTGAATTTTTTTTTAAACTTCATATATTTTTAAGCACAGCAGAAAGTTGAAAACTCCATTCTTTTGACATTTGACATGGTCGATTGTGGAATTTGTCTTGCAGTGCCTCATTGCTTCAGGGGCAGTGTCCCGCCTGTCTCTCTTGGTGCGAGGTATTTCCTAGAGAAGATCACATAAACATGCTCGTCTGGATCCTAACAACAGAGGAATGTTGGCAAGGAAGCCTGAACATAGATTGTCTGCGATTGTCTGTAAATGTATGTACTGATGTGTACTGGGCTAATCATTTGTTATCATTAATCAAGCTTTTTGAAAGAATCTAGTCATGAAAATCACTGCAGGATGTACTGTAGTGATGCTACTATCTATAGACACAGATTGTGCATGACTTATTCTTACAGTCATCCTCTGACTCTGTGCCTAATATCTCCTGGGACACAACATAGGGCTGAGTGACATTAACTATTTCAAACTTTTACCTCGATTAGGATCAATGAACGATTATTTATGCCGGCTTTGATTTTCAGTTAATTGCCCAGCCCCAACATGGCATGAATACTACTTTCATGATTTATGGAAAAAGATATTTGATTACTTGATATAGATAACACATGCCCGTACTACATCTAAGTGAAGGTCTATGCACACCAAGTCTGTGTTTTTCGAGCAGTGTGGAGGATTTTGTGATGCCATCAGTCCCTCAAAAAAGAAAAGGAAAGCCATGGCTCCATCCAATCTTGAGATGCCGTCAGGGACGAGGAGCATTTTCTAAACAAAGAAACACATTTTTGTGGTCTAAACCAAACTTTTATAAGGGACAAAAATCGGTGTTGAGGTCTGACACAACGTTAGGTCACTGTAATTTTTAAATATGGGACAATTTCAGATGAAAAAATATGGACTTTGTGTATAAAATCCTTAAATCTGTGTTCTTTTATACAAAAGATAATGTCGATACTATGTATAGAGGTGAGGTTATAGGTTGAAATCCAAATCCAACTCTTTAATCATAATATAATCATTCGTTGCAGCTCCTGTATGAACACACAGTTGAATGACTACATGTTCTCTTCACCACATAGATAACTGCCCCTCATCTATACAATACCTAGTTTAGCCTCTGGCATCCTGTCCCCTCCGTTCTAGCCCACTAGCATTACTGCTGCTCCAAGATGGACAGGCCGCCCTGGATTAGCGCTTGGCTGTAATCTGGGACACTGCAGATTATGCTTTTCATCTAATGCCCCTCCACCACACTCACTCGCATCACGTGACCAGCCCACACAAATGGGACCTCTATTCTTTCCTCCTTGGATGACAGGAAAGTGAGGGATGGATAGATGGAGGGAGGGATCTGACGGAGAGACCTGGGAGCTTTTAAAATGGAGTGTCAGGCAATGTCAATGCGCTGCTACCAGGGGCTAGCATCTGGACACCGCGCTGAATGGACTCAAATGGATGTTTGAAGGACAGACTGAAATGAAGAGGGTGTGTGTGCATTTGCAGAGAAAGAGTGTGTGTCTGCCGCAACAGCTGACTGAAGAGACGGTTAACTTCTTATCACCAGGACAGAAACCGAGGGTTCACAGCTCTTTGGCCTGAAAAAAATGGAAAACTGGAAACCATCTCCTCTGTACTCTCACTCTGACCTTCTGAACACCTGAAAGACAACACAAAACCTCCTCCTTCACACACACTTGGACGGAGAGTGTGTGTCTGAGTCCAGGATGCTGTGAACAAGGAGACACATAGACAGCCAGCACGCGCCCGGATCACATGCAGACAATCAGCGCTTGGCTTATTTTGCTTAGGTATTGGTGGTGGCAGGGAGGCGTTAGTAACTCCGACCTGCCGCACAACACGAGCTGTGAACATGGAACCTCTGGAGGAATACCACTCTCCGTTTGACTTTGAGCAAGGAGTCAACAGCAGGTACCTCTACCTCTCCCCGACCTACGGCGACACGCCGCCCAGCTCACCGGCTGTCAGAACCAGAGGTATCACATGGAGGAAAGGGAGAGGCTGGGTGGAGGGTCTGTGTGTGTGTGTGTGTGTGTGTGTTGGTTCATTGGACGGGAAGAATTTTGGGGAGCACAAACTATAAGGGGGACAAGTGATAATTAGTTGCAGTGTGTGTGACGGCACTTACATTTCTTAGTTTAACTTTTTATTGATGTAGAAAATGATGATACTTTAACTAATTTTGCTGTGGTTATTATTCCTTTATTGCTTAATCGGATATTTCAGCTGTTTTGCCGTAATTCTCATTTCCAAGTTCCAGGTTCTGTTTGATTCAGGTGAAGATAGTTTACTAATAATACCACTGTTGTCTGGATATGAAAGAGATTCTCAAGTCTTCATTGTGATTATTTGTATTTCTTCATATCTGATCTCCGACACAACAACTTTCATAGAATTACTTCCTCTTAAGCAAATTGTCGAAATAATACCAGTTAAGTACATCAGTCAAATTTGTATATAAACCACACATTTGAGCAGCTAAAATTACTTATTCAGTTCCTTGTTATAAAATCATTAACTATTAAGTCAATCAATGCAAAAAAACGAATCTGGTCGAGGATGGGCCACAGTGACAGTTTCAGAAAGAAAGCTGCTGCCAGGATTATAGGCACATTACCACATTGTCAAGATCCTCATTGTCCTCATAGTGTTTAAATACAACCACGAGGTGATAGTTGTAACCGTAATGTGATTGTATTCACACAACTTCCGCAAGCTTCCAGACAAAAAAAAAGGGATATGTCAGTTCCACTTTTTTTCTTCTGCTTCTGGATAATAATACTGGCCCGGTCACAATATCAGAATAGTGAATTTAAAACAGTTACCAAATAATTAGGTTACATGAGTTCAGTGGACCTGAACAAAGGCAGAAAGAGGCATGCAGTGCATTCACTCCTGCAGAGCTGCCTCCCCACTCAGACACACAGCTCTCCTATCACTGCCTGCAGGAGTTTATTACTGAATTTGACATCACAGATAACTGAGCCGAGGAGTCCACCTACAAACCTGTTCTCCTCAACTCGAGGTGGTGCTGGACGTTCACTGGCTTTTACTAAACTGTTTTTTTTAAAGCAAAATAAGAGTGTAGTGCTCCCTTATAAGAGAAGAATTGTCTTGTTTTTGAGACACGAGTGTCATGAAGGGAAGTGTCCATTACACAATTCAGTCTCTGTAAGCAGGTGTGTGTATATTCCCTTCCTGTTTGTGTGTGTGTGTGTGGGTGTGTGTGTGTGTGTGTGTGTCAGTCATTGCTGTGTCACCAGTAATGGGTAGAGGAGAGGTCAAATGTAACACAAGAAAGGGGGGGCGGGATGACTACTGGAGAGCAGATGAAGTGCGATGCTTCAGAGGAACATTGTGGCGGTTTCAGGGCAGTGGCATGAAAATAGAATTTCCTCTTTATTTCTTCTCGTCTAATTTCTGTAACGCCCCCCACATCTATTTCCTCTGTATTTCTCCCACTCAACATTTTTCCCCCAGCATATTTTGACACTTACGTATTCTCCCTTGAGGAGCATCCACACTGCTTATTCCTTTGGCATTAATTCAATCTAAAAAAAACAGTATTGTCTCAAAGCAGCTTATGAAAACACTCTTTGACGGGAAGGCTAAGAAATGTTATTTTACCAGTAGCTCTTTGGTGTCCCTGTCCTCAGCAAACATCCATCCCTGTCTCAGATCAAATGTTTTAAGGGGTTTGGGGAGTATTGGTGTGTGACGAGAAAGAGAGGAATGCCGTGTGGAATGAGGTGGGAGGAGATGATTTGGGGTTTGTTGAGTGAAACAAGATATTCAAGGGAAACCGCTCATACTAGTAAGTCAAAATAGATGTTAGTTAACATCATTAACATAAAAAAAACTAATGAATACAGTTACTTTTACAATTGAAATGAAATAAGTCTCTGTTAAGAACAAATTAACACTCGCAGTGATGTAGAAGTGCACCACTGGGCGTGTCAGTACACTGTGACATCACTGATGGGTGTGGTTACAAGTGTTGTGCATTGTTAAGTTACTTTTCCATTCTTGAAAATCTTATCGTAAATATGGATTAACTAATAACTAGTCAATAGATTACGTTTGGAAACTCCTGTTTCACATTTGAAGCTAAGCTAATCTAGCCATACTCCCTCTTTCTGTTTCTTTTCAAATAGACAAATAGTCCGTTAAGCCATTTCATTTAGTAACCTACAGGGGGCACTGTACCAGACCGACCCAATCTCAATTGAAATCACCTTTACAAAGATCAATCATATAATCTACTCTCATGTCTAGTTTGTCTCTGCTCAATTTACATCACAGTTCTGGCTCCTGCTGAGATGACATTGTACATCAGTAATTTATTCCCCACCAGTTTCTGTTTTGTCTACCTCCCCCCTCACACTGTATTATTCAGCTCTTGGGTTTTCTCTTTTTTGATGAAACAGTAGGAGAGAATAGATCAAAATAAAACCGACCTCAGAGACGGTTCGGGGCTCCAGATTCCTGCTCAGTTCGGGCTCAGAACATCCTCACCCGCTGTCGTCCTTTTGACTGTTGGATCCTAACAACCCCCCTGCTCCTGTGTTCTCTCATGCTGTCTGAGCCCAGGACGTCTCCATCTAGAAAGTTCTTTGTATTATTGATGCACCGCTGCTCCTGCTGGGCACAGCTCTGTCAGAGACTGCAACATCAAAGCTGAGTGTGTACAGTGTATACTGTAAATGTGTGTGGAGGGAAAATATGACCTGGGTTTGTGAGAGAGAGGGTTTTTCTGCTGCTGTACAGTCGCAACTCTTCCTAACGTACCTCAGGCAAATGGATGGCGCAAATAACATTGTCCACATATACTACAAGTGGTGAAACTAGATGAACAACATAAAGCAAACAACCCTTCAAACAGAGAAAGCCCACGCAGACACGGGGAGATCATGCAAACTCCACACAGAAAGGCTTTCGCCGAACTGGGATTCGAACCAAGAACCTTGCTGTGAGACGGATCCTAGCTGCTTCACCACCTCTCACTGGCTCGCACACATCCATCATCAAAGGGCATCCTACATATTTCTGTTCCAACTCTCTGATATCTATTTGTCCTTTCCTCTCCTCGTCCTCCAGAGGAACAGCTTGAGTTTGACAACCAATATCAGGCTCCCCTCTCATGTCACCTGTCCGCTTTCACACAGCAAACACAGGCTCACACATGTGAACATATCTTAAAAGCTATCATACACATGAAATGCCAATTACGAGGCTTTGATTAAAATAGATTTTGCTTATTTGCTTCCCAGGTATCCAGCAGCATCCGGACTCGGCCCCAGAGCTGGGAGAAGATGCAGTCACGTCTGTCGGGCCCGCCCCTCCTCCACCCGCCATTACAGAGGAGGAGCGACAGGAGCTGCAGGAGGAGTTGTTCAAGGTCAGGACGGGTCAGGGATTAAAGAGGCCTCGATTCAAAGAGCCATGACCTGTTGCACTTAAGCAGAGCTGTACATGCTAATGGTTGCAAATGGCTGGAATTATTTCCACAGTGTGTAAACACCAGTTTGCAGTTTTTATGCCTGGTTGTAACTTGCCATATATACTTTGAACAGGCCATAGTGCTTTTTATTTTAATGTGATTGGTCGACTCCGTGTATCAGCGGCACCACGATCACTACTTCTTATCAGTTCAAGATGGCAGCACTTGAATCTGTGATATTTTGGCTTCATTTCACAGAGATGCTTTTTTTATACGGCCCATGATTTATCCTTTAAGTGAAAATAAAAAGTGCTTGATGTTCACATATGGCTAATGTCTGTGTGTGTGTGTGTCCAGGTGGAGGATGAGATCCTGACTCTGTCCCAGGTTCTTGCAGCCAAGGAGAGGCAGCTGGCCGACCTGAAGAGAAAGCTGGGCATCACACCTCTGAATGAGCTGAAACAGAACATCACCAAGACCTGGCAGGATGTCACCACCTCCAACGCGTACGTACTCGACCTCCACACTGGGTCAGAAAGAAATACACAATAATTTGTTCCGTATGCTGCAAATTAGATATAAATACATCCTTTATGTTGCTTGCCCTTTTGAAGGAAAAAAAAAGGGAACCCTTGTGACTTACAGCTTCCATACCCACCAACATATGCATCATTGTTCCCTGCTTGTCTGATCATGAGAGTTCTCTCTGTATCTGAATGCCCTGAAAGCCTGGTTTACTGCCAGCACCTTCACATCGGAGCGAGGAAGAAGATGTCCGTGGCGCTGACAGCTCGTCTGAGTGAAACTGTTTGGTTACTCGTTTGACGCCACAGGAAATGAGCAGCATTCTGATGCTCCCTGGCTTTTTAAAATGAAAAAGTCCCAGAGGTTTAGTTCTGACCTTGTTGCCTCCCTGCGTTCTTTGATCTCTCCGTCTCTTTTCATCACTCTCATATCCTCCCTTTTTCCTGCCCATCATTCCTCCCCCCTATCCCCCCCCCTCTCTCTCCACCTCCCCTTCTTTATTCCAGCTATCGGAGGACGTCTGAAACGCTCTCCCAGGCGAGTCTGAAGGCCGGAGCAGCCATCTCCAACGTGGGCTCAGTCTTTAGCCGGAAACTGGAGGATGTCAGGTGAGTCTGAGAGGAGACATCGGAGGGAGGGACCATAAATTCAGCAACATTAAAAGTTGTCTTTTTTTTTGTTGAAGCACCAGGTCCATTGTTCATGTGTTCTCTGATTATTTCTAAGGAATCTTTCAAAAAGGGATCTTTCCGTTTCATATTTTGTCTCTAACATAACATGACATTTAAATACACATTAGGGCACCGGCAGTTGCCAATTTGTGTGTCGAAGACATTTTTCAAACTGGAACCACAGCTTTATAGAGTGTATTGCTCAACATCCGGTTTATTTGATTTTCTACTGTTTGTCTTTGTTCACACGACGGGCTAAGCAAGGTGTGTGTGTGCCTGTCCATGTGTGCGTGTCCATGTGTGTGTGTGGTCCAGGTATTACGTATTTTGTGGGGACCTAAATGTGTTAAAGGCCTAAACCTATTTTTGTTTTTTAGGGAAAATTTAAAAAAAAATTGTTAAAGCCTGTCCTTATAACAGTACATGTCTTTCACCTTTATCTTGTCCTTTCTAATAAAAGCACATACTTTATGTTTGCAGCCAAGTTTCCATTGAATTGATGCCAGATGTCCTTGAATTGTGCTTCAAAGTACCAACAAAGGCCATGCAACAGCACATCACTGTTCATAATTCCTGGTCGAGTGAGGCTTTAAGCCCAACAGCTGATTGTTCCATTTGAGATATTGCTCCTGTTGAGCCACACCCCCCCCCACCCCCCCCCAGCGGATCCTGATCTGTCTTCTCTCCTGTCATCCTTCTTCTCTCTGGATTACTGAGCTGCAAACAAGATTATTAGGCCCTTCAAAGCCGCAGTGTGCTGAGAATTGCAGCCTCACGGATGAGCTACCACACTGAGGCAGTTTTGACGGGTGGAGGGCGGGGTGGGGGTGCTGGTAGTGAAGAGCAACCTGACAGGGGTCAAAGGGGCAGGGTGTGCTTAAGTGTATGCAGTTGTTTTGCATATGGGCGTGTGTGCTCGGTGACAAGATCTCCCCCCTTAATACACGGGATTAGCACATACCCACTGTGTTAATACACAATTGATCTTAATAGGATAGAACAGGATTTATAGGATTTATCCACTCGCTCTTTGAAGGTATAGTGGAATAATTGAGGGTTTGTTCTCTATGTTTTGTTTGCATACGTGTGCCTTTTTCTGTCTTTGTGAATCTGTCTTTACTACTCTGAGACCCCCACTAACGCCTCCTCTCTTCTCTGTAATGCTGCTATGCGGATAGCGTGCGCTCTTTACAACACTCGGCTAGTATGCCTGTCATGAGGTAAGGGGGGGGGGCTGGAGCTAGTTGACTAACCTTAACCCTTTACTGCACAATGTTTGTTTTCTACTCGTAGGAAGGAAAAACCTGGTTTCTACAACAAGCATTGCATGAAAGAGAGCGTGTGCAGGTTGAGGACTGCTGAGGGCCACGTTATCAGATAATCAGTGAAGCTGCAGCTTTATTATTCTTACACAGACAGACCTTAGATTGCATCAGAGGTCCAGAAAAATCAAAGTCAGAGTTTGGAAAACACCCACGTTCAGATACGGCTCCTGTACTTGGTTTCCTGCACAAGTCTAAATAAGTTCTTGGTTTCAACAGGTTATTTTCTTAATTTCTAGAACCACTGAATTTGAGTTATTTTTTATATCCACCAGTGTTTCTGGGGTTTTGTAAATCGAACTCTTGAAGAAACGTGTCGACTGTTTTCTTGTCTCATTGGTTTTTCCTGCTGTGTTTGCTAGATTCTGTTTTCATTAAATCAACACGTCTCAGCACCTTTTCAGTAGAACATAATAGACCTGGGGTCAGATTAGAAAGTGCTGTGTTGTTTGTGCTGAGTGTCAGATAACCTGGCCCCTATTAAAGATGTGATTACTGTGTCCTGCTCCTCCTCCATTATGAGGAGGAGACTTGTTGTCTGCATGTTCACTTTACAAATCTTCATTATGGGAGTGTGAGCATGACGGATAAAGTCAGCGATATACTCTTTAACTTCTTTTTTTTTCTTTTTCTTGCCTTTCACAGGAATGCACCAACCTTCAAGTCATTTGAGGGGAGAGTGGACACATTGAAGGTAACAGATTCAAAACAGGATTAAAGCTCACATTCATTGTTTTAAATCTCAAGCAGGTGCTTAGACCTTTGCCATTAAACCTATATTAAATGTGCCATTTACTTTTTATATATAACTATATAACATTTAAGTGAGACTTTATATGTTTTTTTGAGCGGCGACCCCTGTGGCCCCAAGCAGCCATTACAGGTCATAGACCGTATATAAAGATGGACGACATGTCACCTCCCAAAAGTGAAGCCAAATATTCTCGATCGCCCCCTGGCTGATGGCTGTAGTATTTAAAAGGTTTTGCAGGTGTTCATTTTTCTTTTAACTTTGTTTTTGACTAGTGAAGCTGTAAACAACCGGGTGAAACGTCATGATTTACAGCTGAGTCACAGTTGGTCGAGCACATGTATCTACAGGACCTCAACTCAGTTGCTGTCATGATATTCTTTTGTATATGTTGTTTTTTTAACTGTTTTGGTGAATGGCCTCATGGTCCTGATCAAAGCGTCTCATATCCCCTGATCTAAAGGATCTTATGTTTCCTAACATTTGCCACAATTAGTTACTGATCATACCAGACCTAATTAGGCTGTTGCAGCAGAGTTCCTCAGAATACTGAATGGAGGGATGCTGTGTAAACTTATAATCACAAGAGGAAAATTGTATTAATTCCTCTTGGAAAAGTTATTTTTATAAAAGCTATATTTAAGTAGATCACATTACAAGCTGAATACTAAAGACTTATGTTGTTGCTCTTTTAATTGACGTGTTTATTTGAAGTGACTGTCGTTTCCTGGCTCCAGAAAAAAACAAATGATGCTTTGGACTGTAGAATAAAAAACTGTCGACTTAAATAACAATTTAAACTTTGTTAACTTTAATTTTTATTTTCCGTCCGGTTTTTCTCCTTCTTCCGCTTCAGACTAAAATGACTCCATCAGCATCTGCCACTGACCCCCGTGACCCCGGCAACCAGGAGAGCAGCGCCCCGACCTCCGGGACTTTCCTCAATCAGCCAGGGGGCCCACCCACTCCGGAGCCACTGATGAAATGAGACCTTGGTTAACTCCCCCCTCCCTGATCCCCGTCCTCCCTCTCACCCCTCCCTCCCTCCCTTCCTCCTCACTTGACTCCCTAACCCCTGGACCCTCACACTCACCCCTTCAACTCCTTGTGCCAGTCTTCTTTTGTTGAAAACAAATGACCTGCCCCGGCCGTCGTTTGTGTTCTAATCGTCTGGTCTTTTTTTGTCTGACACGTGCGCTTACTAGTTCACTAGTGTGGAAACTGAAAGCTAAGAGGGGAGTGTGTGTGTGTAAGTGTGCGGGCAGACGGGTGTGTGTGTGTGTGTGGGTGTGTGCAGGCATGTGGTCTCGTGTCAGTCGCATGTTTGTGAGTCTGTTCTCGACTCGCTGTGGGAGAAATCCTGTCACTTTCCTTCTTCTGCTCTCCTCTCTTTCTGCCTCTGCCTAACCAGAAAAGCTTCGATGCCAAATGTGTTCCTGCCTTTTTCTTCGAGTAACAGTTTTTCACAGTTTATGTTCAATTGCATGAAGTAAAACCCTAAAAAATATAGAAACATTTACACTTAAGCGCTTGATTAGAGAAGAGTTTACACTTAAGAACTTACTGTGTCAACCAGCGAGTTGTCGGCTTACTGCTTCTGCACGGCCCTTTTTAGTATATGCTGGATTGACTATTATCCACCGTTCTGGGGCTTTTCTTGGTTTACTCTGTGTCTGGATTCTGTTTGAATTCAGTTTCCTGTTCATTGTATTAATTGACACCTTGCATTCATAAAGTAGTCTAACACTGTTCAGTGATTTTGTGCCTCTTTTGTCATAGAGAACCAAGGGTTTGTTTAAAGTAGCCCACAGTACTGATCTGCTCTGAGCTTCCAACCCTGGAATTTCCAACAACATTCAAGAATAAATAGAATTAGATCGTTAAGAGGGAAACAGCCGAGATCATGAGAACGCAGGCCGAGCAAACACACGGGGACGGTTCAGCCTTGACCCGACGTGGGAGTGAAATAAATGGCCCTTCCAGAGCCTGTATCAATATTTAAACACTTGTCCATTGTTTATGTCAGTGAGGTAACACCCAGTCCCCCCCAAAACCAACAAAGTCCTCCACTTTATACACGGACACAGGATAATAATATACTAGAGGTGTGGAGGCCATAAGTTGACCAATAAAGTTTTTTCTCTATTCCCAACTGTTTATTGGTTGGAGAAGTTTCTGTGAAAGTGCTTAAAATGATACAAAAATCTGCATAAAGGAAAATATGCAGGATAATATACAATGTTTGCTTAATAAAAATAAAAAGATCAGCTTTTGTTAAGACAAAACATATTTTTTAAATGTTTTATATATGAATTATATGCTCTACAGGTTCTAAAGTTTTATCTCAGTTAAGGACCCTTTGTCCTTTGAGGCGCAGTTATGTTGCATTTATGTACAAAAAGCGATTCATCAAAATTTTCCACCATTGTTGAAATTGCTACATTGATCTCATTTGAGGTATTAGGCTGAACTACATTTTTCAAGTTGACTTATATTTAATAAAACCAAACAAACCGAGGACACCTCCCGTCTGCTGTGGCACCATCGGACAAGTCGTCCCCTGCTGGTAACAACACGGATCAGCTCTCCCCAACAGGCGTCTGAACCCTGAGTGATTGAAATCGCCACACACTGACTGTGGATCAGTGCTGCCAGGTGAAAGTCACATAAGAAGACAGACAGAGGGGATCACAACCTTGCCTGCAGTTGGAGTTTAACATCTTTCAGTTGTAAGAATTATATTTTTAATATATCATTCATACAGGATTGGAATTAATATCTAACAATGACTTGTTTGGTTCTTAATTGAAATATTAAATAAATATTCTTGAAATTAAAAGAAACTCTGAAGTAATAGGACACATTATCAGTCCTTATGTTTGAGTGAGGAGGTGAAAGGTGCATAGTTTCCTCAGGCCCATAGACCGCATGTGTGGCTCATTATGTAGCAGGATGTGCCAATTTTAACATGACAGTGTGTGTAACATGGGAAAATACACATTTGTGTTTCCCTTCAGGGTTTAAAGACGTTATACACGTGCTGATAAGACTAAACGTCACTCTACTGCATGTTCTAATATGGACACAAGAGGGCAGCCAAGATCAGAAGCTGCACATGATGACTATTAGTCTCTGAATCAAAAGTGAACAGACTCTGAGTTATGAGCTGGTGGCTGCTCTGTTATATTTAGAAGATTTCTCTAGAAGGCGACTACTACTACTACTAAAGAGGAACTCAGATTTAAATTCCAGTTTGAGTCCAACATAAACAGAGTCTCTGCCAGAGTTCAGACAGTTGGGGTTATTACACAGGAGGAATTTATCTCTGTGTGTGTGTGTGTGTGTGTGCTATCTCTGTGTGGACTCTCTGAAGCGGGCAGGAGAAAAGCCACATGTCATGTTTCCGTGCACTAATCGGGATTGAAATCTGGACCTGATGATTGTTTGTGCGGTTTCTTATCACGTGGGATCTCACCACACCCAAACCGAGCGGATGAAGCACATTTACTGAGGTTTGTTTACTCTGTTTGTTGCTCATTTAATCATGAACAATCCATGTACACAACAGACGAACACACTATAAAAGAAGACGGTGTGGAGGCAACAGGTTTCAGTTTAGATTCACTGTGTTTGGGCGGGAAAAATCTGAATTGTTGATCTAACATAAGAAAAATACTTTTTTAAATAAAGAAGGGCGGGACTTACAGACTTTGACCAGTTACTACATGTGAGAAACTTTTTAATGTTCCCATGAATTACATCCTTATTAGGCTGAGACGACGCTCTACTGTTTAACTCAAACCGGTTTTCCTACATGAGGTCGTTTTTTATATAGAACTGACTGTCACCACTCTGAGTTTGAGAGAATATTAAAATTAGAAATACTATATTTAGAATAAAATGCTCTACAACTTAAGGTCTTGCAATAAAATATGTAAGACATATTTAGTTAAGTTTGATCAGGATATAGAGCTCTGAGCTCCAGATCATATATTCATTTACTATGAATTATGCATTAGTGTGTAAACAGTGTTTAAACGCTTAAGTTTACTTTAGATTTAGAGTCTCATTTGTAATAATCAATTTAATGTAAAGTCTGAATTTGAAAAGTTTTGCTAAATAACTAAGTTTTCATGTTGTTACCTCGAGGTCACGAGGTACAACGTAGAAAATAAAGTAAAAGTCAAAATTGTCCTCCAGTACTTGAGTAAATGTATTTGTTCACATTCTACCTCTGGAACTCGTCATTGTCCTCAAATAAGAAACATTTGTCCTTTTAGTATTTGTTTCATTCTTCGCTCTCATCAGAGATTAAAAGAAAAAAGACTCAGTGACAGAATCTAACAAACAAAAAAACCTTTATTCAGTCAGAACCAGTTGCTCCAGTGGCACAGATCACTGGGGAGCCGGTCTGAACCGTAACACACCGAGTCAAACAACAACAGCACCAGGACGCAGTTTGTCAGAAAACACCTTTTACAACGAGAACAATGGCAACTTCTACACACAGAGACCAGAGAAGAAAAGAAACTGGAGTTAACAGTCAGTGTGCCTCGATTTTTCCTTCTGGAGAAAAAATCCTCTTATTTGTAGAATTCCTTTGATAATACTGTGGAAAACTAAACATCATTGGTGCAGTAGTTTACAGTGACAGAGCAGATTCATATTGCAGGTGCTTGGTGTGGTGTGTGGAGATAAAAGATGCAATAGGTCTGTACAGTGTATAAACTCTGCTCTGTTATGATGAAGCAGGTTTTAAATGTGCAGAGAAAGAACATTCAGTTCAAACATGGCTTCATAGGTGTGAGGTGGTTAAAGTAAAAAATAAAAAACTTCAAGGAAATGTCCCGAACCTGATTTATCATGGCTTTTATTTTGTTCGCGTTTGTACGTACATTTTTTGAAGCTTCTTACAAGAAGCAACTTGTTAGCTTAGCTTAGCATAAAAACAACTGTTAGCTAACACGTCAGGTTTAATCTAGTAAATCAGTATAAAAAGTGTAAAAACATGTTGTAGATTCACAGGGAGACTTTTTATTGGCTGTTTACAGCAACTTCCTGTCTTCGTGCTAAGATAAGCTAAGTTTACTTATTTGTATTGGTATCAATCTCGAAAGCAGAAGAGAGATTTCTGAACTTTGAACAGAATTTTGTCAGACACAATTCTTGCTTCTTTCTCTTTCTGCTCTCTAATGGACGAGTTTATAAACGAAGCATCTGGTGACCACCGCCATGGAGACGTACAACATGTGGTAGAACCGTGCTGCTTTCTAATGGTTGGCTTTCTCTAAGCCGACCAAATCTCTTTGTCCGGAGTAAGAATCTATATTACTGGTATAGAGCTGATCCATATGAGCCTCCTCCCTCCCCTCCCCACCCCCCTCACTCTGAACCTCCGGCGCCCTCGCAGCGAGGGGAAGCTGCTGATTCCATTGCCCTGAAAACGAGTGGTTATCAAGCGAGGTCACCGATGGAGCCTGAGCACAAACGCTGCTCCTGATCGCCCTCATCAATTATTCAGCGACTGGGACACGTCCGTGCACATAAACGGCTCCCCGCGCTCCGCTGAGATGCCAAACATCTTCTTGTGAGTTTGACTCCTCGACTGCTCGACCACGTGTCTACGGCCTGGAGGACGTCAGCGGGCCTACGCCACCTGTAACGTGACCTCGTGTTTAGCATCATGAACGTTTGAAATCCCTTCACGTAACGTTTCATTTTGTTGAAGCGATGGAGAACGATGCTCCACAGATTCCAGTGTTTATGATAATGAAGCACGTAGGCGAGATTTATTATGGTATGTCATTTTACTAGCTGGTAATGGTCGAGGTATGACAGCTGGCTCATTGTAAGGTGTGCAGGAATGAGTTGAGAGGCATGCACACACACACACACACACACACACACACACACACATACACACACACTTTTGTGCTCAGACTTCTCTCACACAAACAGACAAACAGGAGGTAAACATGCTACATTGAGCAGATGGGACATCTGGGTGGTCAGTGGAAACACACACTCTATGGTCGCATATTCTGCACACACACACACACACACACACACGCTCACATTTGATGTTAACGACTCCTTGGCGGAGCCTGGCGAGATGCAAGCGGCTTCCACCGGCAAACTGGTTGCATCATCGCAGGATGAGACCCGGAGCCGCGGGGACATATGTCGAGCAGCACTGAGCAACACAACGTCCCGATGAGAGGATTTTCTTCCACTCATACTGTGTGTGTGTTGTGTGAGTTGTGTAATATCAGCTCCTGCCCAAAAGGTACAGATGAAAGATTAAAACAATTTTTTTCAGCCGAGATGTTTTGTTGCATATTCAACTGCTTTCCTAATAAATTCCACTTGATAAATGATGCAGACTGATATAAATGTTGCAGCTGCTTTTGCTTAAAGGTGGACTGGAAAAACAAAATAGGCTGGTGGAGGGGTTCCAATTTAGAAATAGCTTGCTCCTCCCAAAAGTGTCTGACCTAATTTCCTCCATCAGCCGTATCCTACCCTCCATCCTTTCAGTACAGAGTGATGAATGTCATCTCATTCATCCCCCGGCCACGAAAAACATTTCCGTTACTCCCGGTGACCCAGAGGAAGGAAGCCCTCGGGACTCGTGCTGGAGCTCATCCAGCGGCTTTTAGAGCCCCTCGCAGACGTATCTTCTCAGCATAAATATGAAACAGGCTGCGCGGCACATGGAGAAGCTCTGGGAGACGAGGATCCCTATTGGAGCTGACAGTGTTTGAGATACCGGCGTGCGGTTCCTGGTCGATGAATAATTCCTCAACCTTCCGCGGACTGAGCCGCTCTCCTCTGCAGGGAGGATGTTTGTGGATCAGCACTGTGATGTAAACGATGCTGATTGAAGGAGACAATTCATTACAGGGGGTTGTGTTGCTGTTTCAGGATATTACGTTTGGCAACGGCCAACATCTGTTTTTTATCTCAACTGTCGGAAAAAGGGATTTTTACTGAGATTAGACAAACTTTCTGATTTATACTGATCCGACATAATGATGTCATTTGAACCGCTCAAAAGAGACATTTTGATGCTTTTTTTAAATATGTTATGTTTTTTTTTATGTGCATGTAAAAGTTCTTAAAAGTTAAAAAGCCTAAAGTCTAGGTGAAATATCTGCTGCTGAAATGCCTCATCAGTCGTCCGGCCCATACTCTGGTTCCTCTCCTAACGAAGTGGTGAGCTAACGTTCACAATAGTGGTCCAGCGGGCCAATCAGAGCCGACAGGGCTTTATCGGGAGGCGGGGGCCTTAAAGAGACAGGAACTAAATCCAAGTGTTTCCGACAGAGGCTGAACAGAGGAGCTGCAGCAGTGGATTGTGTGAGGACAGTGATGTTTTCTGAAGATTAGAGAATGTAAATAGACCAAATAAAAAATAGTGAACCATAATATGAGCAACTCCTCTAAAGAAAGCAAGAGCATCTTTCCCAAAATGCCAGAGTATTCCTTGAATACAGGAATGGATGAATGGACCCTGTTCATGAAATTAAGCTCAGCGACAGTAAACCCCCCCCGCCCCTGAAATCATCATCCCTGTTCAAGAAGTTTATGTTTACATTTCACAATCCAGCTGTGTCCCGATCTGAAGAGATCTTACAATTTAGTTCACAGTCTGGAATTAAAAACACACAAGAAACATTTACATTTAGAGGCTTCAAAGGATTAGAAAACGTAAAATACCGTGGGGCCCAGAGGACACTTCGGGGTGGAGAGCAGCCACAGCCGAGGAAAAGAAGTAAAAGCTGCTAACTGATTTAAATGCGTTTTTAAGAATAATCACTTATGTTTTATGAGAGCCGCATGAATCCAGCTTCCTCCCATCACCTCTCAGAGGATCTTCAGTGGAGCTATCACGGGGTCATTGATGCAGGAGGAGGGAGAACAAATCCCACTTCACACTCCTTCAGACTTCTCTATATCTCCCGCTGGCAACCGCTCGCTGGGAAGTGCACAGCCTCTAATGATCCGTCTACCACAGGCCTCGCGCCAGACTCTCCCAGGGCCAGCGAACTGCTCACACACACACACTACCAGGATGGAGAGAGCGCCACTCGACACTGTGACAAATTGGTGTGTGGCAGCGGGGAGTCGAAGGTACTTTGAAACCTCTTGTGCAGGGTTGGAAAATAAGAGAGACCAGGATTTCTTCTCTGGCACCAATCTTAAGTTTCGAACAGCACAATATCCTGTGGAGCTGGTCTGACTCACAGATCCTTTGTCCTCACACAACCCTGCTCACACTTCAGATCCTCAGGCAGGAAACCTTTAACGGTTCCAGATTCTTAATTGAAGACTCACGTCTGGATCCTGCTGGCAGGTTGCTCGAATAATATCTCGTTTCCCACGAATGTTGTACTTGTATCACTGCAAAATGCAGAATTGAACTACACAACAGGGTCAGTAACACTTGTAATTGATTATCCACGTTGCGTTCTACACTGGTACCCGAGGCTGATGCTGTTAATTTACCACTGGAAGAGGATGATGTGATAGGAGCCTGAATCAGCGAAGACTAAGTCACGACCGAAACAACCAATCAGCGAGCGGTTGTGTTTGAATCAAAGCCTATTCTAGTTTTATTTATTTATTCTTTCATGACTGATTTTTAAGGTATTTTTTTGTGTGTTTTGTATTTGAGAATGTAACTTTGAGAAGTGATATTATTATTAGTTTGAGTGTTTGAAGAACCCTAAATAGAGGCTGATCCCAGCTGCTCTCAACCCCCCCGTCGTGGCCCCCCACAGCACAAATAGAGCACATTTATATAAAGTCATGTATTCCATAATTTCCTTATTTGCATGCACATGCAGTATTAAAAAATACAGTTAGACCAGAGCATATAGTATAGTACTGTGTATATATATACCATTTGAAAAAAGTGTAAAAATCCAGTGCGACAGTCATTGAGTTCTTGAGGTCTATATGATTGTAATCAGATTATAAAACAGCCAATGAGATGATCCAGTTCAGAGAGAGGGCGGGTCAACGCTCTCTCTCTCTGTTGCATATTCAAGTTTAACTGAAGGAGCCGCGGCACCAACACCCTGAAATAATCATTTCCCCTTAATGGTTTAGTTAATATTCAAATCCAATAATAGAATTCAGGCCGATGAGAGTGTGTTTCTTCTTCTCTCTCTCCACCTATTGACACATTCTTATTATTATATTTTATTATCATTCACCGTCCTTCACACAGAAAGCGGCTGATGCCTTTTTCAGGTTCCCAGTTGGTGGCTCCGCACTAAAAAAAAGAGGATCATCTCACCGACTGTTCCACATGCGGTGAACTGAACGAGGCCTTCTTGATTTCCCAAACATTTCTAGATTGCACCACAACAAAGTTGATTTCTTCACATGGACGAACATTTATTTACAAGCCCTTGTACAGAAGGGAGAGAGGAGCCATGTTTGGGAAAACCAAGAAGTGACAGAAAACAAAAAAGAACACAGAGACACAGTATCTTCATAAGTTTGGTTCAACAATAAAAGTTTACAGCAAAGAGTGGAAAAGTCACCCTTGATTTGAACAACATCAGTAGAACCAAGACAAGGGCCAAAGGGGCCAAAGGGGCCTCGGGACACAGAGCACAGGAATGTCTTTGCATCGCACGTCTTTGAAATGAAAAAAAAGCAGAACTCAGACTAGCCAGCACCAGAGACATTCGTCCATCGTCGCTGTGGCCCCTACGCGTCATAGCAACACACCTCCACACAGCAGAGTGAGGTCAACTCCATATACTCTGATAAAGGCACATTCACGACTCCTGCTTCCTCCAGAGAAAAACCACAACGAGGGTGAAGCGGCTCCTGGAAACACGGACTGAGGACGTCACGTCGGGGAATCCCCTGAAACCTCAGAGGGTTTGCAGAGGCCATCATCCCCCGTGTTCCACCCTCCTCCTCCTCTTTCACATTCCTGAATGAATGAATGAAGGATGGAGGGAGGGCCCATGCTCTCTTATTTATTTTTTTTAAATGACAACTGCTCCCCCCTTGCAGCGGATAGAGGATAAACCTGCCCATCAGCACGGTTGCCATGGGAACTGGCTCCACGGTTGGTTTGGACCTGAACACTTCACAGATACACTGATAACACGGTCTATACTCAGGGTCATGCAAGGCAATGATATGATTACTCCGGTTGTACTCGACGGTACACGATTTGAAATATGTCTAATTACATGTCTGACTCTGCAGAGCGCCCCCTGCTGTCAGCCCCGTGTCACTGCAGAGCCCAGGAATGGGGCAGATTGAAGGGGCTACAAGTCAGCGAGGAGGAAAACAACCCTGTGGGCATCTGCTCAAATGTTTCCTCGCCTGCTAGAAGAAGCGTGAGGGCCTCCTGACTAAAGGCACAACCCGTCACTTTCACTTCCCCTCCTGGAGTTGACGGAGCAGAGCAAAGAGGGAAATAAGAAGGGATTCTGAGAGTATTAAAGTCAGGGTAGTTACGTGGAAATACTGATACACTGGAACTATAGCTTAGATATACTGTACTGCAGATTAATCTGAACACACTGTAGCATATATGGAGCTCTACTCTGATGATCTAAGGTTGGATATAATGAGCCTCTTGTCACAAACAAGACTTGTCATGTGTGAGATATTGATATCGACGAGGATCGGGGACATAAAGCAGAAATTCTTATAAAGCTGTCAAAACATGATCTGCTGTTAAAAGCCATCACTGATCTGTAGCTGCGTTGGACAAGCGTGCATGGGCATAATGTGTGTGTCTGTGTGTGTATTTGTGTGTCAGGAGGTACACATCAAGGATCCCTCGTAACTCACAAGTAGATTTTTATGCTATCCGTCATCAGAACAATGCTATCTCTTATCTTTATTCCACTTATAAATCACGGCCCAACGCTCTGCCCTCTAATAGGAGGCAGCATTTGGGGGTGGGGTGGGGTCAACACACCAGGGAACCAAAGCCACACCAGTTACTGCTCCTCCATCTGAAAACAAAACATGCCTCGCGCACTTAATATTCATATCAGCCTCGGTGGAGCAACAAGGCCGCCTGTAGTGATTCTTTGATGCCAGTATTAATTCTGGGGCGCGAACATGTTTATAACGCCAGCCCGTTTGCTGCGTTCGTGTTTAGCTGCTGGCTCCCTGCAGGTTTCTGCTCGGCTCAGTTATGAATAAGTTATAGACGATCAGCTCTTGCAGGATGATACCATATGGCATGTTTGGGTAATTTGGGAGAAATGATTTTGAAAGTGTCGTGATCCGTCTTTAGCTGCCAGTTCGGGGCTAAATTAACCAGCACTTCTGGAGGGTTCATCTGCTGGTTAAAGTTTAAGACCTGAAGGACCAAATGTTCAGTCTCTGGAAACTTTTCAGGACAACCAACTAAAACTTTGGGTGGTAATATTATTATTACAAAATAGTATGTGTGTAAAATAATGTGGATTTAAGTCGACAAAGGAAACCTCAGTTCCATTTATCACTTGTTTCCTTTGGAGCTTTCTTCTGAACTACATGGTCTTCATCAGCTAAAGTCTCACACAGGTTTTGAGTATTTCCATTCAACACAAATTTATGTTTGTCATCCATTACATTTGGCAAGTTGCTTCTCAGGAAGTGAAAATTAGATCCAGGTTTACTAGTTGCAACAAGTGCAAACTATGATAACTATAATCCAGAAATTATCCAGTTAATCCAATACAGTGACATTTGTTGCTCTGCAGAACGAGTCCTGTAGTGTTAGGTCTATTTTGCTAATACTTGAGTAGATTAAATCTGCTCGGTTGTTATTACCTGACAGACTCATAGGAGTTCATCATCTATAGTTTGATGACAACTGATAAACTCAATCTACTGATGAAGACTGTGTAAATCGTCCAAAAGCTGCAGGACAAGCAGATAAAAACCTCTCGACCAATGATTCTCCAGTCATGAATGATCTGTCGTTGAGTGGGATGTTTGAATTTCTAAATAAAACATCTGCAGATCATCATTATCTACAGATGTGACCCCGACATGAGGAAACAGTGCAACAAGTCCCCAAAACAAAAACCATGAGAACAGATGAGGAAGCAGGAGAAAGGACAGAGGGGTTTGGGGCGATTGCCGGAACAGCAGATTTTTAGGCAGGGTGTTTTTTATTTTCATGTTCTACAGCATAACATATAATGTGTACAAAATGGAGTTAGTATGATCAGACGACACAAGGGGAGAAACAGCACTGCATGGGAATATAGCACCTCCATTTCTCCCCCTGCCGAGGCCGCAGCACCAGTGTGTACAGGAACAGGGACGGAGCTGGGTTGAGCGTCTCTGAAAGCACCGTCATGCTAAGGCCATCTTTGTGCCACTGGCAGTGAATGTGGCCGAGATGTTTTCAGTACAACAACAGCAACGCGGGCCGGGGTCACAGTCCACGAACAAATCCCAGAGTTCCTCACTGATCAATGAGGACTTGGACGGGGTTTGAGCAAATTGGCAGCGAATGTCCTTTTGAGGTAATTTGGATTCATCTCATGTCAAAGTGGAAGTTGAGCTTATTTTGGTCACATTTTATTTGATCGACGCAACAATGAGCTTTTGAAAATTAGCTGCCTGAACCTCTGGACGGTCGGTGACTTGTTCCTGGACAGAACCCCCGACAGGATCTGATTGGCTGCCCCGGTGTTTCCAAGCACCAATGGAGGAGATGGTCTGAACACAAACATGGAGCAGTGGGAAGTGCATGGAGTAACAAAAAAGAAAGAAATCAAACATGAGCCGCATGTGGCCGCTGAGGTCTCTACCCACAAAAACATCCTTGAGCTCGTAAGTGTTGGTTCTCCAGGAGTATCATGTTGGACTCGACCTGCCGCACACACACACAGACAGGGAAAGTGCCACAGGCCGGTTGATAAAGGTGTGTAACTCCACAGGAGGAGAGCACCGGGGCTCAGTGGCAGCCCGCGTGCTTCGCCCCGAGGCTCCTGAACGTTCACAACTCATGTGTGAGCTCTCACACACAAGTGGGGCGCGAAAACAAAACCACACACCGAGGTGTCAATCCAACTAATTCTCCAACTCCAGGTGGGAGCATGCGGGTCACACGAGCTGAAAAGAGCACAACAAGTTCGTCTCGCTCTGGAAACAGGTCCCTCCAAAAGTCAGCAGAACATGAAAAATAAAAATGAATAAACTGTTTATATATTCATATATATATGAAAGAATAAAAATAAAGACAGCCAAATCAACATCTTTTTTTGCTTTGAGTTAAATTCCAACACGTTGTTTTCTTATATATATATATATATATAGATTTGTCTTTTCTTAAACAATAATACGTTCACATAATACAATGGGAAATCCGTTTTTGAGATCATCTAAATATTTCTTACCGAAACATCAATGTAAGGACAAAGAAGAAGCACAATAATTTGTATTGACGTTAAGGCCTATCCCTTCACTCACTGGAACCTGTCTTGTTCGTAATGAATTGACCGAGGTACTGGAGCTTAGAGAGAACACACACATATATATATATATATACACACGGACAGACGACAAAGAAAAATAGACAAAAACAGAACGAGTTGAGCAACCGTAACAGAGCTACGATTCTCAGGTGCAGAAGTACTGAAGGTGAAAACGGGCGATAACATGTGTGGGTGAGTTTATTAGCTGGTGTTGGTTTTGAATATTTCTGGTGTAAAATGATTGCGTGTGACAGAAATCCTGATAACGAGAACGTAATGCAGAGAACATTAAAAGAATCACCACGTTCCTGTTGCTGGGTACATTTCAGGATCACGTTCACTACATGGTATTAAGTATAGAGCGGCTCCCGGTGATGGGAGTTGGTCCGTCTATCGCTGCAAAGTGAATATCTGTAAACTGTTCGGCTTCGTGGTTTCATTTCCCGCCATTAAGCCAGAAATCAAATGAACACATTCAAATGAAAAAAAACATCTGATGACAACCATTCCTTTCCACCAATCCCATTTCTTGACCTCTTTCAGTAACCGGTTACCAGGACTCGGGCACCAAGCGCAGGAGAAAAGGTGCAGTGCACATTACACAACATATAATCAAGTGCTTATAACTTTCTTTTTGCGAAAGAATTGTTCAAGAAAGGGGGAGAAGCCATATTGACCTCTTTTTTTTTCATCTTTGTAAAACCGGTGACTTTAGAAATAGAGAGTCCAGTGGAAGATATCTGAACTCTCTAAAAGTAACCACTTTTGGTTTGCAGCCCTCCCCCCTCTGGTTAACAGATGATCAGAGCGCCCCTCTGTGGCGAAATGTAAACACAAGAGTTATTTTGTTCCCTTTGGGGAAGGTGTTAAAGTTTGGGCGAGGAGGAGGAGGAATTGGAGGAGGAGGAGGAGGAGGAGGAGGAGGAGGAGGAGGAGGAGGAGGAGGAGGAGGAGGAGGAGGAGGAAGAGGAGGAGGGCACTGCGTCTTTCTCGATGTGGTGAGAGATGCTGATCTTTTCATTTCGCTGCCGACTTCTTTTTGCTTCCAGTGATCTCAGGAAAGTCCTTTAACCCCCGCCAGCTGGTAGGTAAACAGTCTCGGTTAGAAAAACAAACAAAAACAAAAACAACATCGACAATAGTAAACATGGCACCGTATCAGGATTCAAAAAACAGGATGAAGAGTTTTTGGTTGTAAAGTTGTGATGAAGCAGAGGAGCTGTGGAGATAGTGCTGCTGTTTACAGTAGAACCCAAAGTTTAAGCTGCTGGATTTGGCTTTCTTTAGAATCACGTCCCTGATAAAAACAAAGAAAACAAATCAATCCGGGTAAAAAAGTGACGTAGAAAACAGTTTCCGTCTTCTGTAAGGATTGTGTGTTTGTGAGTTTGTGAGTCTGCTGCGGATTCATGTCGTAAATCACTTTTTCTTTGCATCAATCTTTCAATGTCCCTGTCTCTCCACCTGTCGATCAGGCCCCCTCCAGGGTCTTGTCAGGAGAGCGGGCCACAGTCTGGTGACGTCAGGGAGAAAAAATGTCCCCCCGAAAAACACGCCGGAAATGAAACAAGAGATCAACACGTTCAGGAAGAACAAAAAAACGGCGAGCTTTACCTCCACACTGTTTCATTTCAAGGATTTTTCAAAAACTGTAGCAAAGAGACTCATCCTTCTTTTGGATAAAAAATATTTGTTCTTTCTCTTTCGACGAAACACACCAAAAAAGCTCTCGTCCGTTATTCTGGACCTTCGACAAGACTCTCCAGTTAAAAACCAGAATTTTACAAAACATAGAAAGATGCAACACTGAACCCGACAAAAACAAAAACAAAAAAAAAGGCAGAAATCTTTAGATACATTTTTTTCTTTACACTGTTTAGCTGCACTGGGGTTTTTCCCCCAAACTGGGAGCGATGGAAATGGCGAGGCATTGCTGGGAATCATGGACGGCATGTTTGAAAGTTTGACTCCTGCGGTGGCTTCCACAGCTGGGATGGACAGGTGGAGCTGAGAGGGAGAGGGGGGGGGGCGAGTAGAGAGAGGGAGCCGGTGTTCTGACGGAAGGTTGAGATCTGGAGCTGATGAAAAACCAAGTGCATGCAAAATGACGCCCCCACTCCCCCCCCAGCTGTTCTCTGGCTATAGGCAGCGGTGCCCGGTGGCGTAGCGGCGGCGGCGGCTGGGTTCTCTCAGTCGGTGAATCTCTGGCAGGCCTTTTTCCAGCGGCAGGCGGTGCACCACATGTCGCGGTTCTCCATCCCGTACACCTTGCGGCACTTCTTCCCCTCGCCGCGGACCTTCCGACTGCGAAGAAGAGACACAGAGAACAACGGGTGTTTGTAAAAACGACACTAAACATATTTCACAAAATGTTGTAATATTCCTTTAATGGGCCTATATTTTATTTCAACTATCAGTAGAGAATAATTCACTGACGCTTCACATCCCACATCCTCGTTGACTTCAGGTTTGATAATGTCCGACGTGGTCATTTGTGTCGTGACGTATTAAATCAGACACGAAACATAAATCATACAATTTGAAAAACCTTATAAAGTACATTAAGTAAATCTGAGGTTCAGGCTCAGCTTCCTAATCATTACCTATTTTTATACTTAGAATCAATGACCTAATTTGTAAGATTCAATATTTACATTTGAACTCTTTTACCAAATAGGACATATTAACTTCTCGTTGTGTGATCATAGAAACGAATCATATTAGCTGCTTAAGCTCTTTGACTTATTGTTTCTTTTGTCTCTGTGTTTAATAAAAACAACTAAGGTCCAGTACCTGAGGGCGGTGGTGGCTCTGGGAGGGGAGGAGAGGACGGCGATGGTCTGGGAGCGCTGTTCACCAAACACCTGGCTTTTACTGGGAGACACCTGCAGAGTGGGACAGATCACGATGATCATGAGAAGCTCGACACAGAAACATGGATGTCATCTTTCATGGGATGGAATATACATCCTGTGGTCTTGCAGTTGCATTAAAGATTCCTCACCATGTTCCCGGTGAAGGTGACGGGCGGTGACTGCCAGGAGATGCTGAAGCTGGAGCTGTTGGTGGGAGTGAAGCTGGTGGAGCCCGAGCCGGCCGAGTTACTGTTGCTGGACGGGATGGACACTGGAGCTGTGGCCTGGAGGCAAAAGGTCAAAGGTCAAAATGGATTTAGTTTCTGCTGAAAATGCTCACTAGTGTCTGAGTTTGTGTGAAAGCCTTTCATTTATAAGAAAGAACAATTATTATTATTTGTCTTTAATTGAACATGAGTCAATCCCAAACTATTTGCAAAACTAATTTTACTCTTTAAAATCATCACATTTTCAAGAGCAGTCTTAAGATTAGTTAACATTGTGAAAAAAATCTCTTCAATTGTGCGCTACACGACAACAGAACAGTGTGTTGCAGGTAACTCCACCTGTTGTCACGCTATTATCAGACTCACTGATGGATTGTGTCTTCATTCCACCTGCGATAACTTGTTCCAACCTGTTGCAGTGTGTTGTGAAACCACATCTGTCAGCACAGCTGCTAACAGCAATCAGGGAACACAAGTCGCTGTGACATCGTATTTTTTTTGTGTGTGTGTAAACTCTATTACAAATAATCAGGATAATCAGGAACCTGACAGAAGTGTGTGAGAGACAATATGTGCAATTTGTGTGTAGATGAGTGAGCTGCGGTGTGTTTATTGATCAACAGCGTATTGATTTCTTCCCTTCGCTTCTACACTAACCATAATCTGTGTAAAGTGTGTGTGCATGTGCCCACGCTCACCTGGTAGGCGTGGTCCGTGTGGATGAGGTAGAGAGCGCTGGGCGCCGAGCGGCTGAGCGGGGTGGTGCCGCCGGCGTGAGGCTCCTTGGTGTCAGTGGGCTGCTGGGGCCGCTGGGCGTCGGGCAGCTGGCCGATGGGAGGGAGAGGAGCCGGGGGAGGAGGAGGAGTGGGAGAGAGGACGGAGGGCGACACCGGGGACAGGCTGTTGAGCCCGTCGGCCACCGAGTCCGTGTTGAGCTTGATCTCCGTGTAGTAGAAGTCCTCCTCGCCGTCGCTGCAGTCCGAGTCACAGCTGCGTCTGGAGACAGAGGAGACGGGTTAGGATTTACTAGCTGGATGTGGTCTCCTGGGAAGTTGCGTGGAGGGTGTGTGTGTGTATGTGTGTGTGTGTGTGTTGGTGTCTTACCCCAGGTGGATGGTGCGGATGTGTCTCTGGATGCCAGCGGCAGTGCTCAGCACCTTGCCACAGTTCTTCCACAGGCACTTGAACATCACCTTCATTGAGTTCTGAAAGGAGAAAACCACAGCAGCTCACAGATGTGTCCGTGTTGACCGAAAGAGGAAATCAAGGAAATCTGCACAGTCTTTGTTTGTTTTAACTGACAAACAAACAAACAAACAAACAAACACAAACAAACAAACAGAAGGGACTAAGTCATGGCGTCCTTGGCGGAGGTAATAAGTACAATGGAGTGACATCGATTAAAGTGGTCAATCTTCTACTGATAAATATTGATAATGTCACATGGTCAATGTCAGTTGTGTCAAACTCCATCCCCTCCGTACAGAATTTATTCATGGTCACAGTTTTGTTGCTGATTTCGATGCACGTTGACAACAACTCAAAGAACTTCACACTATATTCTCACACATCCACTTCTTTACTGTATAATGTATCTATGGAGCCATTCTGAACATACTTTTAATTACAAGGCCACAGTGAGTCTCTCTGTGGTTGTGAGCCGGCGACGCTCTTGTGTCTTTTATCTCTCGCCTCTAATTAACCCCATCGGCCTCCTAGTGAGATTATACATTGTCTTTCATGGAGCGACAACAAGCGGGGGGTCTTACAGGCCCGTCTGTCAAACTATTGTTGAGGGGACTGGTTTCGTTTTGACAAGATATTTTTTTTAATTTTCCCTGCTACTTGCAGAAACGCACACACACAGAACAATCATTTGGCCCCTGTGGATTGTTTTTGTCTTTGGGTAACAAAAGCATATTTTGTGTGTGTGTGTGTGTGTGTGTGTTATTCCCCTTAAAGACGCATTTCACAGTTAATTAAATGGGCGGCTCCACACGGCATTGTCTTGCCAGGAGAGAAGCATGAGGGGGGCAAACGGATCATGTGAGACCTTGGCATTGCATGTATATATTGTGGGTGTGTGACTGTGTGTAGGCAAGACAACAACACTGTAATCAAAGCATTTATAGAAACTGTTTAGTCTCCATCCACACTTCATTCTCTATTTTCTCTCGTTTGTTTCCTGTAATTCCTGCTAGTCCCTCTTTTTATTTTTTTCACCCACATCCCTCATTTTCTCTTTCCCTAACAATGTCTCCTTTTCCCTTTGTGATAAGTCCCCAATTAACACAGATACAGATGCATAGTGCTGAAGCGCAGCTCACCCAGGAGTCTTTATTGATTTTTTTTTAGAGGATCCATGGACAGATCTTTATGTTTGCTTTAGCGGGTATTAAAATCATTACAGGAGTTGTGCAGCGGGTGCAGGAGTAATTATGAAGGGCAAACGTCTGGGGACGACACACACATACACACACACAAACACACAAACACACACAAGAGCGAGGGGGAGGAAGACACAGGAGAGTGCTGGAAAAATAAAATAGGAGGGAGAGATGGATGATACTGACAGCGAACCACAAACTAGCGCTGATAAGGAGAGAGAGAGAGACAAAGAAGGAGAGCAAAGCAATATACATGTGAAATAATGATGAGCGACACTGAGGAGTGGATGAGAAGAGCTGTCAGTGGTGTGTAGAAATGAGACCAGGCAGAGCGATGAGTGAGGAGAGTGGAGTGAGTCTTCATGTATGTGCTTAAAACGTCTGGAAGACAGAAGCACACGAGGCTGCGTGTCCCTTCCTGTCACATTTACATCTCTGCCTCTCATCCAGTCAGAGTCGAGACTACCTCTATAACTTCTCTGGTTAATCGAGCAGCCTGTGTGCATCTGACAGCGTCTCAAACACGAGGCTCCTCACTTCTCTCTCATCCACAGAAACGCCTGCTATCAGGAGAACTCTTTAACATGTGACTCTTGACAGCGCCGCACTCACAAAATAAAATTCCTGCCCCCCTGCTGCAACTATTTCAAGGGTACGTGTGGTCAACAACAGTTTTGATTTCCTAGAAACTGCGCGATTGGACGTGGTAACCGGGCAATTTCACAGGAACTTGCAGTTCGAGGGGAAAATAGCTTTTTAAAATAACTCCTCAGAGGTTTATTATTCTTGAGAGCTGCTCAGACTTTGTCCATAAAAACCTGGTCGAATCGGACAATGTGTTTTTCTCCACTTTGGCCCTCCCATCCACACAGAGCCATTATTCCCAGAGCATTTTATAGTTCTACAATCTAATCTCTTCCCAACCAAGGCAAAGTGAAGTAACTATAAAAACTGAGAAAGATGTTTTTACAATTTCCAGCCAAAGGTAGATGAATGTTTACGCATTCATGTTACATCTTATTAGGGAAACAGTTTTATAGATGACGATGACTGTGATTTGAACAGACATAGAAAGTCAGATTTGACCAAATATTTAGTAGTTACTGCACTTTACATAAATGTCAGCTCAAAATTTTAATATAGAAAATTGTAATTCTGGTTTCCTATCCCCTCTGAACTGGGTTGATGTTATAATCAAATTTGTATTTCACATTAGTGTAGCTCATTAAGAAAATAATTTAAGAAAAACTCAAGCATGACTGTATAGTTGTATTACAAATGAGCTGTGAGAGGAATGAAGGTTTAACCAGGGGTCTGCACATGAGAGATTTAGGGAGTGTTGTCTGTTCCCCTCTGTGCCAGGTAATGGCTGTCATGAGAATGTTTTTAAAAGAGGATGAAGAGGTGATGTTGCTGTTTTCTTATCGTTTTGTGTTTCAGTGTGGATGGAGTCATTATCTCTGCCAAGGAGGTTCATTTTCTGTCAGTTGGTTTGTTTGTTGAACTTTCACGAAACTTGTTGGAAGGACAGGAAATTGGCAACGAAAGAAGCAACTTGGCAAAAGGCCGATCCAGGAGTTCTTTCACTTTCTTTAGCATTTTGAGACAAGGCGTTTATTGACTTTTTTCACCGTGCTTGAATCTCAGGGGACAGTTGGACCTTGGTGAAGGTTTTTGTTTGAATGAGTGCATATATAGTTTTCAAATTACAGGAATGAATGTTTCTGTGAGTACCTATTTATTTTTCAATCACAGACATTCCTCCATCTGCTTATTCACCATGGTTTGTTTTCAGCGAATCATTCAAGCTTTCTGGCTCAGAGGTGTTCTGTCGTATTCACCTTGCGCTTGCGAGGGATGGGCTCATCGAAGAGCAGACTGCTGCCGTCCTGGTCATCCAGGCTCGGGTCTTCGGGTCCTGCGGGGCCGGGCCCCACGCCGCCCAGGCTGGGTACTCTGAAGGGCTTGAAGCTGTCGGCAGAGAGTGGCGGGGAAGGTGTGGAAGGGTTGGACTGGTCACTGGGGGCAGACCAGCTCCAGTAGCCCCCTGAAGAGCTGTTGCTTGACGGGGTAAAAGGTCCCACTGAGCCGTTGTCCTTCCACGAACCACTTAGACCGTCTGAGAGGATGGAGGCAAACAGAGAAGACAGGAATGGGAACAGAGGGGAGGCAGAGTTAAAAAAAAACTGTATTTAACTGGGTAACTTCCGTGGTTTCAGACAGAATAATACAACGTCACATACACAAATAAAAGATGTGAGGAAGAAAGGAAGAACACTGAGTCACAATCAGCCGCGACGAAACATGTGGGTGTTCCTCTGTCAATGATGGGAGATCAAGACTTTCAATTAAGTTCACACAGCTTTATTTGCACCTCACACAGAAGAGCCTCGGAGCTCGACTGTTGACTGTGACACAAGAAAAGAAAGGTTACTTCCTTGTTCTTTGATTCCTCTGAGATCGTTTCCAAGGCCTTGTGTTTTCCTTTTTTTTTCAGATCAAAGAAATGCTTCTTTTGAATATCAGCTACAACAGCTATCTCACCTCGCGAAGCGGGAGGCTGGGAAAAACTTTAGGCTGAGAGTGTGTGTGTGTGAAAGAGTGTGTGACAGAGTGTGTGAGTCAGGGGGAGTGAGGAGCAGATGCAGTTTGTTTGGTTTTACGGGACTCCATCTTGGCGGGGTGTCTCTCGTCTCAGACTTGCTTCTTTCTTTCCTTCAGCAGGGTTTCACATAAAAGAGGAAGCGGCTCACTAACAATAAGGGAACATCTCATATGCGTTTGATTCTGTGGCACAGAAAAGTAAATAAACAATAATCTCTATAAACAGATTCTTCCTGTGAAATTGACTGAAATGCATCAGCTATCCACTTTTCAATTTATTAATATATCTACAAAAAATATCCCTGTGTGTGTTTTGTGAGGAGAAACATTCGATTGTGTGATAATATTGATATTGTCTACAGCTGAAGCCGTTGTTCTCAGAGGCTGATACTTTGTCAGATGAGAGCTAATGGGCTTTGAGATTGAGTAAACAATGACCCTCGAAAAGCCAAATTATCTGTCAAACTACAGGCAGAGACAGTAGGTGTCCAGAATCTGTCCCACAGACAAGCCCAGTGTAATGAGATCAATTCTGACTCAGTTACCAGTTCCATGCTGGTCTTGTTTGTAATTTTATAACAGCGTCCTTAAATCTGCAAGACACAGAGACATTACAAACTATTCATGCCGACCAAAACATTTCTCTTAGAGAATGGGAGAAGTAGCATTGAATGCATGTTAACATCAGTACCATGCAACTGAATGTATTTAAGACCTGGTATGTAATATCTGAACATGTTTTCATCTTTTTAAGACCCTGTAGAAACCCTAATACACTGTTCACTTTAATTAAAATGAAATATGGTCTCAGAAATAGATCAACCATGACACTGAGCTCGGCTTCTAACTGTGTGCATTGCGCATGAGAAATCTACTGTGTCCACTCATGTTAATGCACATTCTATGATCTCCGACAAGTGCACGTGGGTGTGACATCTGTATGACTGCATCAAAATGAAACCGTCGGTGTTTAAAATCTACTCTGTGCATGTGTGCATGATGTATGTGATGTACATTTAACATATGACCGGATGTGCATGTGGGGCTGGGAGAGCACGTGCATGGTGGTTGGAGGGTTGGCTACACGTCTGCTCGGTTGAATGGAGAGCCGGGTTGGTTGCGCAGACTATCAAAGCAGTTGCATGTGATTGCAGCTACAGCGCCACCGTGAGAGAGGGAAATCCAGACTTTGAGCGGAATCCTAAAGCACAGCAGGTGGTGGCAATTTTTCAAACCTCAGCTTCCACACTCATTCACAAGATAACAGTCATGGGGGAAAGAGAAGCGCGTGTGAAGCAAAACGCACAAACGACAGGCTTAGGCTCAGATTAGCTTTTTTTCTGGTGATGGAGATGGAAATGAAAGAATACATCAAAGGCAAAGATTCATTCTAATCTGTGGAATACTAAGTATGTGGTTTTTGGGTATTTCTACCTCAACACTCATTCAGCAGTTGTGACACTCACCGCTGACTTTGACAGGTGGACTCCTGACCAGTGGGCTGGTGGATAGGCTGGTCAGCACCATGGCGGCTGTCACCTTGTCCATGTCCGCTTCCTCCTCTGACCGCCTGTGAAAAACAAAAACAGAGAAGAAAATGTTGAGAACTACAGTCACATACACAGAGAAAGACTACAACCCATTTTCACAGTGAAGACTTTCCTACTGTCGCACCTGTCCAATACAGATAGTTTGAAATAGAGCCACTTGTTCCTGGGGGCTATGATGTATGAGGGTTTGTGTACTTGCTTGTATGTGAGGTCATTGCTATTTTACTTGGATCCCTAAGCGAGCAGAACAGGAAAGATCAAAAAGAGATCATACAACTTGATACATGAACTTGAATAAAGGAAAATGAAGCAGTACTTTCACGTCCTAAATCAAACCCTCAGTGGAATTTGTATGCAACAAGTCACACACCCATCACACACCCGTTTAAGTGATGAGCTGCAGGACAAGTGATCGTTTTCAGAGATGGCAACAGATGCTATGAAACTATCAAACTCTGTGTGTGTGTAATGTGAGTGGGCCCGAGAACACAATGGGTCCTCGTTTCGCCCAGATGTTTTCAGAGAGAAGCCCGAGCTTGTGAGTTTAAAGCCTCTCAGCTTTACATACTGCTGCACTGTCTACAACATAAGCTGCTAATTACATTGAAGTTAAAGCGTTTGGTGTTTTCTTGGTCCTTTGTGGGAAACTGGTGCGATCAACCAGACACAGCAGCGGAAATGCTTCTGTCTGAAAATCATCAAACCAAATTAGACTGATGTGGGTATTTTATCTGCAGTACAGCTGCACAGTGCACACGCTGGCTGATCCATACGACAGACTGTAACTACACACAAACACACATGCATGTATTTGTCTCTTCTAATTGGCGCAGATAAAAAGCACAGAGGAAGACAGGCATCTTAATCCCCTCACATGTATTCCTCAGAGAGAAGCAAACCCTGGGATCAAAGGGATGTCAATAGCTTCACTACTAACAGTACCTACTGAAGATGCTCACTATTAACGCAACAACCAATGGGTGTGTGTGTTTTGTTCCTGAGTGCCCCAGACTTTAATAGTGTGTGCGGCTAGTATCAAAATGAAAGAAAATCTCCTGCTGCCTTGGACAAAACAACATGTCATCTGCCACCACCAGGTTTCCCAGTCACCGAGACCTAATAGTAGCTTACACTGCATCTTAATGGTATGCAGGCAACAAACTGTTGAAATAAAATCTTACTTTCCTTGATAGTAGTGAGACAGCAAAAGGACGGAGGGACTTTCTGTATGCATCTGTGCGAGTGTGGTGACGGAAGTGGCTACATGCTTTCACCACGGCAACAATTTAAACTGCAGCAGGACACGACTCAAAACACACTACACAACTAAAACCAACAGTGGAGAGGCTTCAGAACAGCGGAGGGAAACTGTCTGAGTGGCCCAGTCGAAGCCCAGATGTGATTCCCAATATTTATTTTTCAAATGGCTTTCAGGGGCAGATGCTCCACATCCAAGAGGACTGGCTTGAGCGGTTTGCTACACTTGAGGACTGGTGTAGCAAACTGACAACTTAAACTAAACAACAAAGAACAAACAGAAGTAGAACATTTTTAACTTTGGCTGTATTAAAAAACATATTTATTGACTACAAGTTAATATCACTTTACATGATTTTTACTTAATGTGAAGCAGAACATTTGTTGAGGAGTACAAAGGAATATTATCTTTGCAATACATTTCCAATTGTAGATGGACTCTTGTTCTTCAACGCTTGTTTCAAAATTAATGTGGAAGCCATTAAAAGTTTAGAGTAGAGAAGCGAGCGTTAGCTAACAAAGAGCCTCGTCCTCCATTAGCTGATGTATAATTTACTACCCTTTCCACTGTTGAATATGATGTCATTAGGGCCTCCTCATTAATCAAGGAATGCAGCCTCACACACACACACTTCTGACACTCATAACCCCCCCCCCAACACACACACACACACACACACACACACACACATCTTTGCCGTAGATGTACTTCCTGGTCACCTTGGGAGGCCATCATGTGACTGTAGATATTATTTCCATGGCAACAGTGACAGACAATAATTACCAGGAGCTTTGTCTTTCTTGAAATATGAGAGAGTAAATCTAAGAGAAAACACATTAGAAGAAAAACCATAATTAAGATGTGATGTATGAGTGGGGGGAGAGAAAGAGGAAGAGAGAATTGGCCAATTGCATTTGTCGTTGGTGGCGTTGACGATGACAACATGTTTGTGTGTGTGTGTGTGTGTGTATGTGTGTGTGTGTCAGAGAGAGAGAGTGTGTGTTGGGAGGGTTAATGGGTTGGTAAGTGAAATCTGATGAATTAGCTTCATAAGTGTGTGTGTGTGTGTGTGTGTATGTGTGTGTGTTTGTGTGCCACGGTATACGCAACAGAGTGTTTGCGTGGATGCTAATTGATATGTATTGTTATTTAGGTAGCATCACCATACACTATTTTCAAACATGGACTCACACGCATATTTAAATGTTGTTATTGGTAATTAGGGGAAAGGGTTTTTAACTACAAACAAAGACAAATACAAGAGATGAGATAATTGAGACTAACAATTATTTTGATTCTTGACTATTGTGTCTAATCCCTCCTACAGTCCACAAGCAGCTTTGGCTAACAGCAGACTATACATTTCCTTCAGGTGGGAATGTGAGTGTGAATGGTTGTCTCTGAATGTCGGCCCTGTGATGGACTGGCGACCTGTCAGGGTCTACTGATGGATTGGCTCCAGTTCCCTCAAGACCTTCAAAGATTAAGCTGATATAGATGATGGATGAATGGATGAATGGATGAATGGATGAATGGGTGAATAGATGGATTTATATTCCCTATACACCCACAGATGTTTTCACAGATTATGGGTGATTAGACCTCTGCTCAAATTAGGGCTGCGCACGAATCGTTAAAATTATTATTGGGTTAAAAAAGGACACATAAGATGTTGGTGACATTAACCTGAGGGCAGCAAAACACGTCAGGTACTGAGCAAGAAGAAAGAAAAAAAATAGATTATTGGTCATTTGCTATTCAATTATTCGTGAGCTACCTGATTTCTCAAAGATAAAACAAAGAAACAAAGACATTTAGATCCTTAGCAATGATCAAAATCCTGAGCATGTGTTGACAATGACAAAGAATGACAAACTATGAGAGTCAAAATTAGAAGCAGTGATTTGGAATTCACCACATGAGGGTTTGGAGAGAAACAATAAGCCCCTGTCCAGGGGTTTCAATGAGCTTGGTAGTGATATGGCTGTTTGCCAATCTGCCAGCAGGCTATGTGTGCGTGCATATGTGTGTGTGTGTGTGTGTATGTGTGTGTGTGTGTGTGTGTGTGTGTGTGTGTGTGTGTGTGTGTGTGTGTGTATGTGTGTGTGGCATTTGCTGAAACTTGTTGTACTTCCCTGGACAGAGGTGCCAACTCATTATTTTAGGAATCTCAGGTGAATTGAACAAAACAAAGGGCCTGCATGGGAAAAAGAAAGGGGCTACAGAATGTGTGTGTGTGTGTGTGTGTGTGCGTCATGCCAAGTAGCCATCATTGTGGGGAACAGGCGGTGTCCAATTTCAAGCAAAAAACTGGCCAGGGAGAGAGCGACAATAACAGGGGTTAATGTTACTGTGGCCCATCTTTGTTTGACAGGTAGGAAATGATGAAGCGTGAGCCTGGCTTTTGAAAAAATACAATCAAATCACTAGAACGTAAATATATCTTTTCTGCATTGTTTATTCCGTAAAATAAGAGTTTCACATCAGTGAATATCAGCAATAAGACACAGATGCCTGATATGTCTGGGAAAGATTAAGCTTGGCAGATTGTCAGTGGCCAATCGATAAATGTGTCTGGCTCTAAAAATGACCCTCATTCACAACAGTCATGACGTCACTGTGGCTGCAGACACAACTGAACATCTGTCCACATGAGGCTAGTGAGGGAAACTTCTGTTCTGAGTCAACTAAATGAATCCTGGTCATATTCTATTTTCCACATGCAGCCTCAGTGCAATCCACTACTCAACACCTGTAAACTTGTTTTTAACAAACTGGGACAAGGTCGGACTTCACACACACACACACAAACAGACACGAAACCTCTGGTAGTTTCTACATGTGTGTCACAGATAAAAACGATCCATCAGTTCTCCTGAAGGCAGCTGGAAGGTGTGGAGGCTAACTGGAATTCCCCTGAAACGCAGGCCAGCGCTTCCAAACACACACCCCTCACTCCCACACTCCCACACTCCTCTGTCCTCTCTCTCCTCTTCCTCCCTTCACCCCTGCTGGACTCACTCACTGAACTCTCTCCACCGCTCTCTCTCTCTCTCCCTGCCTAACTCTTCCCTCCCACAGTCCGAGCCTCTTCGATGTTTGCTATTGCAGATCACACTGTGAGCAAAGCAAGTGGATAAGAAAGACGGCAAGAAGTTGTTGGTGTGTGTGTGTGTTTGTAGGTGTATGTGTGTGTGTTCGGCCTGGCCTGTCTCTCTGATGCTGGGCGGTGCAGCGAGGTCTTCTAGTTTATTACAGCCACTGGATTATGACGCCCATTTCCTCCTCAATAAGCTCCTATAAATCAGAAAGCTCCTCTTCAGCCTTATCTGATCTATGTCCTCTCTCTCTCTCTCTAGCACAAACACACATACACACACATACACACACACACACATACACACACACAGACGCACACAGATACAGATGACTTCAAAACCACAAAAGGAATCTGCATATGACATGGGGCTAACATGCATGAAGGGCACAGCTTTTGATAGGCAGATGTGCATCAAAAGACACACACACACACACACACACATACACACACACAAACACACAAATTTACTTTGACATGCTCTTGTGCATCCTTCAGTCTCTGGAGACATTATAGATAACAGTCCTTTGTTGGAAAAAACACATCCTCAAAAAACGGCATTAATATAAAACCTAACATATACAAAGGATGTTGTGTTGGAGTATTGTGTTGCCCATTCAATTTCCTGTGCAGAGAGCTGCTATACATTCGAAGTGTGTACGTTTGAAGTGCGGTGCTACAACTATGACACACATGAGGGGTAGATGTGAGGCCTGGACAGGTGCTGGCCAACAGCTGCAGGCTTGGCTTATTGTAAAAAAAGCCAATCACATGGTTTATGGGAAGGATCCGTTCTTTATGGATTGCAGTCGGTCTTTTACAGCACAACGAGGGGACGTTCAAAATACAGAATCCGGCTTCTGTGTTGCCCGCTGTTTCAATAACCTTAGAGTCAAGATCGTCTCCTCATCTGGTGCAAGGTTTTAAAACCGACACCAGGATACAATTACAGTGAATCTACCTAACAGCTTCACTTCACGGTGCAGATGTCAACAAATATTTATCTACAACCAAACACTGGCACTGTCTACGTTTGGATTGGACGCAGTGAAATGGCTCAAACATTTTTACGGATTGTTGATGGATCCCAGATGATGCTCTCTGAAGACTTTGATCCACCAGACTTTTCCTTCAGCTTCAAAAGGATTTATGTTTATGCAAAACTTTGGTTTATGACCAAATACTTAGAAAACTAATAACAATCACATACGCCTCAGAGTGTGTTCAAACATATCACCTTTATCTTAGTTTTTTTCTTTGAGAAATGGATATCATATCCTTGATGATATGCTGTATGTTTTGCTATTTTCATTTTACTTTAAACTGGTTATTTACAAGTCTGTCAACTTCACAAGTTAAAATAAAGTGTAGAATTTCCGATGGAACTGGTATTTATATCCTGCTCTGTTCACACAATCATGATTGGTGTCTCTATGCCTCACATCTGCTCTGGAAGCAACACACACAAAGACACACACAATCCAGGGACCAGGCCATCTTTCTAGCCATAACAACATATGTACTGGTCTGGCAGCCAGCTCCTTGAAATAGGAGCCACGGGCATCCTTCCCTCAACACAGGCCCTGCTTCATCTCTCATAAGCAGCGGAGCCAAACCAACTTTTTATTCACCGTAACTCGAGCTTTCCCAAGAACTGTAGCCTCCCCTGCAGAAAACTCTCCCTCTTTTCTCAGAAAAGATTTTAAAGCACCTGAGGGAATTAAAAGACTGAGTGTTATCTTACCAGAAAACAAAGTTTTCCCCCGTGTGGAGAATCGATTTTACAATAATTTAATAACCATCTTGTTTCTAAATGTGGAGACACATGATTATAATGAAAAGCAATTGTTAGACACAACTGGAGCAGGATAAGTTTTCTTTTAGGTGAAAATATCACTTTCACAGATTTGTGATTGCGAAGCAAGTTTATGTTCCATATAAATACTGGGAGAGTATCTAAGCACTCAATGCACACAGCCTTTATTCAGAAACTCTCTTGAAAAGACCTGTCAGGACTTTTGTAACTTTGTGATGTCACAACAAAACAGATACTGGCCTCAGCAATGACCCCAGCGTGATCCCAGCATGACCCCCCCTGACCCAGCTTTCAACCTTGAAGGATTTATGTTCTCTTCTCTTCCTGTTAAGCTGAAGTCTGCTATGTAACGACCTCTCCAGTGATCTTTTTTTGCCTTTTAATCTTTTCCACTGATTGTTGGATTACATTTATCTTGGTTTTATCCGCTTTTTCAAGAGTTTAACTTGGACTGAGATCAACTATTATCATTATAGCTGAGTGTTTGTGCGGACTGCAAACTTAAGCGGCTGAAAGTTTTGTCTCTGTAGCAGCTGCCGGAGCAAAGTGTATTTCCAACTCAACTTTCCCCACTGCTACCACGCTGCTGCTGATAGAGATTCTGCCTTAACGTTCCCACCAGTGTGTCGTCTGCAGTCCCAATTACTCCCATTCAAACCTCGACATGTTCCGGCAGCGAGATAACAGTGAACTGCTCTTTCTCCTCCAATGAATCCACTCGTAATATTCCAGTCTTGCTGTCCAAGCTGCAGACGCTCACTTTCGTGGCTGGCACACTACCACGCTACTGGTCCAGCTGAGGAGAGTAAGCTGGATGACAGGGCAGTGGGCTCTGCCACTCATGAATTAGATCTGAATGCTGCAACACGGTGGACGGTCAGCAGCTATTACGGGGCCTTGAACTAGCGAAACTACAACATTTAATGAGCTGGATTCTTTGTCTCTTTACTGCTTTAGAAAAAGAAAGACAGCAGAGATGCAGAATATGCGTCTGTGTCTAAGCTGCTGGAATTCGCCTTCATTAGCGAAGAGAAGGCGATGAAGACGTTATTATGAGTGCTTGCTGACTTTCAAAGCGTTTACGATCAAAGGTGGAGACGGGTCTATGTTAACAGAAATTGCTCGGTACAGTTAATATCAATCAAACCCAGGGAACACAAACTGTTCTGCAGATATTACAGAATACAAGACACTTAATCAGGTCTCAAGGGGCAGAGAAAACTGTAGTTTTTATATTTAACAGGGTTTTGGGGCCATTTCTCAACTGATTTATTATTCCTGTTAAATCTACCTGTGATCCCCCTCACCCCCACCCCCGCTAACCAATGTGTCTTTAAATGCCATTAAAATCCCCCACTCAATCTACTTTAAAGCACTGGACAGAAAATGATTAATCGAATGTATAAGGCTAGTCATGTATAGATTAAAGTAGATGATGAAGTCATTAAGACTCAACAATATTAGTGCTTAGAGCCACACCGTGTCTAATCATCTGCATTTGCTTGCAGCTAATTAGCTGATTAGGTATTAGCTCGCTTTCTCTCTCGCCCTCTCTCTCTGTCATCCAAACATAAACACACAAAAATAAAGACACACCCACACACACAGAGAAAGTCTTTGGCTCGAAGCCTGGATAATATGCACCACACCCTGTTTTGCTCTAACAGAGCATGATCACCACTTTGTGTGAGTGTGTGTGTGTGAGTGTGTGTGTTGTGTAAAAAAGGGGGAACTACCAATCTGTGTGTGTCTGTTTCCATGTGCACGTACTGTCACTTACTCATGTGTAAAAGGTTCCTGTATTAAGCTATAGATTATTTGTGTGTGCTAGTGTGTGTGTCCGCAGAAAGCTGTGCAGTGTGTGCAATGTGATATTTGCCGATCAGCGGAGGAGGTTTTTATCTGCACATCCATCCATTTTTTGGGTTTGGCTTTGTCCTTTCTTCCTCTAATGCACTAAGAGTCCAAGAGACTTTTGTTTTCCTGGTACAAAACAAAGAATATAATACATTTTTCAAGGTTGATAATAAACCAAAGATATTTGTGGTCAACTGTTGATGTGGATTTGAAAAGATATTCACAACTTGAAAAAAGGGGTTAAAAATCCTTTCATGGGGAGTCAGGAACGTACGAGACATTGAGTCCTTGAGGAGTCGGAAAATACCTTCAGAACGGAGGCAAGTGTTGTTCGCCAGCCTTCTGGATTTTTTAAAGCATTACTGGGTATTTATTTTTCTGATAAAAAGATATTTACCTCTGTAACAACATGTACTGGTAGCACATTAGAGACAATGACCCAGGTTAGGCAGCGGAATGTTTTTAATGGATTCATGCTTGTGAACAATGACCCAAGTGCCATAAAATCCGTCAATATTTCTTAGCAGTTTCCCTTCCACCTTTCCCTTTTCTAATAAAAATGAAGGGCATGAAAACAGGAATGCACCACTGTGTGTGTCTATTTTGTGTGAATGGATGACCTTTGAACTTGAATGTAAACATGTCATGGCAAAAGCGAGCCAGACTGAGCATAAACGGCTTCGATGCAGCCATGTTGAGGTGCAGTCGTCAGGTAGCGTTTGTGTATGTGTTCATATAGGAGAAGTGCCATAGGCAAGATAACCAGGTCTTCAATACGTGTGTGTGTGTGTGTGTCAGATTGATGTATACATGTCCTGATTTCTTCTCCTTTCACATCCACAAATACAGAGTTAACCCCTTGGGGGACAGAGTTAAGGGTAAATGATCATCAACTCTCTGCTACCACTACCTTTTTATGGGCCTTTTGATTGACACACACACCCACACACCCACACATGCTTCAGTAGCGTGCCCTACATTTGCACTATAGGTTTCGGTTCTCGCATATATGCTATGCTACCCTATTGGCTTGGGGTGAGCACACACACACACACCCACACACTTAGTTGCTGTGCCCTAGATTGGTGCTATTGGTTGGAGGTCAAACTGACGTACCAAACTCTAGGCCATGCATACACACACAAACACACACAGATACACGCCACTAACAGGGTTCCCCTTTATCAAATATTGCTTCAGCAGATGTGGAGAACAGCGAGGGGAGAGCCGACTTGAGGGGCGGCTAAACAAAAACATCTCCCAGCGTGATTGATGCAGAGGCGTGATGGGCAGTGAGGTAGACGAGGGAGAGAGGGCTTAACAAATTTCATTACAATTTCATTACCTTCAATTTTAGACTGTCAGTATGAATTGTTTTTGGTATATTTCTCCATCCCTCCCAGTGCTGAGGCCAGTGTCAACTGTCCCCCCACAGACATAACTGCACCACATAAATGTACATCAGTGGCTTTAAGAGGATGTGATTTGGATCCGTTTTCTATTTGAACTTTGGCACTCATGTAAAATCATGCAAACTGTGGTCAGTTAAGAGCACACAATATGGTTTTAATTACCAACCATCTGCTAAAGTGTCCCGTATAATCTCCTGTCCCCTTGATCAGGCACCATTACACAAAAGATGAACAACTAAAGAAAACCAACCCAGCTCCTGCTACCAAGGGTTTTAAACATGTTGAGCATGTCAACAATGTTACAAAAACAAGATTTAGGGTCAAAACCCTGAGGTTCTCCAAAAAATAGGTTTGTATGTTCCAACAATGGTGACAATGAAATGAATGACAGATGTAATGATGGAGACACATTTAAAATGCAAAGCATGATGATGATGGTGATCGAAGAAGAAAGAGGGGTAGGAGGTGGAAGCAGGGATAACCCCGCTTGACACACACACACACACACACACACACACACACACACACACACACACACACACACACACACACACACACACACACACACACACACAACACACACACACACACACACACACACACACACACACACACACACACACACACACACACACACACACACACACACACACACACACACACACACACACACACACACACACACACACACACCACACACACACACACACACACACACACACACACACACACACACACACACACACACACACACACACACACACACACACACACACACACACACACACACACACACACACACACACACACACACACACAATGATGGGTTTTCCCTGAATTGATGTAGCTGTATGTCCTAATGAGCAGAGGGAATACACAGGATCTCGCTGCTCCAAGCAACTCATTTGGCTTTTTGTACGTGCGTGTGACTTCCAGCGTGTGTGTGTGTGTGTGAGTGTGTGTGGGTAAATGTGTCACTTTCTGTGCGATGTTTATGTTTATGCTTGCAAGTACCTGCCTGCATGGATGCCTGGACGCATGCCAGCATATACGGCAGAGGAGTTATGAATGTTTGTGTATGAGTGTGTGAGAGAGTGGGAGAGGGACAGAGAGAGAGAGAGTTTGTGTAGTGAGGGGGTCGACCACTGATGTGAACAAAGGCAGCAGCCATGAGAGTCATGACGACCTTTAGAGCGGCTAGCCGGTAAATTCTCTCTCTCTCTCTCTCTCTCTCTCTCTCTCTCTCTCTCTCTCTCTCTCTCTCTCTCTCTCTCTCTCTCTCTCTCTCTCTCTCTCTCTCTCTCTCTCTACTCTCTCTCTCTCTCTCTCTCTCTCTCTCTCTCTCTCTCTCTCTCTCTCTCTCTCTCTCTCTCTCTCTCTCTCTCTCTCTCTCTCTCTCTCACAAAAGTACGAGACAGGTGTGGTTCCAATGGAACTAGAGATTTAAAGAAAACTAAGTAAACCAGTTTGTTTTAAATGGTATTAAATAATCTCGAAGCTCTATCAATGGATATTCATAATACATACTTATTGCATCAAAGCTGTCAAGCTGTCGACAAGGGATTTAATCAAACACTGGTGCCCTGGTATCTTAATTGATAAACTAATAGTTCGATGCATAAGAGATAGATGAGACGTTTTGGTTTTAATCAGTTATTTGATGCTAAATAAACAAGGTGAAACATCATGATTGACAGGTGAGACAGACTCACGATTGGTCGAGCGCGTATATCCGCAGGACCTCAATACCATGCTTCCATCCGATGTGCAGACTGTGGTTCCAAATGACATTGGCGGGGCAAGATGGCATTGTGTCTTTGGCTCCATTTCTGGATATTCAGAGGAAGTGGAGACATGGTGTCCTTCTTCATGTAGAGTCTATGGTGTTACACTTTACATTCTAAGCAGTTGTGATCGACTTTGCTCCTGGTAAAATTATTCTGTATGTTATGAATGAATCTTCTAACTGAATGCAGGATCATAAAATGTCACCAGGCCGGAGTTGGAGTGACTGACCCTAATCAAAGGTCTCCTCCCCCTTTATCAGTTCATCCTTCAAGGGTCGGGAGAGCCTGCTCCCCCAGCTACCTTTCACCTCACCAGAGTGTGTGTTTGTTCGTCACAGTGTTTAATGGCAAGTGCAGTTGTGATAATGGAGGTCGTAAGAGCAGCGTGATACCTTCCGAATGATCCTTTCTCCCCACCTGCCCTCTAGACACACATACACAACCTGCCAATAAGTGCCATAAACAACACAGACATAAACACACACACAAGCACCATTTTATTACCGTTGAGCTTGATTATAAACACCTACTGTGCCTGTAACCACAGTAGGTGACGGCACACGGACACCGACAGACACACACTCCCATACACACCTACAGTCCCTCAGCTCCCGGGAGAGCGATACACACGCACACTGGAGGAGGGGGGCCTCTTTCCCAATTACACCTCCAAGGAGGGGGTGGCTGTGTGTGTCAGCGTGCAAGCGTGTGTGTGTGTGTGTGTTTGCTGAAGGTGCTCATAAATGCCCTGGAGATTGAGCTGATGGAGGGCATAATAAAAGGCCTATCAGCTGGTCCAATCGCCTCACACAGCCTCCAGGCAGGACAAAGGATCTGTCCGCCACTTCAACATTTACCTAAAGGCCTTTTACTCATACCCCTCCCCCTTTATTCTCTCCCCCTCGCTCCCCTTCTGAGTCTTCCTCCCTCGCTCCCCCATTTCCTCACTAGTTGTGCCTTGTTAACCTTTACTTACCCAGGAAACGCCACCTGACATGTGTTTTTTTTGCCATTCTCGCCCTTGTTGACATCTTCACACCTAAAGTAACAGTCCTCAAATGTTGTTGTCACCGTATCTCTCGCTCTCCAGTAGCAGAAAACAGTGTCTTGGCCATTGGCAACTTAATAGTTGTTGGTAAAGGGCAGAAAAAAATCCCCCATTAGTCGTCAAATAATCAATACGATAAGTCACAAACGTGTGTGGATGACCTTTCTGTTGGGTCTTGAAAATGGTGTTTGAGAGGGAGGAAGACAGACAGAGAGGGGAAGGGAACCTTTTTTGTTGATGTTTTCTTTAAGGTGGGGGGGGGATTCTCCATCAGGCAAGAATCATTTCTGATTAATTTTCTGCTGTGTGGTATGAGGATGTGACACGAAGCGTAGAAGAAACAGCCATGATAAAAAAAATGAGAACGCACAGAGCCCGCCCCTTCCCTCTCAACCATGTCAACAAGTCCACACAAAGAATCCTCAGCTCTGTTATCCCACATAGATTCAGCTTTATGAGACTTTCAGCCTCCTACGTGCCAATTGTCACTCTGCGTTAGGGTCAGTGCCGCGGGGCTTCGCTTGCTGCCTGCAATCCAAGGTAAACAAAAACAAAACAAACTGTAACAAAATACAACATCAACCTAACAACATGAGACTCAACCGAGTCAAGGAGGGCTCTTTGCTGTCCATCAGCCTGTGATATCATAATCAGGGACTGTGACTGTGCACCAATCATTAATCATTAACCCTTCCTGTGGGGGTTAACTGCAAATGATTGGCACATTTGCATACATAATTAGAAATGTGCATGTGTGGGTGTTTTTGTTGGTAACGAATCCGTATGGATGTTCAGTACACCACATGTGTACATTATTAATTAGAGCTATTTTTTTATATAAATAACAGTTCCCTTGTGCAAACAGCCAACTGGAAGCAATTAGATAGTAGTGAAATTTGTGGAGGGGAGAGGCAGATTTCCAGTTTGGTAAAAGCCTCTGTGTCAAATGTGGACACAGTTGTTAGTCAGCGAACACTCAGACAAACAACTTCACACTGCTGTGGTTGTTGCTATAGATTTCACATGCTGGAGTAACATAACCACTGTGGCTTTTCTACAACGCCAGCACACGGCTCAGCAGTGGGCTAACATCTCTCTCTGTCAGTCAGAGGAAAACATAGTCGCACACACACATGCACAGGGCAGCCAGTGCAGAGAGGAGACAAAGGAAGAGAGGGAGGGCTAGAGTGTGCGAGGGTAGGAGAAATATGGGGGAACGGAGGGGGAACGGAGGGGGAAATGAGCGGGAAAGCAGAGATGGCGAAGGGGAGTTGGGACTGAGCGAGTCAGGAGAGGTGAAGGCAGGAGGAGGAGAGAGGGGGAGACAGAGGAGCAACAATGGAAAGCTCAACCAGCCATCTGGGTAAAAGGGTGCGATGAAAGAGAGACAGAGGGAATAAAAAAGAAAGTGTGAGAGATGGACAGTTGGAGGGGAAAGTGCACTGTACAAGTTAGACACTGAGATAAAAGGGAGAGGAAAGAAAGGGGAGAGGGAGAAAGAGGAGAGGGGGGGGGGTTACAGTTAGTTCTTTGTTTTGGTAACATTCAGTGAGAATTGTTCTCTTGCAACAGCAAGGCACAGTTTACGTCTAATCCAACATAGCACTGTGTCTAACATGCAACACGGCACAAGTGAGTAGAGGATGCAAACATTAGTTCCTTAAGAGAAGTTCTTCCTGAAGGAACGTGTGTGTGTGTGTGTGTAGTTGAGTAAAGGAGTATTTTACTCAACTGGCTCACAAAGACCCACTGCAGAGGAGCTGAGGGAAGCACCCGTGTTTACATAAATGTTAACGGGAGGTCATGAATTATGCATGCTATATTGAGGAGTATTGCTGTGTAACATGGTTTGTGTGTGTGTGTTTATGTGTGTGCATTTAATGTTTGCAGACCTAAACTCCAGAAAGTGCTTTGCGCGTGCAAGTGTGTGTGCGTCTAATGAGCTGTTATGTTTCCCTCCATCAAGGCTGTGAGCCTCAAACGTTTGCAAGAGAGGAAAATAAGAGGGATCTTTAAGAGAGTGAGAGAGCGAGAGAGGGAGGGAGAGAGAAGCCCCTGGTAAACACATCCATTTCCAGCTCGCAGTGAGGTAATGTTGCCAAACCTACCACAATTCACATACACTTACAAATACACACTCAGGCACACATGCAAACACACACACAAGTTCTGCAGGCAGCCCTCTAGTTTGGCAGAACATCGGAGTCCCACCCGCCGCAAACCCCTAAAACGATTGCACACACACACACACACAAACACACACACACGCACACAAACGGGAGTAGAGTTCAGCATGTGGAACCCAAATCAAAACAATAACAACCTCCTCGGCAGATGCTGGTGGGTCATGTGACCACAGCCACTGGATCCCATTGTTTACAGGGAGGGACGGGAGGGAGGAAGGGAGGTGATGAGTCTGGAGTTTTGGGGCCAAACTGCTGCCTTGTTCATATCAAGCGCTTTATGATGGTGGGGGTGGAGTGTGTATGTTGAGGAAAACAGGAGATGGTCTGAACAACATCTCTCTATGGGGGTTGGGGGTGCAACTGCACCAGCTGTCTTCTGAATTCCAACGGCACTCTGGATGTGAACGCTCAAATACACCCACTCACTGTATTAACCCCAAAGCTAAAAGTGCCGCTGATGACCATTTAGTCCCTCACAAGCTGTTCTTAGCAATGACAGGGGCCCACCTGAAGATAGGCAGAGCAGTTAAAAACAAACATTTACCTTTAGGGGGTTGTGTGTGTGCATTTGTGTGTGTGTGTGTGTGTGTGCGCGCGCAGGTGAAGCTAGTGAAGCTAATGACGAATGTCTTTGAAGAACAAAGAACGGCAGAGAAAGAGCAAGAGACAAAGAGAGAGTGAGTGTTGGTCAAAGCCAGAGAGAGAGAGGACATTACAGAGAACCCCTGCAGAGAAAAGATACAACAACTGAGGCTTTATCATATTTGAAAGGTTGGGTGGATGTGTGGCAAGGACCAATTATGATCTGGAACGTGTATGAAGCAGCTGGGGCCCAACATTTAAAGTTTGCAGATTTTTGCACAACAAAAAGAGGTGGTTTAACATTCCGAGGCTTTTAAATGTTGATTTTTGAGGAAAGGTCAAAGGGATCAAGGCAACAATAATGGAGAATAAACGCAAAGTTGATAACGGTATGCAGTAAACCGGACAAATGCAAAAAAGAGAGGATTAAAAGATGTGAGATGAAGAGGATAATGCAGAAAAAGTTTAAAACATAAAAGGTTTTCTTCACAAATTAAGTCCACCTGTTCGGGCTTATTTATGCTTCCTTTATGTACGAAAAGAGATACATCCATTTCAAACGATGTAACCAGCAATCCCCACCATCCTTTACGTTTACATAGTGGTTAAGCAATACATCCACCAGGGGGAAGTCCAGACTGGAGAGATTCGGACAACAACATTCATGGCAACTGGAGGAGGTTGTTTTGATGTACTTCTTAAAAAAAGAGGTCAAATTGGGCTGTTTGTCCCGGTGTGCAGGCAAAATGACATCATGTGGATTTTCTTACCAACACGCAAAATCTCTCCTCAAACATTTTCGCAGTTGTAGAAATTCTGTCCTGTGTCCAATGGTCCTTGAACTATTGGCTAAACAACCCGTAAGATTTCTGGTGGTAAAGCTTTGTTTCTTCCATATTTGTAAGCTTTCAGAAGACAAAATGAACGCAGAAGTCTCTGTTGCCTTTTGCAGGTATAATTTCTTATTAGAGACACCAAAAACCACAGAGGCCCCTTAATGGATTAAGAAGTAAAAGGATATTCTACTGGTGTCGCATTCTGGACCAATTTCTGTAGATCGGCCCCAGCAGACGGAGGTCAGATGTTGGACTAAGAAATGGATAACTTTTAATTAACTTTATCGCTCCCTCCTGAAAACATAAGGTCTCTCTCTTTATTGAAGAAGATATCTGTGGGATGGTTTTGACTTTTCTTGCTAATTTAACTATGTATTGGATTCAATGCTGTTGAGCTGAATTCAAAGGATGCCAACTGCCAAGATACTGCACATGATTTATTTGCTGATGTGAAAGATCTTGTTGCTAATATAGAGGTGCAATTACATGCCACCACGCTGAGTACATTACAGCTTCTCCCATGGTGTTAATATCTTCTTTACATCTGTTAGTCCAGAAGGTGGATCCATACTACATCTGGGAATTAACAGAGGCGGCATGGTCTTCATTCAGTTTGAATCATATAAAAGCACTGTCTTGTGTACAAATCTATTACAGCACTTTCATTTGTAGTGCTTCTGTGTAAATGAACAGTGATATGCTTTAATAGACAGCCTGAAACCATTTTATAGCCTGGCTAGGATCCCAATTGACGTTCTTTGTTGACTTTCAGCATGTGTTCTTTTGATCACATTGAAAGGCACTTTGGGAATTCAAGGTCAGTTGACTGTCAGGATGGTGTTATGTCTTGTCCTTCCTAACTGCTAATTAGTAGGTAATTGGTGTCTTATCATTGTAGATGACTCGCCTGCGACTGCACTTGAAACAGACACTATTGATGGTATCGACAGATTGTGGTGGTCAAAGCATTGCCTGCGTAACTTAAAGGACACGTGGGAAGATGTGAGATTAATCTCAACATTTGTTAGGAAAAGAGAGAACACCTGTGTCCTGAACTGATATGACTCAGAGGGTGTTCAAGGGAGATGCCACTGGTGAGTAATGTGGCACAGCTGAAAGATTATGTGTGCCAACATCTCTACTGTTGCATGAGAGTCAAACTGTGGTATTGTAAAGGAACCGTAATAAACAGATGAACAGAGCAGTAAAAAAGCCATACCGTTTGGCAGTCACTGTTCTTCACTGCATTTTTCCACATTCAATTCCAAGTCCAAAAAGATAGCATCTCATCTGGCGGTCCGGTGGGAGGAATCATATTGTTCCTTTTTAAAAAGGGGGTCTGCATGAGACTAAGGCAAGTTACTGAAGCACATAAAACCTGTTCTTCATTTCACTCCCTAGCTTACTATCTATCTCTTGCATATCAATCGATGAAACAAACATTTAGGAAACCCAAATTTTAAGCAGCAGGTATGTTTTGTTGTTGGATGGGCCTGGCAAAGAATAAATAATGATCTCATGCAAAATGTCACAAACAAAGAAAGGAAGTCATAACATCTGGTCTTAAAAGCAGACGGCGCCGACAATCTGGAAAGTGGTAAGTTGGAGTGGTAAAGACAGTATGCTATATGATGGCTAGCTCACAGGCATATACTCAAACACATGCACACTAAAACCATACCTTTGGTCACCCCTCTATCATGCCACACCCACTATGCTAAACTGCAATCAAATTGATGATCGACACTCAAATTAAACACGGCTACAATTATGACACCACTGTGCCGTGCTCTTAATTAGTACATCTCAATTTTTAATTAATAAAGCCTGCCAGCATGACTGATATCAATAATTGACAACAGACAGGTCAGTGGAGCGTCATAATTAGAAATAGCGCAGAGAGTGGGTACTTCTGTGGGGCTGGGTTTGTTTTTAATAGATTACACTTGAGAAACGTGTCGCCTCCCTGTTGTGTCACAATGTCTTTGCCCCAAACAAAAACTTTGCCTGGGTCAGTACAGTATTATTAATACAAATAATATGAGGGAGTGCACAATAATTGAACTCATAATCCCTTGGCTGTTCCTTTCTTATTCATTCTTTTTCAGATGGAGTTTTGTTTTTCTTTTTTATTGTTAATATTTATTGTGCAAGAAAAAAGATACACCTTTAGACGGATATACCAAAAACTGCTTTTTGCTTGATGGAAACAAATATGGTTGGTATGATGCTGGTTTATGGAATAACAAATTAAAAGACTTGACCACATTAGCTTTCGATGTGCGAGATAGAAGTTTGAGACTGCACCTATAAAAGTTACAAATGTACCTGGGTCAATGACGTATAAGGATTTTCAACAGGCCAATTTTAAAATACAAAAAATAATAAAATCTATTATAATTGTTCAGACATTAGGAATGTTGTGTACACATAAAATCATATAAGAATTTCAAATTAAGTAATTTTAGTGTTTTTTCACCTAGATGAATTGGCCGTGGCCTTAAAAATGTCATTTGGTGCGACCGTGATTTATCTTAAAATAAATTAATTTCCTTAATATGCTTAAAATTTTTATTTTTAATTTTTCAATACTATAGTCATTAGAAACAAAGTAATTGCATTTCTTTTGAGTTTTTGTAAATAATTCTCATATTTTTGTTATATAATGTCACAGTCCCCTTCTTAAATGTAGTAAACAGACTTATTTTTTCCTGTAAAGTGCATAAAACTGACAAAAAATGTAAAAAAAATTCCATTCATTTAAGAATATTGTATCAGTGATTAATATTTCAGCCACAGAAATTTGATATTTCACTTAGAATTTCCTACAGGTATTGCTATTATTGGTCGCACCACATGATGAGTGGTCGCTCCAAATGATATGAAAACCTCCTTTGGTTTAAAGAGACCAAAAAACATTCAAAACATTTATTAAAACCAGATTGTGTTCAAATTTGATAGAACTTTTATGAACACAAACATTATATATACATTTTTCTTTAACAAAAACTCACAAACATTTAAGTGCAACACATTTTGCTATGAACAAACATTTCATTAAACTTGACATTTAAATGTCGTGCACTTGGTTTAAATGCAGGCATTTCTTCAACCCCAGACCTTTCTGAACTTTGCCCAATCTTTTATGAACACAAACATTATATATACATTTTTCTTTAACAAAAACTCACAAACATTTAAGTGCAACACATTTTGCCGTGAAAAAACATTTCATTAAACTTGACCTTTAAATGTCGTGCACTTGGTTTAAATTCTTCAACCCCAGACCTTTTTGAACTTTTCCCAATCTTTGAAGCTCAACCTAGAGCAGCGTGAGGTTGCTGGCTCAGGTTCTGAAATAACAGCTTGGACATCTTTCTTATCATAGAAAATTACATCTAGAGTTTGTGGCCACATAAATAAGTTTTTTTCACCAGACTGACGCATGGAGCTAACCTGGACTTCCTCTCCCTCAACTCCAAGGACCTGGCCTACATATGGTAGCTCATCGTAGGTGACGATGACAAACTTGCCACTCAAATCTTGGAGACTAGCTTGTTCCCTTGGTGGCTCAGGAGTGCATGAGGGATCAGCAATGTGGCACATGGTGTCCCTCAGGTCTACCTTTACTGGCTGATAACATAGGCATGTCTTCATTTCTGCATGCTTGCAGAAGCATGACACCTCCCTATGACAAATTTGTGCAACTTGTGAAGATAAAACCTGGTGTATCTTTAATGTGCCCTTCACAGCCATCAATTTGCCTGGAATCAGCTCATCATATTTCTGAATGCTCTCCTCGCTTATCCAGTGGTAAGTTATAACTGAGCTAGATTTTTTGGCCAGCATCTCATAGAGGTCCAGTGGAGTCTGCAGCTCGCCTCCTCGTTGGACGTAGCGATCTGCCTCCCTCTTAACGGCACCACCAATGCCGTCTGGGGCCCCCTTTCCATGGGACTTTTCTGAATAGTTCCACGTAACATGTTTGAACCCTGAAAGGAAAGGCACAGTACTAAGGAGGAAAAAATTAGCTTTGTTCCTGTACTGTGTAACAGGTCCATCACTGATTACATGGATAATTGTAATCTGTGGGCAAGTTGCCCGAAGCTCCTTCAGTATAGGCTCCAGGTGTGCCCACACTGCCCGCTCATCATGGCGGAGGCTGTCTGCCAGTGTTGCATAGGATTTGGTGCCATGGACTGTGTAGAGGACAGCAGTGTGTAATGTGGCCTGCTTTCGGCTGCCTCCAAAATGATAAGCTTGGATTTCTGTACTCATCTTGCAGGAATAGTTTTCCGAAAAATCTATATGAAGAACAGCTTCGGATTCAGTCAGATTTTGTTTTAATTCACGAAACTGTTCTGTTTGGTGGATCCAGTTGAATTGATGAATGGCTAAAGCTTCTAGCTTTTTTTGAAACAGCTCTTTTAAGTCCTCGATTGCCCCTGTGCATGTTTGTTTTACAACATTTGCAAAGGTTTTCTCTCCATTTGTTGATGTTACCCGCACCCATTGTTCCCAAGAAACCTCAGTGCAGTCTGTCTCAGGAAATTCAATTTCATTAAAGCAGCACTTCAGACACACACGATCCATGCATGATTTGTTTTTAGGGTCACAAACTATCCTTCTCACTAACTCTGAGATGCTTGTTGTATTTAACAGCCCTTTCTTGGCGAGTTTTTTGACCAATAGCTGGATATTCTCATGTTCCACACATGCACATGTACTTCTATCCCTGGTCTTCGGCTCTGTGATAAAAAAAGGCCGTCTTCTGACAAATTGTCTGTAAGACATGGAGAGATGCTGTTCCACCTCTGTTTTATACTGTGCATGGAGCTCATTGAGGGGTTTTGTTAGAACTCTTCTTTGCATTTTCTGTTTATTTTTGGTGATGGTGTCCTTTTTCCCAGCTAAAAGACGACTGTTTTCATCTCTGGACAGAAAATTGATAACAGCTTGCTTTCTCTGTGCTGACAGTTTCTTGCACCCCCTTAGCTTGAATTTTTCACTTAGGCCTTCTTTTTGTCTTGCCATTAACCTTTTCTCCCTCTTTCTGAATTTATCATTTTGTTTTTTCATCTCTGCCAGCTGTTTACTCAGATGTAAGACCTGCTTTTTCATTTTACAATTGTCTTGCTGCAATCTTTTGCCATGTTTTTCTGCTGAAGATGTCTTCCTTCGCTCTCTCTCTGGTGTTGACGACACTGGTGGATTAATTAATTCATCTTTTAGGGGTATGGGGTCTACCATAGCTTGACCTACATTTTCTGGATGATCTTGCACTACATCCACATCAACCAGATCTTGTTGAATGTTCTCCACTGATGGCGGAGTAAGGTCTAGCAAAGCGTTTTTTCTTTCCCTGTACGCACTTGATGAAGCCTTCCATTTCTCTCTCTGTTTCCTTTTCTGTCTCTCTGTCAGCTCACTTGACTTGGTATATGGAATCTTTCCCTGGTGTTTTCTCCTCTGGTAGCTGAAATCATCATGACATGAATCATAAAGTTGTTTTGGACTAATGATAGATGACAGCAGATGAAAATTTGAAGGAAAAAATGCATTTCCTCTAGGTAATGAAAAAAACACATTAAAGCAAGAAGTTCTTCATGTGGCTTTATTTGTAGTTTTCCATTTTTCAAAGTTTAAACATACCTTTCTCTTCTCCGAGCAAGGTACTCCGCTCTTGCTGCAGGGTCAGAATTAACACGCTGCCTATGGCGAGCGGTTTTTATTTTGCCTGGAAGTGGCATCTGGTAAAATAGATTAAAACAGTTATACATATACATAAATAAATATTAAATGAATAATTATAAAAGTGAAATTAAATTCTCAAATTTGTTGCCGATATTTTATCATGCTATTGTACAGCATTAAACAAACCGTTGTTTCTGAAATATTAGAAAAAAATTATCAAATTATATAAAAATATTTTCTAAATAATATTAAAATCATGACTCTATGTATATACATCCTTAATTTAACATAAAAACACTAAAACTCATAATCTAGGACATATATCGCATGGTCGCACCACATGATATTTGGTCGCACCACATGATATTTGGTCGCACCACATGATAGTTTCTAGTTCAGTCAAAATTAACAGGCACAGAATTGGACTACTAAAGAAAACAAGCTAGGTTAGCACAAAAGGTCACTATGAAATTTATCATAAAAATATATATTTTAGGAATTAACTTCAAATTCATAGTTTTTTTGAGGTCGCACCACATGATATCCAAATGTGGCAACTACATACTAGCTCTTAAAAAGGTTATTTTTTTCTAAATTTGAGAGAGAGTTACAAACCTGTTCTTTCTTCCATGGGTCCTTGGCAAAATGGTTTACGATGCAACTTCCTGTCTTTGAATGGATTTCAGCATAAAAGTCCCAAATAGGTTGTTTCTTGATGGTCGCACCACATGATATTTCATCAAATGGACATCATCGGAAAAAGTTTGTTTGTATACTATGATGGAAATATTTATACAAATGCTATGCAATTTTGTACAGGACTAAAAAACACTTTGGAAATCATGCAAAATAGGGCAGAAAATAAATTTGAATAGATTTTGAGTAATTTCAAAGAAGTTTTCCAAACAGCAGTCATGGCCGGACGGTCGCACCACATGATATTTTGACACTTAAATAACAGAAACATTACAAATAACTAATATTTTTCAGGAAAATTACAGTGGGTACATATATGGGAGAGTTAGGACATATATGATATTTCTTTGTGTATTTTAACCTTTCTTTTTAACTGAGAAAATGCAGTCGGACAGAAAATATAGGCGTCACGTCAATGACCCACCTGCTTTAAATTCATCAATTCCCCTTCAAAGTATCCACTCTTTGTAGCAAAACACTAGACAGCACTCCTCACACACTTGAAATGCTCCCTGGAAGTCCTGCTCTGTTAGCAGGTTGCCGCTACAATCCCCTCCACTGTCGAAATTGAGACTCTTCAGTTTGATTTTCATTTGGGGGATGAATGAGTAACACAGGTAGCCAATCGACAATTTAGTTGGGGTGGTAAAAAACCTTGTGCAAATTCATAAGCTCTAGTAGTAGGTACATTGTTATTATGAAGTGCCGCAGTTCAGCTCATTTGAGACAAATGTCCACACCGAGACACCCTGGAACCTTACAGAAGTGCTTGATGTTGATAGTCGGACCATGGGGAATTCACAATGCATAACCCAGTGAATGTTGAAGAAAACAATGAGCATACCCCCGACCTAACATGCTTTTTAATGTGGCCTATTCCACTGGGAAGACTGCGGCTTGACCTCAATGTCAAAGACATATACCAACCACTCATCCCTGCTAATGATCCAGGAAATAAGGAGATCCTGGAGGACTTCAACTTATTTGAAAATGTATTATTTTTGTGCATTAGGAACTGACATTAACAGAGTAAGCATATACTGAACTACCCAGAGAATGAGGTTCACTCAGTTTACCTGCTAATTAGGGCTTCTGTTTGGACACTTGACACATCTGTCAATTAGCACCACCTCATATATACCTTAGATAACCATAATGCACATTTGTCAATAGAATCAATTAGAGCCTTTCTCTCTTCTCCAGCACTCTAGGCCATCAATCCATTAAAGCTGGGGACTATGGATTATTCTGAAACCACAGAGCCTTCTGTCACATAGACACTGGATTTGAGGCCCTACACTATGTGTTATGGATAGTAGGCAGGAACTGATTGAACAAATTTCTACCTTGCAAATAAAATAACTACGATGATGGACAAATTAGCATATTAGCGATTGAATCAGGTCAACACATTTAGTATCTCCCTTGACAGACATAAAGGGTGTTCAAACTCAGAAGAAACTATGTAATGTTTATTTACGACATCAATAAATGCAAATGGAGGTTACACATGATCCATTTATTTTCACTAATAGCATCAAAGTGAGCATAGTACTTCAAGAATTTCATTTAAACCGCAGATAGTGAACAATGGTAAAAATTTAATTATTTCCTTTCAAAGGGTTAGGGGTTGACAACTGTTGTTGTAATTAGCATGTCAGATGTACGTAAATGAACTTAGAGCTACTTGAGCAAGTAGCTCTGAAGTCTTTCACTGTTCAAGTGATTGTAAAGCCTGGACTTAGATACACAACAACACACACATTGCCTTCACATGTTTGCCATGGCCCAGTGCTTTGGCAGAAGATCACAGTGAATTAGGCTACCATTCTACTAATCCGTGGTTAGCAATTCCTCCACTAACACTCACTGATATTCAGCACGCTTAATTAAAAGCCAATTTGCATATAAATGTAAACTCATAATTCGACTCCCGCAGCATCACAGGTGGTAATTTTCTCAGGAGCCAGAAACCTGTCCAACGAGCCAGTGGAGACCAACTCAATGTGTCTCTCGCTAGTCTGCCATTGGTATTAACAGAGTGGCAAGAGTGAGAGCTTTGCCTTTGATTAGTCTATATGCAATCTAATGCTGAGGGAACACTGAGGTGATTTTCAAGCCTTGAACAAAGAAAATTCCATTGATCCTGTGAGTCTACATCTACAAGGCACTTGTCATTGGTTCTTGCTTGTAGAGATAAAACATCCAATAAACACTGATATGATATTTAGTAATCCATGTAGGCTGTTGTTTAATAAGATGTGTTCCTTCAAGAAAATCAGTCATGCTAGAAAATCTCAGTGATGACTTAAGGCAGACAAGGTGCTTTTGTCTCGTCTCCTGTGCGTACATTTTTCTCCAAAGTCTAACATCTCATGTTGTCCTATTAAACAAAGCTTTATTACGAAGAGACAGTAAAGATGGAAAGTAGAAGGTTACAGAATCAATCTGATATTAGAACAGGTGCACATGATAGTTTATGTGTAATCCTGACACAGATTAGATCATATCTACTATTTGCACTGGTTAGCTGATACTCTCCGAATTGATTTTAAGATTTGGCTGATCCCTTTCAAAACATGAATGCACCTGGTACTAAGATGTAATCACAGAGCTTTTAACTCCCATGTGATCAGCAGTAGGGACCTTGGGTTGGTCCCAACAGGATTTTATAAAGCCAAGACTAAAAATATCACAGCGACTGAACCTTAACCAAAACGATGGTTTTGATGAGCTCATTCTGGCTACAATTCTAATTTATGATTATTTAATGTATTTCTGAAATCTACTCTAAGATATTAACTTTGTATGTTTGTTTTAAATTGATATTGCTGAATTCATCTACTACTCTGGGAAGCGCTTTGTAGAATTATTTCAAAACATCTACACAGTATCTGGTCATTATTTGTTTTTTTTTCACATTATATCACAAAGGAGCCATAAATACAAAATAAATCTCACAACATAACAAAAAGTTGTATTTCCATATTATGATGTTTGACATTTTGGGAGCTATTATCATAACTCAAAAGCAAGAACCCTCTGTTGGTCAATGACCTTTTAATATATTACATTACATTACATGTCATTTATCAGACGCTTTTGTCCAAAGCGACTTACAATTAGTACACTCAACATTTATGAGGGGCCATTTTAGGGGTTCAGTATCTTGCCAAGGACACTTCGGCATGCAGATGGGAGAGAGTGCGGTTTGAACCGGCAACCTTCTTGTTGGAGAGCCACCACTCTAACCACTAGGCCACACCGAAATCTGCTTGTATAAATACAAGCAGATTTCTGTTTGATATTTTTAGCTGTGTGTAGTTCGGTTAAAGTTTAACAGAATATTTAACTCAACACACTTGGTTGGTCAAGAAAATTGTTGCGGGAAACCTCAATCAGATAACAAGTACATGGAGACTTGGGGAGCGAGGCACTGAACTGAAAGGAGAGCGAGAAGACTACAGACATTATGAGGTCTGTCTTTTCAGATGGTAGTCACATGGTTTATGAACTCCAATGGCATCTAAACCAGGGAAACAGTTTTCTTTGGCAAAGGCAGAATATCTTTCTCGCTCCCACTCTGTCACTCACTCATTGGAGAACCAACACTGCTCTCGTGCACACACTTAGTCCTCCCCTCCCTTCTCTTGTTTCGAAACGCAAACACCCGCTTTCACCACAAACATAAACATGTTGTGCAAAAGAAGTACGCGCAGTGACAGTGCTCCAAAAAGGTATGACGGAAAATAAAGAAACAAAACCCAGAGCAGAGAGAAAAGAGGCTGTTTGCAGAGCCATGCCACTTAATCAAAAAACAAACAACAATAACGATCCCTTTGGGCTTCTTTTTTTTTCTCAGGATGGGAAGTCTTTAGTCCTGTCGGAGTTGGCTGATGCTCCAGGCTCAGTGTGGAACACATGATTTGCTCAGCAATGTAACGAACAAATTACTTTTGATAAACAGAATGAACGAAATTATCCACTCACTCCACCAAACTCATAGTTTTATCTTACAAAGAACTGAAATTGAGAACAGTTAAATTTACAACATCAATGAGGGCCAGCAGTGGATCCTGTTATTTTCAGAAACGTGAGTAAACTTGGTTTACACTACAAAGGGAGGGATAACTGTTGGCGGTCAGAGGACAAAAAGGTTTGAAGCCCCCAGACCTGTTGTTTTGGGGTTTTGCAATAAAAAGCAGAGCTTTCTCCTGATTTCCCCTTCAACTAAGAATATACTTCACTTCCCCTGTTAGCAATTAGTCTCCGGAACACTATTTGTCAAAAGCCAAGCCATTCGTTTCCACTGGTCTGCCCCCGCAAGCGCTACAATTGACTGTTTCCTGCATAGAAAAAATAACATAAGCCCTTGGAGGAAGGAGCGGACCCAGCAGCCTGACAGTTTGTAGAGATGTCTGAGCATTAAGTAAAGACCGAATCAAATTATAAGTATGGTATCAACAAATCTGGAATATCTGCCACAGCCAGCAATTCCTGCCTCTAAATCTTTAGCGACAGCACATTTAAGAAACTTGTCATAAAAGGGAACCATTTGGGAGTTGGGGCAATGCAGAAAATAGGTCAATCATCGAATGACACCTATTGATTTTTGGCGCAAGATCTGAGGAAATGCGGGAGTAGCAAATGTGCTGTAAACAAATACGATGAGAAAACCTACTCAATAAAGTAATGGGAGGTGGCCCAGCCGACAGGCCCGTGATATGTAGCTACACAAAACCCCCCCGAGGTCTAACATCTATACGTCACACTGTCATTTTTCTTCTATTTTCCAAATGATTGCAGAGGCATTAGGGTACTTCAGCTGCTCCCGGTGAGGTGAGAAACCTATTGTATCTGGGTTACAATGGAGCCGGAGAGCCATCAAACAGTTAGACATTTTCCTGGCAAATCACCTGCAGAGAGGGAACTTTTCAAGAGTGCAATTAACCACCTCAAGGTCAGACTTCTCTGGAGAGTTATCTGAAAAAAGAATCCTCAGGCATTCTCTCTCCCTCCTCTCTCTTTAGCTGTTATCTACACTCTAAAAAATGCTCTCTCCATATCCTTTACCCTCCTGCCCTTCTCTACATTTCCTTTCCTCCAGGTTCCCCCCTGTCCCCTTTTTCACCATCACTTCAAGCATCCTTCCTCCCTCCTTCTCTCCCCCTTTGTCGCCATTAAAGATAAACGTTACTATGTGGTCGGGGTGACACCATTTCTTCTCTGGTGCCGGAACCGGGCTGAAAATCGGTCGCAGGTGTGCAGAGGATAAGAGCCATGGATCTTAATCTTGAGGCAATATCGGGGCTGTGCGCTGGAGAGGTCACTGTAGGGACATCTGAAAAAAGAGCTTAGCTTTTTTCATGCTCCTGAACTGTGGCGAGAATGAACTTTCCATGATTTTTTTTATCCGAAGTCCGGTTCTGCAGAGAGTTTGACATAGCACTTGACAAGCACAATATATCTTTGGATTATGAGGACCAAACTTTGAAGTCCTATACACAAAGTAAGTAGATATCAAGTCTTTGCCATTGACAAAGTTGGGATTTTTATTAAAAACATAAAAAAGCTTGTACTGCTGACATTAGCAGTCCAGACGGAATCATCTCTGGCATCTAGGTAAACAAGTACCATGAGAATTTGGCACCAACCAAAGTATTGTGGCATCTCTCTAATCGATGGGCTTCTTCGTACTTAACGGTTTAGGCATAAACCATGCACAGTATAGCTCAAATCAAAGGATAGATTCCAACGTTGGGACATTTGTTGCACGACATACCCTTCTCCCTTTGTTAAAGAAGGGCAAAAACTTAAATGAGTTTTAATAAAAAAACTAAACTAAATTAACACTGCAACATTTGCTAAAATTACACAGAGCAGAAGCAATAAAACACACACATACACAAAGGGTGTGCAAAGGGTTTTCTTCACTTACCTGGCAGTAGACAACACAATTACTGAGGTAGAGTTACACCCTTGCAGTAACAACTAATAAAACTTTAAATGCCAAACCGGAATATACCAGTAGCTTCTTAGAAATAGTAAATTAAACTTCTATTTTTAGATTTTCTACTTATGGGAGGACAAATAAAACCTCGGTATTGGGATTTTGGCGACAGAAACATCATGACACATTTTGTGTGGTTATAACAATAATTGGAAACATGTGAAGCTTTTAATAATGAAATGTAAATTCTAATTTATAAAAGGCATTTCAGACAAGTGGTCGTGCCTCAGCCGCGGCAACAAGCTGAACTTGTGCAAGGCCAGTGAGACAATCAATAAGCTATTCCACAATAACCATATAAATATCAATATGATTGCATTTCCTATGCAAAGAAGTAATTATAGTAGGGCAATAGTAAAACTTCTGTCTAATCCATGGGATAGATTCAATTTAAAGGGAGTTTTTACCTCTTAATGGACGACAAGAGAGAAACTAATCTATATTTCATTAGCAAATAACTATTATGTTTACAGCACGGCTCAGGGTGCAGTGATAAAGCTGCTCGATTGGGCGACTTTGACTGTACTTTTCAGCAAGTTGCCATCGATTGGATTCATCCATCAGTAAAAGGGAGTGATGCTCGATAACAGTGTCGTGCTTTAAGACCCATTAGTGTTCGCATTTGAAAGTAAGCGAACGTTGATTCTTTATTAAACTGCTATACACCGCTGCCTATTACAGTGTAATTGACCTGTTGCAGATGAGCTTCAGTTTGTAATTGTGTTGACTTTCTTAAAATAATATTTGTCTATGTGACATGTGTGTGTGTGTTCCTGTAGTTATACATTTCTGAGGACCATTTTAAGCATAGACGCTAAAGAGTGAGGACATTTGAACTCACTTTTTGAATGCTCTGTTTCAGAGTTAAGACTTGGTTTTAGGGTAAGAGTTGGAATTAGGTCTAGGTTAGGGTTAGGCATTAAGTTTGAATGGTTGCGTTTAGGGTAAGCTGCTAGGGAATATAAATGTCAATGAGTGTCTTCAGTTGGATAGAAATACAAACGTGTGTGTGTGTGTCTCTGTGTGTGTATATAATTACCGGTGTGTGTGTGTGTATTTTTGTCTATGTGCTTGCGGGTGTGTCTGTTTTCATACGTATGTAGCTGCCTGTAAGTATGGGTTAGGTTAGTATGTGTGTCCCAGTTCTTTGACAGTGAGAGACTGATTCCTGTCTTCGAGGAGTTTGGCCTGAGTTCACACACACAGAGTTCATTGCAGGTTAATGAAATTGATGTTTCATCTCATAAAGACGAGTGACTTTATGTTGGCTGACATCCTTGAATACATTTTTGAAGCTGCCGGCTGGATACAATGTAATTTGACTGGAATGCACTTTTACTCCATTACACATAGACTGACATCTGCCATCAATACATTTTTAATCCCGTACCAAAGTGTAGTTGTTGTAATAGTGTATTCATGTCCTGAATATTGAAGGATTGCTGCAAAATGTCACTTTTGGATGAATCCCATGTTATTGCCATAACTTTCTCGAGCAATTATGTATAAATGACTTGCCTCTGGTGGTTTCCAAATTGGTAGAAGTGGTGCAACAACGACTCAGGGCCATGAGAGTCAATTAATATAGCAAATTGCATCAGTTACCCTCTTGTATGTGTTTCCTGCTCCATAGCAAAGATAGAACAGACAATAACTGTTGCCTTAAAGCCAAGAAACACATAAATATGACGTTTTTGTGGAAGAACAGCTGTCGCTTTTGTTTTTGTATGTAAAACAAATGTTGTTGAGCATGAGCTGCTCCCTCACACAGTCAGTGACTCTTTACCACACATGCATACGCTGCCTTACCTGGCGTGAGGCACATCAATGCTGGACGAGACCACTTTGCGTTTCTGCTCTAGCAGGGACACTGAGCGCTTGCTGTCAGCCAACCGATGCTCCTCCACCGCCTCTGGGCTGAGGGAGCCGCCGTTCATCTTGTGGCCCTCTGGAACTCCATTGCTGTAGCCCTGCTGGAGAGAGATGCAATAAGGCATAAGTAAATGCTGGTGGAGAGGAACACATACATGAGTTCTCAATAATAATGAACACTGATGGAAGTTGTTCAGTACACTGCCTATTAAAATATAGTGCTAGAAGTTCTAGGAAACAATAACAGAAAACGTTTTTCGATACAGCATCAGTTAGAAAGTCAGAGTCGGAGCTGCTGCCATCAAATCATATCACCCAAATTAAATTGTTTTATGTCTAAATTTCAAATGCAGGAGTAAATGTTCCTATTTGGTCAGAAAAATAAAACTAGCCTCTCGCAGTTTCTAAAGCCCGATGGATTGAAAAATGCACAATGGTTGGTTATAAAAAAGTTTATTTTAACAATACTTATGCATCTTTAATGTAGTTCTTATTAGAAGTTAAAAAAATACAGTAAACTGAGGCCACGTTAGACGGATGTTTCAGAACAAACATGATCTCCATCCAAATGTGAATTTCCAAATCAGTAATATACCATTCATACAAACAAATCTGAAAAGCGTATATATCCCGTGACCATTTCTGTTCACTGGTTACGCACATGCCAGTGTAAACAGAAGCACGCGGTTGGTTTCTTATTGCAGAAAATATAATGAACGACAAATAGCGATGGAAAAAAGTAAGAGCCAGGATTTCTTTCCTTGGGCTGAAAAGGAGGTGAAACTGTTACTGACTGTAAAGGCCAGAAAAGCTTGCGATTGGTCACCTGCCCATTACCTCGTAAAATGTCCGGTAAATGCCAAAGTGAGCCCATGCGAGAACAACGAAGAGTCCCAAACGGACACAAAACTGTTAAAAAAGGGAATACAAATATTTCTGGAAGAAAAAGTTATACAATAACAGACAAGTTGACAGGTTTTGGCGATTAAAATAATAATAAATAATCATTTCCACACATTTGTGGAAGGCAAAGTTTGGGAAATGTCGGCACCAATTTAAAAATTCTCATGTCGGAAAACAGCTCAAGTTCAAATGTTTGAGCCGTTCATATAAACGTCTCTAGAGACACAATTGATCCACAAAACACAGACGTCTCTGCTGTCCTGAAAATCACACGCAACAGCGCACACAAATAAAGACGCTCCATACAGCAAGACTGTATTAAACAGGACAACATATTCTGGCCCCACACACCCGTAACAATGTAAACTATTCACTGACACAAAAGAAAATAATGTTTCACGCCACAATGATCTGAGAACGCCTACCTGTAGCAATGTAAAAAAAAAGAAAAAGCAGCCCAAATTCATCTCTTCTCTTACACAACAGAAAAGATGTTACACATGAATACCTGTGTGCACCTACGCATACACCAACACACACAGACACACACACATCTCTGTAGGTAACTAAAGCCATCAGGCTCTTTAGAAACACACTGAGAAAAAGCCAAAACACAAGGCAGAGTGACACACACGGCTGCCCATGCCACCGGAGCGTTGACTAGCATGACATGCAGGCTGGTGGGTGTTTCACTGTGTGAGTGTGTGTGTGTGTGATATAGATCATTATCTCAAAAGCGCTGTAACATGATTAGGCTTGACTGTGGAAAAGGCAACGGCACCAGAGTCAATAACTTACGCGGACATGCACACAGACGTTCTCACACACACACACACACAGAACAATTCACTTAGATTAATGAGGTAAAAAACACAAGAAATTGGTAATTGGTATCGAGTATCGCTCATGATAGAGGCCGGTCGCACGGACGCCCGGTGGTGCGCGAAAAACGCTCTGTGAAAATACAGACTTGAGTAAAATAACAAGATGGATTGCACCAGCTCCGGGTAGATTAGGTGTGTACTCCTCTGATAAAACCAACGCCAATTCCTTCCTTTCACCGGCCTTATGAATGATGGCATTTCACGCAGCCAGGAAATTGTGAAGCATACCGAATGCGTTGTGAAATGTGAGTTGCATGCATCAAAGCCGGTGTAAATGTGTGTGTGTGCGTGCACTCATGAACAGCACAAATATCCAGAGTTTCTGATATCCCCCTCCCTCCCTCTTTACCACACACACACACCTCATAATCTACTTGCTTTGGGCTGTAGTTTGTCAAGCGTAAAGATTCTCATACCTTTATGGGTCAAAGGTCACAATAAAGCAAAGCTGGCTTGGACCACAGATTGAATTCCATGGACACAATGTCGTAAAATCCCAACAGACTTCACCTTTCAGCTCCAATGGAGCTGGGTGGATTTTTATTGGAGCATCGAATGGATGTGATCACGATTGGAGATATTCATGACTCAAGCTGCAATCTTTAATAAGATGGTAACTTTTTTTTAATCACTCAGAAACATAAACTCGAGGAAAACACATAAAACACGGAATAAGGGCTTAAACTGCAGTCTTGGATGAGTTGATTTGTAAACACTGCATCAACACAGGGTAACATTAGGTTTTCCAGAATATAATGTGATTCGATTTAAAATAAAAAATGCAAACTGAGTGCCACTTTCAGATTGTGAGAGAGTAAATAAATATCTAAATAACAGTGATTCCTTGAATTACCCAAACTGACTGAAACTCATGTCGCCGTATTTCAATAACACTGAGATATATCTTGTTTGGTGTTAATGTAATATCTTAATAAATGTGAGCTCAATTGGTTGAGATGTTTCCAAAAAATTTGAGGGTGTCAAACTTGTGATTATATTTTTATAACACACAGTGGAGACAGACCGATAAGCCATAGAAAATTACTCGTATCAATGCACGGCCAGCAGCACTCAGACTTGACCCCGTGTTCCCTGCGCTTCACGCTGATGCTGCTCAGCGGACCAATGAGGACGGCCGGCCCCTGCCTGGGACCAACACTCCAGAACAAAGAGTCACACAGCTCCTGTCAACAAGCCTGCCGCATGGACTCCCACGATCAACATACGACAACAACAAAAGCCAAAACAAAACAAGTAATGGCTCTTTGTTAGCAGTGAGAAATCGGTGCAACGCGGCTCACAGCACACACATCAACAAGTCAACAAGTGGCATCGTGGCGACCCCCCCCCCTCCCCCCCTCTCTCTCTCTCTCTCTCCGCCCCAAAATGGGGGGCATTCGTTAGCCATACCAGGCAATGTGCCAAGCATCCAGCTTCTCAGGAGCACGCCACCCGTTGCCAACCTGGGGGAGCCTGCTTTGTTGGCCGGGCAGCTGCATCTCAAAGGGGGCAGTATGCCCTCCGAACAACCCCCTCCACTCCAAAGATTTAAGTAGTCAGCTCTAACTCATTAAAACGTACAAATGTGCATGTGGGGGAAGGCACATCCAAGATATCACACACTCCAGCAATGCACATGTGAATCCACACACATACAAACACACACACACGCACACACACACACACACAACAGACCCCTCCTCCTCATTTTATTGCTTGTTTTCGTCCTCAATCGGAATCGAGTCGTGCTGAAAGAGACTTGACCATTGTGCTGACAGGACTGCGCCCTCAGCCTCAGCTGCACCGCAGACTGCAACAATACTGTGCAACAGCTTTTGTGAGCGCACTGGTGCATAGATGTGCAAATGAAAAACAAGAGAGGCAAAGTTTACTCTGCATTCCCCATCAGACAAAGCTCTGACAAATCTCCATGCAGAGCAACTGCATTCCTCCCAGTTGAGATTTGGCCTGTCTGCGTAAAAGTTTTAAATAAACAGTTTACAACTTTATTCAAGATTTACAAGCTTTCCAGGCCAGGGGGGTGGAGTTTGGGTGTTGCTGCTGTATCTGCAAGTTCACACTGATCTCACATCTACATTTGCATAAAAGGAAATGTGAGCAGTCCTGCATGAGAGGCAACAAACAGCGGCCAAACATTTCCCCTTTTGGTTATGAAAGTAAGACTTTGGCAGTTACAGCCCTGTTAAGCATCAGAAATATGTCAAAGCACAATACACACACATGCACATGCACACGCACACACACACACACAAATACACAAATGCAAGGAGGAGCAAACCACACCAATCAAAATAAATCTAAGACTGTAAACAAGCCATTTTTTTTCAGTCTCAAGCATTCCTCAGTCACTCCCACACTATAAAAAGGAAACACACACACACACACAAACACACACTGTGCCAGAAATTGTGCTTTTATCCAAGGGCTGGATTGACCTCTTGTCCTCACATGGTCTCTATCTGAGGCCATGCACAAGGTGGCTGTGAAGACAATTTGCCCAGTGCTAATTAAGCCCACATCAGACTAGTCATTTGGACATGATTGAAACTTTATATTCTGCCTGTGATGCCAGGAGAAAAAAATCACCAGCTATTTGAACCCTTGTTAACCATCACTGGCCTTGTTGTGCATGACAACAGACACAGTGTGTGGCAAGCTTGCGTCACCTTTGAATGAAAATGTGCCAAAACATATCCCCTGCGTGCAAATGTGCAGCTCCAGGCAGGATGCACAAAATGACATGTGACAAATGTGATGCAAAATATATATATATATACAAAACATAATTTAGCCAATGTGCAAAATGCCTGTCGAGCGAAATCTTTCCATATCCGAAAAAAAAACGCTGCAGTCCCAGTGTGTTTGTTTGCCTCGGCTTACCCACCCACTAGCCCACATAAACATTGCGCAGGCCCCGTCAAGCCCTTTGTCCCATGGATCTGATTGTCGCCAAATGTCATGACAGCTCGCGATTTCATGCAATATGCAACCGAATCGGTGCTGCAGCTATTCTGGGCCATGCAGGGTTTGTCCCCGCCGGTTAGATGTGTTGTCATGCGCCGCAGAAGCTGCAGCGGCGGCGGCGGCGGTCGCACCGTGAAATCCGCTCTGCGCAGGAAGCGGTTCAACGCTGCAAAACACCGCACAACACAAACAGTGAAGCGCTGCCCGGCGGCCGGAGCTCTAGCCCGGCGCGCGAACCCACCTTCAGGCTGGATCGGAGCGGTGCCTTGGCCGCGGTGTGGTTGATCCCGGCCGCCAGCTCCTCCTCGGAGAACTCCTTGAGGCTGCCGTCCTGCATGAGCACCGTGTAGACGCTGCGCCGGAGTCCCGCGGCCGACACGTCCCTGTTTTCCTGCTTGACAGCCTGGACCACTCCTGTCATCGGAGCCCCGTCGCCGGTCGGACTCGGCGCGTAGACGCGGCTGCCGAGGATCGACCGCTTGACCAGGCGCCTCGTGTGCATGTCGAGAGGAGGTAAACAAAAACAAAAAAGGGGGCACAAGCGTCTCGCTGAATTCAGAGCGGGTTCCGAACCATTAGCCGTCGAATTATAGCCGGTAAACAACGTCGAGAAAAACACAAAACCGCAGCGGGTAGACTACGCGCCCCGACAGCCCTGACAGAATGTTAGGAAGCGGCAACATGCTCGGAGCAGCGCCCGCGTTCAGAAGCACCGGAGCACCGCCGTGGAGCTGGGAGTGAGCACCGGACAGAAGCCTTGCGCCGCCAAAACGATTCATTCGCCGCTAGAGAAGCTCCACAACCAGCCGGTTACCTCTCCTGCTCCGTCCGACCTGTTTGTTTTCCCCACTGCTCCCTCCTAGCCGAGTTGGGCGGCGGCAAAACACGGAGCGCCTGACATCTCCGGGAGCCGAAGTGACATTTGTACACGATTTGACAAAATGGCGGCTCCTGTGCGGGAAAACCAGCCGGATTTGGTAGAATCAAAACAAACACGTCGAGCACTTTCACTTGACTTGAGCCGTTCTGTCGTGATACCTCTCTAGGGGCCGTAAACGCGATAAACCGCGGCCGTGAAGGGGACTCCAGCTCCGGCTTCTGCGGCGTCCAGTCCGGGTGCGGCTCCCACCGAGCAGGGGCTCTACCGGCGGAATGCTGCCTGTAAACATGTGCGGTCCGGCGGCGTCGGCGGCCCGCGATTGGTCGGGGAAGCACACGCCTCCACAAGCCCCCCCCTGCTCCCCCTTCTCATACGACTGAAGGTAACGCAAGCCGGGAGGATGCTCCATTCAAAACAATGACGCAAGGATGGAGAGCCAGCCAGCGAGGAGGGGGTATGGCAGCAGAGAGGAGAGGGAACGAGGGGAATTGAGGCTAAGGGAGAGGAAAAGTTCGACCAGACACTCAGGCTTTATGCTTGTGACCCACTTCCAGGTGTCATCAGACTCCAAGTTCACTATGATCCAGGTGTAGAGTGAAAGTGATGTACTGCACTGGTGTGATTGTGCGAATGTAAACACAACAGCTTAATTTATTTCATGTGGGGGGTTTTCATTACTTATCAGGCATATTGTATAGCATGGGAGGTTCATGCAACCTGCAGCAGTGAGGCCGTGCAACCAGCTCTGCTCCCAGTAGAACTACATGCACCATGTTAAAGGACTGCACTTTAACATATAACAATAATATAACAAAATAACAAAATGGTCGAAGATCTGCCCTGCACATTATGCAGCCAAATCCAAGACCCATCAGATAATTTAGAAGAATTCTAGAGAGGAGATTCATGTGCAAATGCTATATGTATATTAAAAATGCTAATTTACATTCATCAACCTTTAGGACAGCCCTGTCAGAGATGCAGTGATATATTTATTGAATGTGACATGGCATTTACTAGGATATCAGTAGAGCGAATACCTCAAGTTATTGAAAAATCGTGAATAAAAGTGAAAAATAACAAAAAATCCTGGATCTTCCCCCTGATCCAGATCCGCACCTAAACATAACAGGTTCTTCTGCAACGCACATTCCAACTCTCCGCCAAGGTTTGTAGGAATCTGTTCAGTTGTTTGTTTAATCTCGTTTCTAAACAATCATAAAAACCAACCAACAAACAAAGGGACAGGGGAGAAAACATAATCTTCCTGGCAGAGGTAATAACAGTGTCATGCTCTTTTCTCTACAGCGCTGCACTCACAGGTGACTGAGCTACACCCTGTGCTAAATAAGAACCCTGAAGTGTGATCGCACAATGTGACTGAAGCTGTGAAGGTACCCAATAAAGTGTTTCACTTGATTAAAATCTTCACAAATGAAATTTACCAGCGGTCTAATTCATTCATCGTGATTATCGCTGCAGCTTGGCAGATTGAATGTAAAAAAATAATGTGATCGCAGTAACAAATGGCCTAATTCATGTCAGATGTAATCTTTTAGGAAAATCACGTGCGGCCCAGATATTTATGTGACAGCCCCCCAGTGAATTAAAAAAAAATAATACAATGACACCATTTATTATATATATATTTTAATAGAACAATTCATGTCATAAAATATTTACATGCTGAGAATGGAAACTGGACAGAGCGGAGTGACAGATGTGGCCATAACTGCCAGAACAGGCTTTGCCCTGTGATCAAAGACGGGTGTCACCATAGAGTTGTCTGCTTGTTGTAGGCCGGGACAAATGGTCTCATTAAGGGACTGGTGGAGCCGAGAGGAGACGCGGGCGCAGGAGCATCTCAGGCGACACCCCCACCCCCTGAAGGGAGAGGACGTGTGTGTGTGTGTGTGTTTTTATGACCGAAACAGACAGCTCGCCAGAATAAGTGATTCTAGGTAAGTATCTATTAAGAATGTGTATGCGCTGTCCTAATTAGATTTGGCACTAAAGCATCCCCCCCTTTTGGTGGATCATTTCCTTAAAGGTCATATATAGCGATCTGTGAACACCATTATATCTAAATGATGCCACTACCCTGACACACAACAACAACACTTGGCTTATGAACCATGTGCTCAAAGGGTTTGTGTGTTCTTTGGGAGTAAAAAAACAACCCCCTCTGCAGAAATGAATGTGATATTTCTGAGGGCTTTGTTTATACTTTAAAAATATACTGGGATTGGACTGCATCTCCAATAGTCTCTCGCCTGTAGGATTGCTGGGCTATGTGACCGCATTTCCAATGACTGATATCATTTATGAATCTAATACCAGGCGGCGGGGGCCGTCTTTGTTTTTCTGAAGTGCAGACAAGCCCCTGCACGTCTGGTGAAACACGAACGGGTGCTGGAGATGCTGTTATGTTTTGATGTGGTGGAAGCAGACGCCAAGAACACTTCTGCTCAAGCGGGGAAAATACTGTTCGAGTGAAAGATATATTTACAGCAACAAAAAAACAAACAACATTGGCCTTTAGAAAAGAAACACCAAATAACAGTATTCAGACAATAATTCAGTTATTTTTAAATAATAGTACCACAATTAATGTTTCTGCAAATGAACGTACCAAAACACTGTACCATATTCCTCGACCTGTGACTGGTTACTACTTCTCAAAAAAGCAACTCTGAGTTACGTTACAAGGCAAAAGGCGTCGGACAAGAGGGCTTCAGGTTTACTTCAAAAACAAGTCAGACATATTATCAGTGCTCTTATTCTAAAAAAAAATCATATCACTCTGAACATTGTACAAACGAGTAAAAGCTTACATAAAACTTCCAGCGAGTTACAGTCAGAATAGTGCTCCTACTACTGTATATACAAGCCTCGGTTGGCATGTCGTCATCACAAGCTACAAACAGACAGATATGTGTTGGTTTTTTTCTTTCTAACAAGTCAACAAACATTGGATATTTAAATTGTGCAGAGGTGTGTAACTGATCTGTAATAATGACCTGTGTATAAATGCAGTACCGTTTTAATATAATAAACCTTGTGCTTTGAAATAATCCACGATGCCAACGGAAGATGATGCGGTACCAAGAGTCGGCTCAAAGAAGCATGATAACAAAAACAAAAAACATTTCATTAATAACATTTGCATTCGTAATACAAGGCTGCGTCATTTCATCACATTACAAGTCTTTTTTCTGAATTTGTTTTGATCCCTGTGCAAAATGACAAAAAAGGAAAATATGGTCTCATCACATGTATTCTTCTTTCTAATCAAAGTTGAGGCAGTGCGTACCCTTACAACTGCCTCACAACTCACTTTCTTTTAGAATGTATCTCGATAAAAATGCTAGAAACGTCTATAAAACCCGACTTGCTTTCTTCTTATAGACACATTTAACAATGACGTAATAATATGCATCCTCAAATAAATACGGATTTCATTACAAAATGCTGACAAGGGCTGAAAAACATGTAAAAAATACATTTTTAGATGTGAGTTGCGAAACGGCAAGCTCATGTGACGCTGACCTCCTTCCTCAAGCTCTGGCTTCCATTTTGGTTCCTGCGGATGACTAGTTTCACATCCCCCTGACCTGTAAGAAGTTTGACCTAAAGTTTAAGAGTCCACATTTACATTTGATGGCGTATAATCTATCAGATGTTTATTTTGGTCAGGGATAAGACAGGCTTTTCCTCCCAATGCCCATATCTCATTCACTGGGATTTCACGCAGAGGATGCACAGTGGAGGAATAACCTAGAATCTCACCTCAATAATACATGATGAAGAGTCACCTGGAGGAAGCTAGAGAGCTACTAGCAGCTGTCGATGAGGAGTAAAAATAACATGGTGTTCGGTAAGGAACAGTAAGTGCATGAATTCCATGAGTGTATGGCACTGAAACCTTTTTTTTCTTCTTCTTCTACGTTGCAGGGACAGATAGTGTCCTCAGCTAACCCCTTCAAATGCTGCATGTGTGTTGTGTGTGTTTCTTTTTGTTCAACACAACCCAGCGTTCATGGTGCAATCTTGGACACGATGAATGCACAGTGACTGAGGTACAGTCATTGACTACCAGGCCTACGAGTACCGATGACGCCGACCCCGTGTGATAAATGAAAAGTTCCGATGTGATAAACCGTACCCGAGCTGCAAAGAGGACACTCGTGTGTTGATACCGGATGCAGTGTGGTGAGCCGTGTTCTGCCGTTTTCCCAAAGTCATGCACCAACAGCATGCCTCGGTAGCAGGTTCAAAGCACTGCAAAGACGTATCACACAGGAGTCTTCGTCCCAAACAGATGAAGAAGACGAGGAGGGGACTCAGAGACGGGACATTTCCGGGCCAATACCCAGTTCCCCGACGCTCTCATAGTCAGGCTCCGGCGATCGGCCGTTGTCTGGCCCCTCCGCTCCCAGCCTGTCCCTGCGGTCATCATCCAAGCTCCCAGTCTTTGGGATGCGGATGGTGTCGTAGCCGGCATCTGTGCTGTCCAAGATGGGGTCATCCCCCACCTGTGGCTCGTCGGGCTTGGGGTAGATGTCCTGGACGGTGGCGTAGAGGTCGCTGGAGGAAGAGGATGGGACCAGACCTTTGAGTTCCGCGATGCTGCTGTAGTCGTGCTCCTTGTCCTCCTCGGCCACAGCCTCGTCACAGTTGGTTTGGTTGACTGTGGAATACACAGCGGACTGCGGGGGACACGGAAGAGACACGTTGTTCATGTGTTTTGCATAAAACTGTGGTGCACATGACTAGATTTATTGAGATAACAGGAACTCAAGCACTAAGAGAAACAGTCACTGTTGCATTTATATCAAAAGACCCCTGCTGGGTTTTCCCCTTGTAGCACATTGTCTGATGTTCTATCACTTTTTTAACAGTTTCAACGTTTTCTCTTTCTTTTTCATGTTTCTGCTGCTCGGAGCGTCGGCATTCACAGCGTAAAGTGCTCCTGTCTCGGGACTTGAGCAGGCAGTTTGGGGAATAAGGGGGTTTCAGCAGACACTTACCTCATTGTCTGACAGAACGTGGTTGTCGAACCCGGTTGTAGGAGACAGGGGGGAGTGTAACTGGAGGAGAGAAAGAGCAAGAAGAGATATTTAGAAAAGACCGAGGGCTCGATCACATTTTAACTCCAAATGGCTATTCATTAAATTTGGTCGACACACACATTTGTATTTTCTGGAAGAAGATGGTGACCTCATCTTGTTAAAAATGTACAGTTTCTCTCGTAATCAAAAGCAGAAAGCTGCAGCTCTTATTGATCTGCATTACAAAAACACGCTGGTACTAGACTGACCAAACAAACACTGTGAATGTCTCGAGAGAAGGTTCGGTAGTACGATCAATAAAGTGAACTTCTAAACTATTCCGAGCAGTGGGAGAAAAACAACGTCCGCGTCTACACATATAAAACTAATGTTGTTAATAACTACCCATTCATTAAGAAAATTATTGAGTGAAAGTCAATGGGCAGTGACAGAGAATGTGATGTTTCTGCGCACATGCCTCCGTCCACTTCGTCTTTTGATCGATGGGGAAGCCATTAATCATCAAAGCACATCTGGCAGCGGCGCCAAACACCTCAGGAGTCTAACGAGAACCTCAATATCCACGCCAGCATCGACCGGAGCGTTCATGTGACGAGAACATTTTATGCCCGTTTCCAAGAGGAAGACATGAACTCAGTTTTATGATTTAACTTCAGAGTTACTGAGGTTGACGCTGATGTATTTGTAAAGCGGTTGTGTGCCTCCGCCAACCAGCGCAGTTTGAGTTCACATACAAACATTTATTACAAACTCATATAATAATGTTGACTTAAAAAGGAATTTAACAAAAGCTAATAAGACATTAACAAAGGCAGACTTGAGAAAACATGTGTTATGAGGCCACCAAGACCTTCTCTCTTATGGTGCTCTGAAGACAATGTGTTCAAAGGGCAAAAAAGGGTTAGTGAGGTCACTGTAACCTTGACCTTTGACCACAAAAATCAAATCAGTTAAACTTTGAGTGCATTTGAACGTTTGTGCCAAATTTGAAGAAATTCCCTCAAGGGGCTCCTGATATGTTGACTTTATCAAAATGATTCCCTGCGGCAGCTCCTGAGTTATCAAGTTCAAAAAGCTCAAATGTGTTTGTGAGGCCACAGCAACCTTTGACCTTTGACCAGTAAAATCCAATCATTTTATCCTTGAGTCAAGCGTTTATAACAAATTCGAAGAAATTCCCTAATGGTGTCCTTGCAATATTGTGGTGAAAAGAATGGGATGGACGGAGGGGCGTGAACAACCAGAAAACATAGTGCCTCTGGCCAATGGCTGCTGCTGAGCACATCTCCCCAAAAGCTTCCCATGTACTAATAACTGCACAGGGTCTGTCAAAGTAACATCAGGCAGATCAACGTTTCTCTGACATTTTTAATCAAAGCGCGTAAGTGAATATGATTAATTTATGGATCACACGCGTTTGGAGACATCATTACTTTTATAGATCCGTCACACGCCAATTAAAGACGAATTTCATTTAGTCAGTCACACAGTCGGAATTCTGAAAGGTTTGATGCATATGCAATAAATTCTAGTTTAAAAAAACTAAATTTAACGTATTATATTACATATTACATATCATATCTTATATTAAGACCTAGATTGGTATGTGGACTGGGTGTTTGTTGTCACTGGAGATTAATATTCCAATGTTACAATGCTTTGTTTGTGTGCGTGTGAGACAGAAGATTATAGGAATGTGTTTATGTAGGCGATACAATGCCATGCAGCACATGTGAGTACGACAGTAAGCTGATTACAATCACCTCATGGAGACGCACAACTCAGGTGTCAGTCATGCTGACACACGACATCAGTATTTAGGCCTCAACTCAGATTATCTGCGTTCTCTTTAAAACAAATCTAAGCAAACTACAAAAACAGTATCAGAACACCTCAAAGTGTAACCTTAACACAAAGACTCTACTCACAATCACATCTTCTACCTAACAATAATGATGCCTGGTTTCCGACCGACAGCTCAACACTGCTGACACGCTGGATATCCCAGTTTACCTTCTCCGTGTCCCCAGTGGGTTTCCCAGCGGCCCTCAGGCTGGGTCACACTCATTTCCTGCACCTCATATAAGAGGCCCACAGGCGACACGCAGCCAAATGACTGCAAACAAGTGTTATTGCTGTGTATGACGGTTCAATAACTCTGCACAGTATCGGAGATGATGTGAATGTGTCACAAAAGGACTCTGAGTGTGTTTGTGTAGCTGCAGAGAAATGTTAAACTAGAAACCAGGTGTGTGAATGGAAAATATGTGTTTAAATGAGAAAACCTGCCCCTTTGTGCATGTGTGTGAGAGCAGCATTTACCGAGCTGCCACTGGGGGGGGGGAGAAATCCCCCTCCGACATTTACATACAGGCACCACAGCGTATATGCACAGAGTGTGTGAGAGTGTGTGCGTCTGTGTGTGTGTGTGTATGAGACACAGAGATGGAGAGTGAGGATCTATAGCCCATATCATCCATCATGAAGCCAGACTAACTGTCATAGATATGGTGGCCAGCTGGCGCTTACACACACAGACACTCACACACACACACTTGATCTGACAAGACAAATCGTCTACGACTCCTGGTCATACACCGGCAAAAACCACGGGGAGTCAGGAACATTCAGGGTCAAACTTAAATCAGCCCCAGGGAGTCTATATGTATACACAGACATGTTTGGGTATATGCGTGTGAGTCTCTGTGTGTGTGTGTGTAATAAGGGGGGTGGGGAGAAATAACAGAATAAATGCTGACTAGACACACCTACAAGGTACATGAGGGAGGGAATATATATGAGCAATTTTTGGGGCATGCATTTGTGTGTGTGTATGTGCATGTATGTATGTATTTGTGTGTGAGTGTGTGTGTGGTTTTGAGATATTTCACAGCTCAGCAGATCCAGATTTCATCGTGGGTCCAGGGGTCAGATCAGGCTCGACTCGCCTGCTGTCCACATGAGCTCCAGTAATTAACTAATTGGCTGCTACACCGGGGACAAAGGAACGGAGAGAGTGACTAAAAAAACAGAAGAGAAATGAACAGAGGAAAAGAGAAACAAAAAGACTGAGGTCGTACTAAAGGAAAATTTGGCTTTATTACAATATGGGAGTAATTTTGATTATTTCTTTAATGGTTTATGGTAACGACTTTAACTGTGGAGATCTGGGAACAAGGCGACTTTACTACAGTCAAGACTACTATGATGAAAAAGGATCCCTCAGTCAAAGGTAAAAGCAGAAGTGATCTGATCTGAAATCTTTGTAAAAAACCCTCATTGCACAACAGAGCTCAACACACACACACACACACACTACAATGGTCAGCATGGGCCCAAATTTTACTGCTGCGCTCTGATTTCTCCGATGAATAAGTTTGGCGAACTCCTCAGCTACATCTGGGACGAAGGCCAACATGAGTTCTGTGAGGCTACTTGAGCTGAGCAGCACTTTGAGCCAAATGTTTCCATCGGCGCACACTGACACGCACACAGCGACAGTGGCAACGTGCTGCTGTTTCTGGTCCCGACACCAGCAGAGTGAGGAGATCTCAGAGGTTGCTGCAATTCATCCCTGAGAGGGTTGTGAATGTGTGTGCCAAGCTGAGGATAGGCCGTCCAGCAGTTGTGCAAAAACTTCAAAAACTTTAGAGAGAGAAAAAAATCTGGGTATCAATAGTTATTGGCTGTTCACCCTCTGAACCCCATGGATACCCGTGGTAAACTTAACAGCAATGCATGACTGGCTGTTGAAGTGCATATGAGACTTCCAAAGATGGCGGCTTTCAGGCATTGGCGAGCACACACATCTATGAAATGACCTTTGCGAGGTGGGTGGGGGAAGACCTGACTGGTTACACATGGGTTTGTTCAGTGGTCTTAACCAGAAATCACTTTTACTTAACTTGAGTCAGGTTACAATAAAGCATCATTATCTTTTAGAACAGAAGAAGGGAAAGTGAAGTAGAGGAAAGATCAGAGCAAGTATGAACAGAACACAAGAGACGAGTGGAGAGGAGTAGAACAGTTGCCACTTCACGCAGCTTTGTGAAGGATTGACAATGTGGTGTTTGTGTTCGTGCCCCTGTCAACAGTCTGATGCAATTCTTTCAGAGCTGTGTGTGTGTGTGTGTGTGTGTGTGTGTGTGTGTGTGTGTGTGTGTGTGTGTGTGTCTGTGTGTATTGCTGATGGATCACTGCGTTTGGAAGACATCCTGCTGAGAGCAGCAGCGGCAGCTCAGTGCACGACACCGAACCACTTTCCTTCCCTCCTTTGCACCTCTTCAAATGAAGAAGGGGTTTATCTCACCCTTCTTCATTTCGCTCTTCCTCCCTCTGTTCTCCTTTGCACATACACCTCTCACCCTTCTTCCTGTCCTCAATACTGTGCCTCCTTTGTCATCCTTTCTTTTCCCTCAACTCCTTTCTCCTCTGCTACAGATGGCTTCATTTGTATGCTGCTGGGTTTTTGTCTTTTTTGTCCTCCTTCCCTTCCTTCTCTCTTTATCTCACTGTCTCTCACTCCTTATTCTCGTCTACCTCACCCTTCATGCCTCCCGGTCCTTTCGGCAATTTGTTTTCTTGACTCAATCTCCCATCACTCCGTCACTATCTCTGTTACATCTATTACTCTCTCCTGCACTCCCCACTCCAGCTCCCATTTTCAGTCTCCTCTCTTCACTCATACACTGTTTTCTTTCTTTCTCACTCTCTCTCTCTTTCTTCCTTTCCTTCTCATTCTCTCGAATTTCTCCCCTCGGTCTGTCACTCTCCCTAAAGCAGGCAGCTCAGATGATAATTGTGTGGGAGACGTATCTGCCTTTTCCTTTGTTCTCATTGTCTCTTTCTCAACCAGCCACATTGACTCTGTTGCACAGGGTCGAAGAGCTGATCACCCACCTCAAGTTTATATGGTAATAAACTTGATTATGAATATATTAATATCTAAGGTCACTCGAGTGTCATTGGAATGACTATCTAACTTTTTGATTTAGAAATTAGTTGGCAATATGTTCTCTAACAAGTTACTTATAGCAGGCAGCTGTGGCTCAGGTGGTAGAGCGGGTCGTCCACTAACCAGAACTTGGGTGATTCGATCCCTGGCCCCTCTAATCGGAAAGTTATTTACCTGACAGCTGTTTAGTGATAAATATGTGATAGAAAAAGTGCTGCATGTACAAGAGCTGTATGAATGAGACGGTAATGTAAAGCACTTTAAGTGGTTGATAAGACAGGAAGAGTGTTATGTTAATACAGTCAATTTCACACAAACATGTTTACTATATTCATTTGTTATTTGAATGCATTATATGCATTTTGTTGTAAGTTAAAACCTGCAACATATTGAAGCTAGCAGTTTAAAGTATCATGAAACGATTTGGAAATGTTCTTAAAAGTTTGTCGGAAAATAGTTTGATTCTCATTGGAATAAAATTAAATAATATTTGGTTGTAAGGGTATCAATGCACAGTGCACTGCTCTACCGAGAAATAAGATTTTTCTAAGAAAAAATCAATTTGTTTTGCGCTCAATGTTTATATTGAAAGTTTTAAAATGCAAAACAGTTGCGGGTCAGAGAACATCAGCTGAGTAGGTGGTCGTTCAATGTGGCCCAGGGCGCAGTTAACCATCAGACAACCTGAGAATCCTCACCTCTCCATTGTGTAGCCCAGCTCCCTCCAGCCCATTCATCACCAGCGGCTGGTTGTCGTTTTCATCCAGAACCTTCTCCGGTACCGGCGGAGGTAAGTCGTCCTCTGGTTCCTCCAGAGACTTGAGAGAAGGCTTGGCGGGGTTATCAGAGCGCCTCTTGGTCTCCATGTCGGCACTGTGACGGCTCTTCTTATTCAAGTCGACTGAGGCATACTCCGCCCCGTCGCACAGGGGAACCCGCTCAGGTGTGCAGGGGCTGAGGTTGCCGTTGAGGAGGGCAGGGGGATGGTGGGGCGGTTTGTCGGGGCTCAGCTGGACGGTACCGTTGGGGAGGCCGAGCTGGGCGGGGGGGCCTTTGAGCTCCTTTACCGTCTCGTACAGGGAGTCTTCAACGCTGACGTCACGTGACGCCGCCGCGATCTCCTTCACCACCTGGGTAACAGATACATGCATTAGATTCTTTAATATGCTTAAAATTAGCTAAGAACATTACATGCTTCGGCAATTTCACTGGCAAACCCATCAACCCCTGGGAAATTCAGATATACTCTCTGTAGGTTGACCCTAAACGCCATCGATCAACCAATCAATCAGTCAGTCAAGCAACCAGGAAATCAAAGCTTTAATCTGGTCCACTGGCACCTTCCAGCTAAGTGCAAGTCAGAACGTGTTTGTGCTGCTGCGAGGTGACTTTAAAACACTGACCTCATAGGTGCTGTCCCCTGAGACTGGGGGTCCGTCCCCGATAAGGGCCGTGTTGGGAGGGATGCTGGGAAGCTCGCGGTCCTGAGGACACTTGGAGGACCTGAGCTCTGATTGGCTGGAGAGCATCTCCTCAGACGGATGGGGACTGGTGTCCTGTGTGTCTGTGAGGACTGGTGGGTCACAGACAAAAGGAGAGTCGGGGTGAGTAAACAGACTGGCTTCATGACCGTTTCACTGTTTCTCATGAGAAACAAGATGAATTTTGACCATTTATTTTGAGGTCGTTCTGTTATGAGTCACCATTTCCCTCTTTCTTGCCTGCAGAATACATCATTTACTGTTTCCAGCCTACTGCTACTAATGAGAAGTATCCATCCAGGTAAAATGACTAATGACTATGACTAAGAACGTACATTTACCCACAACACAACAGCTGAGGTCCAAATGATGCATAACAACAGCTGCAAAGCAAATATTATTTTCATGAAAACTGAATATATAAACCTGTTGGACAACAGAGCATGTTGCACTTAACTAGTATATAGTATATAGTACTTTTTCACAGTTTTCCATTACCTTTATTTGTAATATAAGTATATTTCAAGTTAAAAAGCCCAAAAGTCTGCAATAAAGCGAGCTCCTCTCCCGAAGTTACTTCCACGCCACCGTGATGTCATGTGACACGTGACATATTTGCATAATGCAGGCCAATCAGAGCAGACTGTGTTTTATAGAAAAGGGGGCCCTAAAGAGACAGGAGTTAAAACCAAGTATTTCAGACAGCGGCTGAAAAGAGGAGCTGCAGCAATTGACAATATGAGGAAAGTGAGGTTTTCTGAACATGTGAACCTGAATATGTTTCATTTAAAATAGTTAACAGTGAGGGCCTGACTAAGCTTAACTAACTAACTATCCTTACTTGTACCGCTGGTTAGAGGACCATTGTGAGAGCTGCTGATGCCCACGTCTGTCACTGGACTCTCTGCTGATTGGCTGATCGTCTCTTTCTCTGACACCTGCAGAACAAAGCGCGAGACGTTAGTCACTGCTGGTTTGTGACTCACCGGCTGTGCCGAACAACTCTAAGGCATTACGTAAAGAAGTCACACAAAAAAGTGTTGCAAAGTTTAATATGTGAAAGGAGCAGAAATCTGTGTGGATGAGTTTCACACCTCTGTGCAGCCGGATGGAGGAACATTATTCTCTGGATCTTCAGGATTTTCTCTAAACTCACATTTGCACCACTGATGCAGTTTTTTCACTCTTTTCTTATCCTCTCATATCATATAACTGTTCACTTAATGCCATACATCATTATATCATGCATGTGCTATTAAATGCTGTGTGTTTTTACACACTGGGCAAACACATCTAAAGATAGCTTAAAATTTCTTCACGTCTAAAAATCTAAACCGACTCGTGCTTAATGACGATATGTGCTGCTGCTGTTTAGTCGTATCTCAGTTGGTTGTAGTCGGGTTCATAAAAGGCTGAGTTGATCTGACATCCATTATTTTCTCCTCACTTACAGATACATCTCATTTGGATGTCTCGTTGAATCATGAATTATTAGATGCACTGAAGCTAAGATTGAAGAGAGTAAAACGGCAGAATTATGGGTAACAACAAATATCTATTCCACTTCCCCTCGCTCTACAGGAAAGTCAGAATAGCAGGGTGGATAACCCTGAGGCTTCCAGGGATTCACTGCTGCTCAAGGACACTTCAGCAGAACCCATGTCCTCGACTTGAAGGCTGTTTGCCTGTTCGCTACATCACACTGCAAACTCTGCAGCTCTAATTAAACTAATGCAAGAATCCACTGCGCCGGTTTCATCAGCCTCCACGGAGTCGAATCAAATCAGACACTCTCATCGACGGCCGATAACTGTCACTGAAAATAAACTGGGCTCAATAACACAGCTGAGCACCTGTAGGATTTATGAGCGTGCACTTTAATCATAAACTCTCTTGTTTCCACAGGCAGATGTACGACTCCGTCACCCACTGCCGACAACAAACAAGCATAGTGACAGTACACTGACTGCTGTAAGTCATGACTCCCTTTGTTCAGGGTTGTTGTTTTGCTTCTGTCTCTGCAGCACTGAGGGTGTACATCAGAAGCTCCACACCCCCACCTAGTGGTCATCTACTGTCATAACTGTTGGTGTCTATGATGTAATCTTTAACTGTTTTATGACCAAAGCATCTCTTATGTCAGTTTCAAGTATCCGCGAAGTTAAAAAGGTAAAAAAGCGTCTCATATTTTGTGTGAATGAAGAGGACGTATAAGATGTGATGTACAGATTTCCTCTTTATTGTTAGGATGTAGCCAGGGAGACCATCAGACTGATTGCGGTCGAGTGAGGACGAGCCAAACTGATCATCTGCTCAGACAAAGACCCGACATTAACCTGTCAGCCTGTGGCGTGGTCTGTCATTTGCTGAAAATGTGCGACTAACCCACAATTGGGCTGCTGCATGAACGTTACGGTGAAGGTATCCATCAAATGCTCACAAAAAAGGCTTCGGGGAATGAACATGCACGTGCAAGGGGAAGCTTGTAGCCTGATGCGCGCACACACACACAAACACACACACACACACACACACACATATACACATATACACATGCAGAATTGGCCCCAGAGGGAGTGACAGAGTAAGAGACTAAGTGGCTGTCCCTTAGTGTGTGGGAGCCAAGCGTTTGTCTCATTTAAATGTTTCTTGGGGACTGAATCATCGGAATTATGGGAGAAATAACTACGTCTGTGAGGCGATGTTCAATCAGACACTGACATTATAATGAGAGTTAGATACTCAGCGAGAGCAAAGGTCAACTCTAATAACACTGAATATTCATGGCTTTTTCACATTGTTGTGAATAATGACTTTTTGTATTATTGGATTTAATAAAAAAGAATGTCGACATAAGAAAAAGAAACACAGCTCCTACACACCATGTAGGAGCTGTTTTTTGATAAATTTATACTCAAATTATTAATTCTTCATACGTCTACATTTGTATTATATTCATTTTGCTGCAAATTACAAACTGTGAACCGGAAAACTAGAAATTTTAGAGACAATCTTTCTAACAACTGCAGGCTGTCTCTGTGTCTGTGTGATGGTGTGTGTGTGTGTGTGTGTGTGTGTGTGTGTGTGTGTGTGTGTGTGTGTGTGTGTGTCTGTGTGTGTGCATGCTTCTACATGTAAAGCTACATATTTAAACAAGAGAACACGTCCAAACACGTTTTCACAGCTAGAATTAACATAGTTTCTTGTTTTTAGAGTTTCTAACTGAATTCTGACTTCATCTTATAAAACTCCTGAAAACATCCACGGTTACTCATCATTGTTTACGTAGAGACAGTGTTAGAGAGCAAGTGTGTGTGTTTGTAGAGAATGTATGGACACAGTGTATTCACTGGTCTGCACACGCACACATGTTAAACGCAAAACAAGCAGAACCAGAAACCTACTTTGGGTAAATACATTTCAGAGACAGACTTTTCATCATCCACGAGGTGTTTCAGTATCGCTTTTTAAAACTGCGGTTTAAAACTGCTCTAGTATTTTGTAGGTCAATAGTCAGACTCACTCCATTAATGAGGTTGTCGTGGTCTCCTGCTTGATGTCCATTGGCTGTTTTCTTCTGCCTAAAAGATGAGTGGAGAGATTAGAGAAGACAGAAAACAGGAAGATAAAATGTGAATGTTCCTTTTTTTGCTTCTGTTCTGTCATACATTAGATTTTAAATAAAACTATTACGTTATCGGAAATATTTTTTAAGGTTCTAAATGTTTTTAGCTGCTATAAGTTCTATTTTTGAAAGTGGCTGTGTGTGTTATGGTATTATGGTGCTCACCCCTGGCAGCTGGCACAGAGCAGCAGCAGCATGGACACCAGCAGCAGGACAGTGAGGGTGCTGAGGGTGAAGACCAGTATGAGCTGCTCACTGCCGAGCCATGACACCACCCCGGTGGCAGCGGCCGCCCCCGACCCCACGACGCCCGCCTCCGGCCCCCACCACACTCCACTCAGCACCGGAGCCATGACGCATCACACTGTTGGAGGAGAGGTCATCGGACAGGGACCTGCTGAGGGGACAGGAGGGAGGAGATAAGAAACAAGATCTTGTTATTTCAAATAAAAATACATTAGAAAACATGGACATTTAAGTAGTTTTTTTAAAGCAACTTAAACGACAGGAGTTTATAGAAAACTGCATAAATCATATTACCTTACAATAACATGAAATATGTACAACATGGTCATTTCAGCCTGACACCAATCAAGCTTATACATCAATTATTCATACAGAACAACTTTTCATTGAATGTAACCAGTGCAAAAGAAATAATATATGTATTAGGCTTTGGCTTAAGAGACAACACTCATTATAAGGAAAGATTCCATCCTTTAACATCAAATCCTAAATGCCTCGTTCACCAGCAGCTCAACTGCAGCCTGTGAGCACACGTGGCCAGCAGGTGGCAGCATAGAGCAGCGTCAGACCGCACTGCAGACAGAGCTCTGCCTCAGTCTGGTGCAGTGGAACTGAACCTCACATTAAACCAGAGCCACCACCACCACCACCGGCACCAGGCCTCAGCAACCTCATCACGTCCCCCCCTGCTAACAGCCAGAGTTGGGTTTCGCCGCTTTGATGGAACCGCCAAATGTTATGACGGTTGATCTATGAGGCTGTGTGGTGAGCCACGGTGAGTGGAGACGAGGTTGTGTGCTTCTCTGAGCCCCCCCGCCCAAAACAAATAAAGGTGGTTGGTTTGCATCCCACCATGTGTGTGTATGTGTGTGTGTATAAATGAGGGATGTGGAGAAGGAAAGAAAGGGAGATCGGAAAGAAAAGGTGACGTACCAGGTGACTGACAGTGAGAACTGAAGAGAGGAACATTTGTGACCATCTATCTTTACGTCCTGCCCCTTTCAATGAGCAGAGGAGACAGTTACAGCCGACCTCACAGTGATCGCTGACAAAAACATGACAATCCATCTTCCCCTGTATCTTTTCTCCTGGTCTATGTGCATGAGCTAAACTGTCTGGACTAATACGTGATATGTGAGTGTACAGAGTTTGTGTACTTTGTGTGGGTGGTGTCTCTCTCTCCTCGCCTGTGCTAATGAGACTGGGGGATGTGGGAGTTGTGGGGAAACATCTTCGAGCAGCGACAAATTTTTCGAGGCGAAGCTGCGCAAGCCAAATTGAACCACTCCCTGAAAAGGGTTGCGGAGGGATTCCTATTTTTGTTGGAAAAGTGCACCAGGGCTCAGGCTGCATGGATGGATAGAGGCAAACACAAGCGTACCTTCACACCATGGATGATTAGTCAGGTCGGCCTCGTCTGGAAGGGAGCAGATAATAAAAAACGAGAGGGGGGAGGATTTCTGCTTAGTGGAAATAAACAGCAGCGAGCTGAATATTAAATGTCTGTGGTGGTGTTATGTGTGTGTGTGTTCACAGGTACTACAGGTGTGTGTACGCCCTAAAGTGGGAGCTGTTCACATGTGAGAGTTGTGTGTTCTATAGTGTTTTGTTATTCTAATATCCAGAACATCCTGGATAACAGGCTGCCTGCAACCTGTCTCTCTCTCCCTCAAACACACACACACATTTAGGTATTTGCACTTTGCATTCACTTCCATTAAAAGCTCCAAAGCCGTAACAACATGAGCAGACATTCTTGAACTTCTATCTTAACCATCACAACTAAATATCGAATGCAACCCCTTACTCGAATTCTAAACCTATACCAATAACAGCAAGTCTTAAAGCTTTGGTTAGGCAATCTTGGAAAAGCCAACAAGAGCAGGCTGCACATTTAAAAATACAACTTTTCTGTGTGGCTAAATTGTGGTGCAAAGTTACCCTTGCTCCGTAGGGTATATGCTTAAAGGGAAAGTCTAAAAGATATAAGAACACACACACAAACACACACAATATCCATTTTATTGACCATGTAACTGAGAGGATAACAAACAGGTGACATCATCCATGTATCACATGATACAACATGATATCTCCTGTATTCATCAGATTGCTCAGTGTCATGGTCACACAAGTTGTTTCAGTCTGTAACCATGTGACCGTTACTGCCACTCCTCTGAATCCCTGCTGTGACACCACAGAGGTGAACACAGACACTTCTGTGTGTTTTCATCCTGACCCCTCACAGGTGAGTTTGTCCTGTGTGGTCGAAACACTGTTTGTTTTTACCACCATGACTAACGCCTCAAAGATTCCTCATCTGGTTTCGTCTGAGTGGTTCGTGTCCAGGTGTCACTATCTGCCACGGTGTGCCAGCTCCTGTGTGTCTCCGCTGGCACCCAAATCAGAATAATTACCCGCTGCCACAGCACTGTGTCGCCATGGCAACGTTCCCTTCTAGCCACCAGCGCTATTTAACGATGGAAGAGAGAGAAACAAGGCAATAAAAGAGGAAAACATTTTTTGATTGCAAACGTGCAGAGGACTGTTCACGGGATGATAATGAAGATAACGTTAAACTGTTCAGGGTCGGCTGCTGAATTTCAATATTCTTTATGTTGAGCTGGTTGTTTCCAGAGCTTTCAACCACATCCTGCGGTTTTCCCTCAGGTGATCGTGTAACTCAGCTGTCATGGAGGCGGTTCAGTTGTTATCAAATCATTATCATATGTTAATTTCATCACAGGATAATAAGTGCTTGTGTTTGGGTGGGTGACTGCATCTGTCTCTGTGCTGACAACTGTGCAAATACACCCTCTGAGGAAGAGTGTTGGGTGAAAGCTCTGGAAACAACAAGCTGGACTTTTTGGGGGGGAAATAAAAGTGTTTAATCACCCGAGAATAATAATTATGTTCTCCTATCATAACATCGAAGGGAGTGCTCTTCCGCTGAGCCCGCCATGTTGCCTGCCATGGTTCAAAACCCCACATAAGTGAAACCAAAGCATCTGGATAGCCATCTAAATCCTGTCTCTTCCATGTTAGTGGATGGGACATGTTCCAAAGTATAAAGTCAGAGTACACATCAAATCATTTTTTCTCATGAGACGTTTAATCGCAGTTTCAGTGGTTCTTATCACACCGATCTGTGTTCAGGTGTTCAATATTCCATTCACTTTCACGGTTCAATCCCTCGTCTGCACAGACTCAGGCTCCAAATACACAGAGGGCGGCGTTTGTATATCTTGGCTTCATTTAATCGAATGGTATGAGGAACCTTGGAAGTACAAACACAGATCCAGCTCCGGATTACATTTCTCACATACTTCCCTGCCGAGTAGAAAATATGCGTGGAGCAAAAACATCTATATATGTTTTCCCTGAGAAGACACCCTTCATTCCTCAAGACCACATATAAAAGCTTGGAGATTTTCCACCGCGGAAAACTCCTCGCGGGTCACCACCACGCCGCCATGTGATACAACACGGTGAGCCAAGCACTACAACTGGGCTCTCTTATTCTGTCATCCACTATCTCGAGGCACTTCAGGACTTTGATGAGAGAAAACAGACGCCTTGGAGGGAGAGACAATCGGTGTGGCTGTCTTCTGATTCATGCTGCAAGAACATAAAGGACTGGAAAATCCATTTGGAGAGGAATGTGTTTTTGGGAGTTAAAGGAAGAAATCCAAATTCTGCCACCACCCAGCTGTAGACACAACACAGACACAACACAGACACACACACACACACACACACACACACACACACACACACACACACACACACACACACACACACACACACACACACACACACACACACACACACACACACACACACACACACACACACACACACACACACACACACACACACACACAACACACACACACACACACACACACACACACACACACACACACACACACACACACACACACACACACACACACACACACACACACACACACACACACACACACACACACACACACAATCACTCTCGCACACACACACACACAGGGAAAATACTTACCACAAGCCTCACTCAGGCACAATCTACTAAGCAAGAAACCAGAGCCAAAGAGGAAAGGAATCCAGTGTGAACTCTACCTGACACTGCAATGAAGCGTATGGGCCAGGCTGAACATTGTGTGTGTGTATGTGTATGTGTGTGTGTCTGTTTCGTCTGTTGTACAAGCTGTTGGACAGCAGTTAAAGACAGTGGGGGGAGAAATCAAAAACTGAGAATTAACATCCACGGGTAAAGCAGCGCTCCAGCTTCTGCAGATGCCCGTGTGGCGTTCTGACATCTCCCTCGGCAGGGTCCTCCGGGTGCAGTGCACGCGGGCGGAGGGAGGGTTTACAGCTGGATGGCTGCTGAGAAATGAGCCCCGGGAAGCTTCTCATCACAGAGCCAGAGGCATTTCCACAATAATAAATAATCCAGTTTTTTCGGGGGGAGGGGGAGAAGCCTCAACTTTTCTTTCAGAAGTCTTGCTCGTGTTGTTTGGAGAACCGCAGGAGGCTCAAAGCAGCGTTTCTAAAATTATAAAAAGGAGTTTGGGGAGAAGAAAGTGATGACTGGAGTTTATTCCAGACAACGAGAATTTCTGCTTCATTCGCAGAGACAACCCTTTTGTGCGATTGTTCGGGGTACGGAAATGCATTGTATGCAAAAGTGCTACTTGAAATAGTTTTTGGATTTATTTTGACTAGGCTGCAAAAATATGAATACAGGCAATCAAAGACTGCACATTCAGTGACCTGCATAGACACACACACTTTCCAGTACAGCACTTTGTGGTTCTGCAAGGATGTGCACGACACAAAGACCGTTGTCTCCATAACAACAACACAGCACTGTGCAGGGTCTCTTTATTGATGTTATTTTGGCAGGAATACACACTTTGTACCAAACTGAGCATGAATCATTGACAGTAAATGGACTTTGTTCATATAGAGCTTGAATCTTCACGACTCAACGCATTTTACACTACAAGTCATATTCACACACACACACACACACATTTATACAGCGCTCTGTATGCATCTCTTCAAGCATGCAGACCAGAGGATATGGGGATCAAACTGCCGACATTCTGTTAAGATGACGACCCACTTTAACTCCTGAGCCACAGCTGCCCGGATGTGGGGATCAGTGGTTGTTGTAGTGTGCAGTGGGGTCCAAAAGTGTTATAATCATTAATTTGTTTAATAAAACATGAAAATAAATGTATATTTCATTGTCGTAGCTGATTGGTTATTTCTGTATAACATCTTTTAATGCTTTTTTTTAAAGAAATGATTTGGTCTCCATCAATAGTGCTCATCTGTGACACCAAAAATCTCAACACAAAGACAATGAACATGGACGCTTCACATAACACACACACACACACACACATCACTGACCATCTTGTGTCTTGACCGGAGGGCCATTTGGATGGTGGGGGTGGTGGGAGGAATGGGGGAGGGGTGAAGACAGATAGGGGACCGCTGCCAGGAGCAGAGAAAATGGAAAATAAAAAAGAAGAGGAAAGCAACAACAAAGAGGGAGAAGGACAAAAAGAGGGATGAGTAGAGAGGAAAAAGAAGCAGAAAAGGTAATACAGAAAGAAAAGAAAACCACTGAGCACACACACACATGCATACACAGACCGACATGGTCATAGTGACACATCCATTTTTGCACACACACCCATCCCTATGGAGGGAGAATGAAATACAACTCCCCACACACTGCAGTGCAAGAGGGACCCTGCCCTCACTGAGACTGTGTGATGAGGAACACACAGAGGAAGTCATATCTCCTGATTTAAACACATTAATGCAAAAATAAACCTACATGTGACAGGTCATACATGTAGAGAGAGAGACAGAGAGTGAGGGCGAGTCTGTGTGTGTGTGTGTGTGTGTGTGTGTGTGTGTGTGTGTGTGTGTGTGTGTGTGTGTGTGTGTGTGTGTGTGTGTGTGTGTGTGTGTGTGTGTGTGTATGTGCTGATCAGTCAATGCACATCTCTATAACTAATCACCATCTCTGCATGTGCGCCTGTGTCCGGTTGTTTCCACGCACATTGAAACAGGTGCTCCTGAACAAGGGACATAATTCGGGTTGCCGTGGCAACACTGCCCATCCGAGGGGTTAATGGTTTTAGCATGAGAAATTGATCCATCGTCCCTAAATGGGGAAGTTGAGACTGCATAATTCAGCAAGGCTCCCTGCGTTCTAACCTGCCCTCGCTCGTATTACATATCTGTGTTACATTTTCATCTGTGTATGAAGGACTCAGTAGAAGCAGCTTCTGTATCAAACTCCCACTGGGGACATTAAAATGAAATATGAAGCATTTTCTCTTCCCGAACCGTCGAAAGAGAGAGGACAGCTATGCGACCAAAAGGCGTATCTTTCATTAAAACTAAATAGAAGAAAATACGTGTCAATTATCTGTTATTCCTTTTCACTGCATGTATATTTTCAGACATCAAACCGAAAAAATGTCCAGAAATTTCACAACCACGTTTCTCTGCGATCTACAGGAGTACAGGACGAACCAGTGGTCAGCGGAGGAAAGAATTCAACGTCTCCTTCTCTCTTGAATCTCAACCAGCCGAAGAGCCACAGAAACAGCAACAAATGTCTTCTGGCTTCACCATGAATGACAGAGCCTCCCCTCTCCATAAGTATCCCGTCCGGGACAGAGCCATTATATGCTCCACAGAGGCTCTGTGTGTGTGTGTGTGTGTGTGTGTGTGTGACTGTGTAAACATGTGTGCATCTGTAAAAAATCTGTCTGTAGTTAATGCTGCAGAGCCCCATGGGAAAGATACATTTCCTGTCTTCCTCTCGTGGTTTTACGAAGAAACTGCTGCCCAGGACGTCTTCAGATGTTTCTCTTCAACGCAAAACAACCAGAAACGTCTGTGTTTAAACTGAATGAACAAAAGCTGTTACTCCCCCTCTGGCTTTTTATTTACAGAATGTAATTTTGGGACAAAAACAGGAGCGGTACCTCACTTAAAAAAACAAATAAGCTCATAATTGTGTTATTATGTTTCCAAATCCTGTTTTAGCAACTTTTTTTTACTTTCTCCCAGTTCACCTCCCCTGTTATTGTCTTTTCAAACAAATGCCTGAGGCCATTACTTTGCATTTGGATCATCTGACTTGACTCTGTGTGTACGTGTGTGTACGTGTGTGTGTGTGTGTGTGTGTGTGTGTGTGTGTGTGTGTGTGTGTGTGTCTGCAATGAGACAAACCTCTCACCATCTAACAATTTAAACCTTTTCGATTTCAGTTCCTCTTCTGTGCTTCCCTCCTTTTCACATATGATGAATCTATTTCTATTTCAGCTCGATTGCACACACCCTCCGCTCAGCGAAAGGGGAAGTGTGGCTAAGTGTTTAGAACTTCTCCCACAGTGGGGGGGTGGGAGGCTACATGAAGTCATACTGCGAATACTTTTATTTTGGGACATAATAAACAAGTGGTATTTTGGGTGTGATTACTTGGCTTTTAATGAAAATGTAAAGATTGCTGATCGCTATAAGATTGCAATAAGATAGATTGTTTGAACATAAATTTCATAAACTACAAAGAATCCCAGCTGCTGCTACGACTGCCCTCTGAATATGAAATGCAGACACCATGTTAGCAGCTGCCGGTGGTTTTTGCTTAACTAACAAGTTCAACTGAAGTTTAAAGAACTGAGAAGAAATAACCAGACACCTTTTTTTCTGGTTTTAACCACTCTCATGACAAAGCACTTTTACGCCCCTTGCTACAGCACGTGTCCCGACATTGTGCTCGAGCTGATTGGCTTTGCAACGCCGCTGCCGCTCGGCTAATAATGAGAACGCTAAAACAAAAGCGGCTTCAGTGTTTGTGCACCAGAGCAATTTACAGCGATTAAACAAACCAGCCAGGCGTGTCATTCATATGTGTAAATGGGAGCGTGGAGCGTGAAAAAAAGCAGAGCGATGGATTGTTTTAATGATTTGAGGGATTGTCACTCACAGTCTAAGTGACCTTCTCGGCGAATACTAATGAAGGGATGGAGGGCGGCGTTGAACTGTTGAACTATGGGAATTTGAGGAGGAGGAGGGTGGATGGGGCTTCTGTGAGTGTATCATTCTGACGCCTGATCTCTGGCTTAATTGAAACTAAGCTCGTCTTTAGACAGTAAATTAAATTATTATCTGAACTCCTATGAATAGAATCCCCCCCCCCACACCACTGATTAGATTTATAACACCGAGCGTCTGCATGAAACTTCTCTGTCATCGTCACCTTGAGATAAAGATTGGAATGAAAGTGAATGAGGAGCAGATACGAACCACATCATTATTCAGTGGCACCGGCCTTTATGTGGTGAATAGCCACCAAGATAAAGGGATTATTGGGGTGGATGGAAAAGGATGAGGGATGAAGGATGTTGTGTGTGTGTGTGTGTGTGTGTGTGTGTGTGTGTGTGTGTGAGAGAGAGAGAGATAGAGAGAAATCCATTGAGGTAATTCATTCTTAAAGCCCTTAATGACATTTAACTGATGCCTGGATATTCATGATCCCTGCTCCGGTTAATATACCAAATGTGGCGACACGTGGACGATGAAAAAACAAACAATCTCTATCAGGGCTCCGTTAATATGAACCAATATAAGTCTTTCCTCCTCCATAGCCTGGAAGACCCAACCCTGAGCTGTTGCTCTGAAAATTGCCATGCAGCACTTCATTTATCTCCTCGTTTGACAACAGCCTCATGGACAAAAGCCACAGGGCTATGGAGGGGAATAATGGAGGTGTGTGTGTGTGTGTGCATCTGTGTGTGAGGAGATGAGCAACTGAAATGGAAATGTGGTCTGTCTTTCCAAGCCTCTAACCACAGCAGGGGTGGGTTTATTAGACAACCCAGACGGAGCGAGTGGCAGGGGGTCGCCCCCCAAAAGACCTCGATATCATTTGGACTGTGACACAATGTGACTGAAGCCAAAGAGGAAACACACTACTGGTTTTCTATTGGGTGATGTGTGCATGAGTGTGGGCATAAGTGTGTGCATGAGTGTTAACATGAGGGTGTTCATGAGTGTGTGCCTAATCGAAGAGAGGTTAGACGGAGGATAAAGAAAAGTGAGGAACGAAAAAGTCAAGGAGTGGAGGAAGGCTGATTCTGACCTTTCAGTGTGAGGCATTTTGCAGAAATACTTCTACTGGTTGGGTTTATTATCACACCACACACACCACACACACACACATACACACACACACACACACATGCAGCCCCCTTGTTGCTTTTGTCTTTCCTATTATTTTCCTCCCTGACCTGTTCCTCCTTTATTCGTCTCTGTCTCCATCCCTCACCTCGGTCCTCCCCCGCGGAGCCTCATCCCTCTCCAGACCAAAGCATATTCAACACGTCTGCAGCCCCATAAATATATGGTAAAATATGGGAGCCTGCAGGAACTCAAAGGGCACATCTAGAATCAGCAACAGCTAGTGGCTGGGGGGTTGGGGCGGATGGCCATGGTGTCTGTAGGGATGGGGGGGGGGAGTAACAGCCAAACATACGCGGCAACCTCCATACGAGCAAGGAAGGGGAGAGGGGGGGGATGCTGCTGCAAGATATGGCAACCTTCAGAAAGCGCTCTTGAGATTTCTGTTCAAACTCGTCCAGCGCACGCCTGAGTAACCGCGGGTGATTTCACAAGACTGATACAGCGCCTGCCTCCACCTTTTTTTAAATTCCATTTGATTCCTCATTTCACAAGCTGAAGCTTAATCCATATTTCTTGGCGGTAACTAAACAAAAAAAAGCCACTCCAGGTCAGAGAGGAGGAATCAAAACCAGCTGAGAATATGCTTGTGATATTCTTTATTTTCATTCCTGCTTTACAGGAAGAGTTTGGGAAATGGACTTAATAGCTTCCACACAAAGAGTTGGATGAGATGCTCAACACCACTTTCACATCTGTACAGTGAATTTGAAACTACAGCCAGCAGCTGTTTAGCTTCGCTTAGCATAAAGACGGGAAACAATTGGGGAACTGTTAGTCTCGCGATGCTTGTCCAAAGGCAACAAAATCTGTAGATAGACCATAGGCTGTAAATAAAGATGGAGGACGCCCATGTCAGCTGCCAATAAAAACAATTCACTGCGTTTTCATAGAATCAAATAACTAAATTAAAAAAAAATTCTTGCAAAAAGATTGAACACACGTTAAGAACTAACGTATAAGTCAGAATCAATCTTTCAGAAAAATTAGTTTGACCTTTACTTTGTTTTTCTAGCTTCGTCTGGGTCCCATCCACTGACATGGAGGAGGCAGGGTTCATACTGCAGTGCGCCACCAGGTGGTGAACAAGGCGCTTTGGCTTCACTCCAGGACTATTTCTTCACCACTGGACATGATTGTGATATCAAATAATAATAATATTAAGGAATCATTTTTGCTTCTAAGTGCAGGGAGTAGTGAATGACAAACAATTGATATAAAAGATACAGGTTTACACATCTGCGGTAGATCAGTTGAGTTTGGATAATACATAAAAATGTCGAAATATATATCAGACTTTTGTTATTTTGCTGTTGATGAAAATTACATAACAATAATTATTGATATTGTTTGATCACCAAATCAACCCCATCGTCGAACTCTTTGAAAGGAAGTGACTTAAGTATCCATTTAAGCTGAGATACCTATATATTCAACAGCTACATAAACCAGAGGGATAAATCATGTATAATAAATGTGTAACACGGCCATTCTCAAATCAGTTAATTGGGGAGTGGGGCTCAGCGTGTCCCCAGGGAGAGCTGGAAACCAAATGGACCAAGTGAACGTGCATCAGAGCAGCGACCACAACGCCTGCTGGTGCCGGAAAATCCACTGTCACTCACACTCACACACACACACACACACGTATACAAGTGTTTAAACACACACACACAGGCACACGGAGTTAGACACAGTAATGCAGCGAGAAATGGACACACACGCACACTCACAGATCCATCTGAATAGAGATGAACCAATTAGTAGGCGACAGACATCAGTGTGACAGAGGGAGGGATGGAGGGAGTGAGGAGGAGGAGTGGGAGAATACATTAAAGGCCCCGGTGTGCAGGCAGCCGCCGCCTGAGAGGAACAAACACCTTGGAGCCGACACTTTCAGGGGAAGCCGTGGTGGCCAAGAGGCAAACCCATTCTGAAACAGCGGGCGGGTAATGTGGCGAGATGTGCGGATGGCAGCGAGGCCGGCAGGGGTGACACTCGCTGAAACTACTCACAGACGGATACAGAGGGAGCGAGAGTATGAGGCAAAAATAATGAGTTAATGAGATCGGTGACAATTCAATGAAAAGTGTCTTCGGTCTCCAAAAGGCCGGATGTCCTCGAACATCATGCACAGGAACTGCAGGTGCTCTGATTCCCGATGCACCTGTTCATACACGTGAGCCTCACTTGCATGAGCTGATACTAAAATTTACTCACGCAGACTCTTGGAGCTATTTTGATGACACACGTATAATTTCAGTTTAATGCATCAGCCCCACATCTACCATCGGCGTTTGGGCTGGAGTGAAGCCTGGTATCAGCTAATGAAACCTGACATATGCAGCTGAGCAGGACGACACTGAAGCTGAAGCTGCTGCTGCACCAACCCTTTGACTCTGCGTTATTTTGTGTTAGCTAGAGGAATGATTGATGGGAAGACTGCATCAATTCCTCCTCTGCGAATTGCTCAGTCAGACAGTCGGGTATATTTCTCAAGAACTGGCAACGGTTTCAAGAGATTATATATAAAGGAAAATATGTACCTGGATAAGAAAACCTAGCTGGACATCATGTTGTTTAACCCATTTAGCACAGTAAAGTGTGTTACATCCACTACCTACACAGAACAGACCATAAAACATGTGTGTGTGTGTTGTTCTGTTCTGTTCTGAGTCACTCACATCTGTGCACAACTACACACACACACACACGACAAAAATCCAACCCAACACACACTCGTATCAAGTGCCCTTCGATACCAAGAGCCATTACATTGCAGCATTTGTAAATTACCTCTCAATTCTCCTGACCTCAGACTCATATTAGACCATTAGCAAAGCCCTGGACACTTAACTCTCTCACACACACATACACACACACTCCTCGCTGCTCTGACCCCTCAAGTACTGCTGATGGTGATTTTTTATTGTTGCTATCTCCCAGGGGAAATGTAGAAATATAATAATATACGAGATTTTTTACCTTAAAATGAAAACTAATGAAATATTTGAATGAATGCAGATCTTTTCTGCATTGTTTAATCTGTGAAAATAAAAGTTTTTATATCTGCAAACATATGCAACCAGAACCAATATGTCTGTTAAAGGCCCAAATCTACCTTCTTTCTCTTTTTAAATCAGCCAATCGATGAATCGACCGGCTCTGATAGACAGTGAAGCAGCTTAACGCCCTCTTGATCCTTGTAATGTGTAATTTACAATCTGGCATCTTCTCTATCAGCTGTCGCTCTGGGTCTTTCTCCTCAGTTTATAATCCAACAAAGCATTACTACTGTGATCAAACAAGCACAAATCCAGATTGTTGCGTCTGAGGATTAAGAGGGAAATAGAAAAGGCAACTAGCTCATCGGAGGCTGACACAGCAAGGAGCATGAAATCATCTCTTGAGGAGGAATTAACAGTGTGAACGGAGCCAGAGAGGAGATTGCAGATTTTGCCCGTTAAGCTGCTTAGGAACAAAAATGACAGTTGCAATCTTAGCACGGTAGTCAGCCAATGACAAATTGTGTTGAATAAGAGTTTCCTAGAAACTGGGATTGGAGGAGCGGGTTGGACGAGAGGTTTCTGCAGGGAGCAGCTGCACAGTAAGGGAGCAGGATGTCCACCGCATCCCTGCAGGAGAGGGATTTCAATGAATCAGCTCAGATCACACATCACTGAGCTGCTGCAGCATCCGACATCACACAGAAAACATTAATAGCACAATTCCCGGAGCCACACATTGTATGAAATAACCCAGGGAAGAGAGGAACATTTTACAATCTGATTTTGTTTTTATTTCAACTATCCAATGGCTACAGCTGCAAGTGTTAATGTACCACAGACCCACTTAAGGCTAACATATTTAGCTTTCAGTATGTATGTTTCAAGGGCTATTTGCCGTATATTGACATTAACACAGTCTTCCTCAGGTTCACAGGAACAACACGTCCTACTTTTAACTTCCATCAGAAGTCCCTCTTAAAAAGTCCATCAAGAAGTGTGTGTTTGTGAAGGAGTGAAATTTGACCAGGAGTGAGTCCTGGTCCACAGACAGTTACAAATTGTGTCCCGGAAAAGTCTAAAAATATCCCAAAAAGCACAAACACCTTCTCCAGCAAATAAGCGAGAGAGCAGAGGACAGAGAGCAGGATTCCCATGAGGAATCAGTGGAATGTAAACAGGCCTGTCCCCCACACACTCACACACATACAGGCACACTTTCAGAGTGCTTCATCAGAGGCCGTGAGACAAGGGCTTCATCTGGAAAAAAACATCCCAGAGGACAGTGCTGTTGGTTGGGATTGTCCTCTTGGTTATCCTCACTGTCCTACAAAAATGCTGAGAAACACGTTGCCCTCCCCCTTTGGTTTTTATACAAAACTTAAAACATATGTGAAACTCTCTAAATTCTTCTTCTTCTAGGGTTTGGCAATCTAGATGCTATCGTTAAACCTTTTCTTGGTCAACGTTATGACACATATTGAACCTCCGGGCGTTGGCACATAAATGAGCTGTTGTGTACGAAAGGGAATCTCCTCTATTGGAAAAGAGTCAATCTCCTCTTTTGGCTAAAAACAAAACAAAACAAAAGATGAAATCCCACTGATGTTGGTTTCAAGGGGCTATACATCTGTGGTGCTACGATTTCATCACAAATACACAAGGAACACTTCAATGAATGGAGTGAGATCACCCCTTCTCTTTTTAAAACCCCCATAATTTCTATGATTGTGCGTGTGTGTGTGTGTGTGTGTGTGTGTGTGTGTGTGTGTGTGTGTGTGTGTGTGACATTCAGTAACAGATGCACTTTAGCAGCTTTTGATAAGCACACACACTTCTCAGACATTAAGCTCACACTTCACGGCTGGTGCAATGATCAGGTATTAATGTGGCGCTGTGGTGGTGGTGCTTTCAATAATGTACTCTCTGATGCCAAACCCCTGCTGTGTTCAACACTTTCTCAGCCATATGCCGCCATTGTTTTGTTATTAGACCTATGTCCCACATAACCACCTGCTCTACAAATGACTTTCTGGGTCACTGAGGGATTATTGTGAGGCAAACGCCACCAGCTCAGTGCTGGGGGCCACAAATGGGTCAAACACTGCTTCATTTAAAAAAAAAGTAGCACTAACAATGAAACACGCAGCAGTAACCTTGAGAGCTCATTCCTCACAGTCCAGAAATCCATGAGGGGGCTCTTCGTCCTTAATTAGTAGGAACAAGTCTAGACAGGAGAAAGTAAACAGAAGCTAATTTCCTGTGTTTTGGCCTCGTCCTGGGGTTAGCCTTGCTACTTAGCTTACAGAGCTAGCCCTCCTTCTGCGGCTGGCTGCTGCAGCTATTGTTCTGCTGACAGGCCTCCTAATAAACAGCTGGTTGAGGCCCGTGTTAGTGGAGCTAAACAAGCCACAACCGCTGCAAACCACAGGCCCACGGCCGTTTGACCTCGTTCCCATTGTTTTAAGAGGGGGATTCTTTCATCAACAGCTGCTTTCAAGTCCTTTTAGAGAGTGTTTTGTCTGCAAGTGACAGACGCTGACACCATTCCTTAAGAAAAACTCATGTGTGCAGGAAAAAATATACAGTGGGGTTCATGGGAAAGTGGTCTATGAGTTTTCGACCCTACTGTGTGAAAGCCACAAAAACATCCTCCTTCTTTGTAGTGTCTACTAAGAGAGGTTCAGCTATCGTAACTTCGAAGATTGAATTCAAGGTTGGAACACAAGTGACTCTCAGGAATTTACAACCAATGAAAATGTGATGGAACATTTGGTTCAGGACTCAGAGAAATGAGTCCTGAACAACTGGACTTACCGCAATGCACTTGAATGCCTCCACCAACCTGTGCAGTTGATCTTTGAACCGAGTGACACCAGGTCATTTTTTGAAGAGATTCCATAAAGACAGACTTGAGATATGTTGAAGAGGCCAAAGATATTTTGTGAGGCCACTATGACCTTAAACAATCCAAATTGAATCAGTTAATCTGTGATTCTAAGTAAATGTTTGTGCCAATGATTCTTTAAGATAACACATTCATGCAGCTAAAAAAGGTCAAGTTCAATTCATCCTTCCTAGCAGCTTTTCTAGAGTTCTGTGTGTAAAGTATCTACCCATCGATCCGCCTTGTTTCAGTAATTAAAAGGAGAGAACATACACAGTCGATATGATAACACAACACTCTCTGATTCTAGTTCTCTGGTTATGACGGGTATACACTTCACTACATGCCCATTAAATTAGATAGAAAAACTAAATCAAAAAAGCCCGGAGCTGAGATCCATAAATGTAGAGGAAGTTATGTGAACCATCTGGAGTGAGTCCAACCCCCCCACACATCTCATTCTGCAGTATTTCTTCAGGAAATGAAAAGAGACTGTGAGAAAGGGAAGTAGAAGAAGACATGAATTGACTGCTGGAGAACGACAAGACGCTGGTTGGCCCCCAGAGAATACTCCGGAATCTCAGCCCCTCTGGGAGAAAGTAGAAATGTTCTCAAACCAGTGTTCACACAGGTATTTAATCCTCACTGAACACAGAAAGTATTCATCCAAAATAACTGATCAATGCATGAAACCACATGATGGTTCAATAATGAGCTGCACTTCTGAGGGGACATATAGGTTTAATTGGTTGCAAAGTTAGTAGGAGCAACATTTAAAGACCGGATGAGCGATATTTTATAACCTGGACTCAAACCTGAGGCGCACATGGTGGTCATTAGTGCACTGACCCATGAAGAGGAGCAGCTACAGGCTCAGGGTCTTTGAACACAGTGTCACGCTGCTGAAATGTCAGGGGATGAATCTGTCTAGTTTGACGTCAGCCCAGTTTCTTACAAGCAACAAGCGCTGAGGCGATGAGTGATGACTGACATAATCAGACTTTTTTACTGACAAGATATATCGGGAGAGTTGTTTGCAGGTGATCAGGTTGTTTGAGCAACTTTAAGTATGAAAAGTATTTTGTTAGAGATGTTACAAAACCATTTGTCCCTTTGCGTTACCAAGTGCAGATCTGATACCAGTGCAGTTTGCAAAATCACCAGAATAAATATAATTTGCATAGATATGAGTCATTTTCACACATGACTTTGACTGAGCATCGGTGGTGAAGCAGGATATTAAAAGTTGTCTAACGCCTCTTATATCATCCCAGTTTTATCGTCTCCATGTGACCTGTGCTTGTGTGCTAGTACACATCTGCATGTGTGTGTGTGTTGTGTGAAACTACAGTCGAGGGGATTCAAAAAAAAGCTTGTTGACATCTCTCCTGATGCTCGGAATTCGGACGTCCTCCCAAGGCCTTGTTACAGCTCTGCAGACCATGTAGCACTAAAGCAGCTTGTCCCAATAACAGGCTGTGAAAATGACAATGCATAGCGCCGACACTCAGACGCTCAGCAATGCTCTGGCAGATGTAAAAATAACCTTCAAGTGTTTTTGCATATAAGAGCATATGAAATATATATATATTAGAGTGTCAGGGGTGTGTGTGTGTGTGTGTGTGTGTGTGTGTGTGTGTGGTTTACATGGTTAGAAGTCACTAATACTGTAATATAGCATTGATAAAAACTTAGAATAACAATATAGTCGTCGTATATTTATTTTCATTCTATTATTTCTCACGTGCTTGTTATGTCATGATCAGTTTAAGGGCACAATGTCCGTCAGGCTCATGTGAGGTAAATACACTTTAAGCACGCTGTCACTTGGAATTAACCAAAGAAATGTATTTTTTAAAACTCGCGCATTCATCCAGTGCGATGTGTCTTCATGTCGTTGCATGTATTTGCAGAAAATGACTAAAGCAGTGTCAGCTGCTGTGAATGCCACAGCCGGGAGTCACTGCAGCGACTGAGCACTGAGCACACGCTACACGCTGTTTTACACACACAAACACATTGTAGAGGGAAAGTTGTGTGCCTGTGCGTGTGCCTGTGTGTGTGGGTCCTCCTGCTCATTCGCTGTAATACTCCCATAAGCCTTTACTCTGCGAAATGACACAGCTGCCAGACATATCCTCTCTGCTGGCGCCTCGGACCTCCACTCCTTTCCTCTCCCGCTCACACACACGCGCACGCACGCACACACACACAAACACACACTTAAACCACAGCATATTTTAAAACAAAATCAATCCCGATGCACTTTACAGTCTTAATAAACGACTTGTATATTAAATGCATTCAATCAACTGAGCGCGCATTCATAACCATGAAAGTCGATAATTGGAAACAAACAGGAACTCAGGTCATAATGTACAATTTGTCAGCTCCTAATTCTGATGTGTTGGTGCGTCAGCTTTAGACTGGAGGAGGAGAAGGAGGAGGAGGAAAGAGGAAGATGAGACAGCATGCTCACTTCCTGTTTATAATAACTGGACACACCCTGTTTATGCAGAACTTTTATTTCCCACAAAGTCAAATATTCACGTAAACACTTTAAATATGTGCATGTCCCAATGAAGTTCCTGTTTGAAAAAGGAAGAGACTTACTTTGAGTGTAAACATCACAAATAAATTCTCAAACAGAAATGTGTGACTGCACATCCATAAGAAAGAAAAATAAACTCCAGTCCTCTCCAGGTACAAGAGGAAGAGGAGGCTGGCGAGGAAAAAGAGCAGGGAATCAGAATGCAGAGTGCCCCCCCGCCTGCCTGGCTGCATGGCACTCTGGTGATGCCAGTCTGTCCATCCATCCCCCTAGCAACCCTGTAACCCGGGGCGACGGGACCTTGACGATGAACAGACACAACAGAACTCTGGTTCTCCATTTGCTTGTTGCCAAAAGGCTGATAATGCAGACCTTTCAGATGTGCACACACTCACACACTGATAGACTCGCACGGGCATAAACACACTTGTGTATGTATGAAAACACAATTCCAACACATGGACTGACAACTCCTGCAAACACATACATGTGCTCCAGTACATGCAATGAAACATGTGTGTACACTTGTATACATACACACAGTCTCTTCTCTGAGCCGTTATTGAAGTGATTACCTTACAGTCGATGCACTGCCTCAAAGCGAGGCAGAGATATTGATGCTGTTACTGAATCCATGCAATTCATCATCGGCTGACAACTTGGAGCAATCCAAGAAGAGACAGAACAAGAGCATCAAAGTGAAACCCAACTTTGTCACACACTTCATGTTGAGAATAATTATCTCCAAAAATATGACTCTAACCCGTTTATAAGCCCTGCACGTTTATTTGTGGAGAGCTCAGAGAAGGAGCAGATTGTGTGTTTGCAGGCAGGCTCACAATTCTTGGATTCTGCCGCTCTGCGATTTGCTCTCCTGCAAATCTGTGTTGATATAAATCTGTGCGTGCTCGCCTGAGGAAGATAGGTTCGGGGGGGGGAGGCGCACGTCGTAGAACGGGCTGCACGCACGCTCGCAGACATCAGCGGATGCACGATGACAGCGCGGAGACGTAGCGCTAAAAGGGCTCGGGTGCGACGACATCACGACAAATGGGATGTGAAGTTTCTGGAACGGTCTCGATATTATTGGGAGCAAGTGGGGGGGCGGGAGGGGTTGTGTTACAGTGTGTGCACAGCTTCTGCTTTTTGATGGAAAAGCACAGAATCTGTACACATGAACCTCAGGCAGGACGTCACACAACTCTCCAGGACGTTTTCCCTCTTAATTCACTAAACAGCTGGAGCTGCAGTTACCAGGGCACTAAGCCTGAGATATTGTACGTGTAACAGGCGATGCAGAGTCATTAGCCGTGTTGCTTTCAGTGTACAGCACGTTTAATGAGAGGGCACGGCCGCGCTGTCCAAGTGATTAGTTACCGTGGAGGCTGAGGGCCAACACGGATTTCTGTGTGTGTGTGCACGAGGCAGGGGGTTCATTCGTTTGAATGTGCGGAGGGGAAAAGGGGACATGTCTTTAAGTGTGGGTAAAACAAAGATGGAATAAAGTAGGGACTCATTTTAGATCTAATCTCAGTTTTAAGACAACGGTTCATGGCAGTGTTCAAGTAAAGGATGGAGATTACGAGAGATTTAAAGTCTTGGTGAAATGAAAAATGAAGCAGCGTGCACATCCCCGTGCACAAAAGTGCTGATACTTATGATAAAGTGGTGCTGATGAACAAAAAGATTAAGTATTACGTTATTTGTGAAACCTATAAAAAGGTATAAGTTAACAGGAGGCTCTTCATTTTATCACAGGCGACAGACTCACCTTCTGGGTTTCCCCCTCTAGAACAACAAATGGCCTAAAATTATGACTTTATTCTTGGAATATCGTGACTCTATACTCAAAATCTCCTTTTTGTTTCCTTTTAAGTGACCATATTGTTTTGAGTCTACAACAATTAATTTCATAAGTCATAAGAAACTCCCTTTCTCATCAAAGTCTTTGTTAAAAAGCAACATTTACTGGCAGTCAAATCTCACGTATCAGTGACAACCCCCAGCCCACTGAAACCTCAGCCAGACACAGATCTGAACTCAGATCTGAGCTCTACCCCCTTTGTTGTCTTTTTTTTTATGTGGCATTGTGTGCCAGGGAGGAGACTAAAAATAACTTTCATAGCATGGTTGAAAAGAAGCTAATCCCCGCAGCCTCATTTGTCGCTGTGACTCAGGCTTTTAATTTACCGGTTTATGAGCGGATGTGTGTTTATTGCCTTGGGTCCCTGTGAGTGTGTGTGTGTGTGTGTATGTGTGTGTAGCGCCAGGAGAGGAGAAACACGACAAACAATGTAAAGAGGTGAGGCTTCTGTGGAATCCATCCTGCGCCTCCTCCTCTAGCACTGCAGCAGCCACTGCAGCCCGCTCTTTATCACACCATTTTTTACTGCTCCTGACAGCTGGGGGAGAGAGAACAATTCTGCCAACGTTTATTCAAATCATGGAAACAATGCAGCCGCAGAGCACAGAGCGAAAAAACAGAAACACCTCCATCAGTCATGTGTCGGCACGGATTCATAATCAGCTCATATTAATAACTGTGACCATCTGTCAGGGTTCTTTTTACTGCAGGTGACGGTCAACACATCAAGAAGCTGATCCACAGAAAAGAAAAGAGCAGAATGATAAATTGTTTGGAAGATAACATTAGAGCCTTTCACTAGAATATTACAGTGTTAGTTTGACAATATGAACCAATTTGAAAAGAAAAGATGCACATTTATGTTTATTTTCTTTATTCGGCTTCTTAACTCACCTTGAGCCAATCACCTGCAACCTCAATTCTGGATACCCAGTCAGCTCCCTTCAACCCGTCCAATCAGATCCCAACCTCCTTCTCATCCCCTAAACCAGTTTCTAGACTCCTTCATATCCGGAGCACCTGATTCATACGACTGCTTCCATTATTTTAAATTTCCCAATAGGGTCTAAGCATCAAAATCCATTCTTCTGTTCAAATTCAATTCAATTTCAGTCTTATTTATTCACTCATCTGTTGCTCTAAGTCTCTCTTGACTGAAATAAATGTGAGTCGCAGCCCAAACAGAATAAAGACGGAACCCAATCTTCTGCTCAGACGCTCATTCAAATCTCATTGGCGCTCTAAAGTGTTTGAGATGATGCAATTTCTTTCACAAAACTGCATCGGATTACAGAATCCTTGTGGAGTTGAGAAACTGACGAGACGTTCAGCCCGATATTGCAAAGTTTAACTTGTTATTTCTGCTCGGAAACTATTTTTCAAGTCAGAATCCAGTAGCTCTGATTCAAACATGGATTTCCTGCTTTCACCGTCTGCTCTTTTACCATTGGCTCATTTCCCCGAAATTCCTCCTCCTCCTCCTCCTCCTTTTCTTTCCCAGTCCCCTGTGCCATCTGTCCATTCCTACATTCCTCTGCATTCAGGGACACTCCTGAAATAATTTCTAAAAGGAGTCATATCCAAAACCTCCACCCAAAGCTAGAGCCTTTAATTCAATCAATCCTCATAACTTCTCCTGGTGTTTGGTTTTCTGCATCACGTCTCCTCCTCTGCACAAAGACTGTTTGCACTTGGCTATAAAAGAAAGTCGTCTCCCAGAGAGTTAAATCCCTGCTTTAGAAATCTGTTGGCTCCTCCGAGGTTCATCCCAAACTCTGTCGACTTAATAGAAGACACTTTACTTCACTTGACTAGCCCAAGGCTCCATTTTTCCTCCTCGTTTCATCTTCATCCCTCCCTGCTAATCCTCCATTTTCTTTACCTTTTCTCTCCTCTCATCATTTCCTGTCTTTTCCCCTCAGTATTCGTAGAGAGCTCAGGGGGTTGGCTGCGGCTCAAAACCTTTTATGTCACAGTTCAGTGCAGCTCAGCCCGGCGCCCTGCTGCGTTGGCTCTCTTGGTTTTTCACGCTCAGGCCTCTCTCTTTCTACAAATGTTCCTCTCTCCCTCTCCGGCCATGAGATCACATCCTTCACCCGGAGCTGAGAGGTAAACCACTTTCATCTTCACCTCCTCCTTTTGCTTCCCTCTTGTCAAAACTCCCACTCGCGCTATCTGAAGAAAAGGAGCAACTTCCGCAACTCAACCCGGGCGTTTGGGCTTTGTCTGCATTTTTCAAACGCGCTGTCCTGTGCTCCCTGGGCAGCACCTGAACTCATCACAGCCGCTTCACTGAACTGTGAAGAAGAGATTATACAAGTGAAAGATAAGCATTCTGACAAAACTCAGGGAAGATGCAAGGGTCAGCTGCCGCACGTGACCGGAACTTTTCCCACATCCTCTGATAAAGTAGATTCTTTAGATCCCACACTGTATTTCAGGGCTGCAACTACAAAAAACGCCTTGTTTTCTTTATTCACTTACAAAATACTTTGATCATTTTACTACTTTCTGAAGTTTTGTATGTTAAAGCCCATGGTTACAACATAATGACCCTTTTACAAAGAATATTGAAGAGGTGAGCCATAATTCAAGGCCAGACTTTGGAAAATGGTGCAGATGAACTGTCAAGAAAAAGTATTGAGGTCTCCAGCTGTTACAACTCAGATAAATAATAGCTCCATATTGAAAAATCACATTTGAACTAGTCCAATAAATAACGTTTTTCATCTGAAAATCTTAGAAAAACATCAGGGACAAACTGGCCAGGAACTGAGAGGTCCCTCATTTCCCTCAACAATCACATCTTTGTCCTTCCACTTGGCTCAAACATCTTTTCTCTTAATCTATTTACTGATTCAATCAAGACTCTTTCTAATTCTCGGTCTGTCCCACTCTCTCTGCTCTGTAGGTCTTTCTTTTCTCTCCATCTTCCTCCCTTTATAATCTGTTATTGCCACTGTCTAGTCCTAAATAGTGAAGCATATTTACCAGACGCCAGCGCAGGCAAACAAGCAGCCTATTCAAAGAGCTCGGCACTGACAGAGATGGAGAGAGGAAGGAGGAGGCGGAGGACAGAGTAGGAAAACAGAAGGAGAAAGAGTAAATTCCCTGGATGACTTGCAGTTATCACCGAGCGATCAATCCCCTCGGTTCAAAGAAACAGTACATGTGCAAACAGTCCTAATGGCTTTAATTGCAGCTTGTTGCAGGTTGTTGCAGTCTGACTCTCGCCCTCCCAGACACACATCACGCTCTCTGGTGACATTAGGCCCTGCAGTCCATTAAAAAATATGCTCCCTGCTGTAAACAGTCATTTGCAATCATGCTTGAGGCTTCTCTCTGGAGAAAAATTGATAATAGCAGGCAGTCATTTCCTCTGCGCCGGCTGGATAATGGCTTCAAACAATCACGCAGTGAGGCAAGACAGAAATCAGAACTGATCACTTCTTTTATTGCCAATTTCAAAGCTGGGGCAGAGTCGCTCAGCGTTCAAAGAAATCACTCAACATAAAGGAAGTTTCTTAGTTTTATAGTTGTTTTTTTAGAATTGTGTGTTCAATGCAAAGACAAATCCTTTTGTAAATGTGTCCTTTTATATATAAGTGCTGCCAACAGACAATAACAATTTGTCTGACATGACCTTGCTTTTGTCCTTTGTCTTACACAAACACACACACACACAGGAAACTGGAGGTCTTCTACTCTCACTGTTGACCCTGCCCTGACCGCAGCCTCTACAGCCCACATTTTCTAGTAATATGATCAGATTTAATGTTGTTGATGCAGTGAGACAGCGGCAGCCGTACAATACAATACATCACAGGCAGTAGAACTGAGTGTGTAGAACTGGCACTCCAAAACAGAGGCCCGACATAAAACATTTTACAGCCCAAGACATATTGGATCCATAAATGTCCACCATTGGCCAGGGAAAGCTGCTTTGGCCCTTTGAGGTGTGAGTAATGACGCAGGGGGGGGATAATACAAATGTGTCTTTCAATGAACTGTGTGAAGTTGAGACATTACAAGGGAGGAGACAATTAACCACTAAGGGAATAGAACAGCGTTGGTGGTTGTATGACACATGTCCCGCCCTTCCCCCGTAAAACAGCCAAACTTCTGCTGAACTAGGAACACACAAAGCCAGTTGTTATGTTACACTGACACTTGAGGTCCACAACTGTTTCAACTGAAGGTGACAGGGAAAGAATATCAGAACAAGCACTGGAGGGACGCGTCAATTGAATTTAAAGACACATCGTTTTTATGGCCTGGTGACCATTGAAAGTCCAGTTATGGCTCTCTCACCATCCATTGAGGGTCCTGGTCATGTTATGTCGTTAATGAGTGCCTAGGTTGACCTATATTCCCATAGAAAGCCAACAAGCTAGCTAACGGGAAGTTTGCAAGGATCAAAGAAAGTATCAAAGGAATGACTGAAAATACAGAATGGCTCTAGGAAGTTTCTTCGGATGATTGCTAACGAATTATTTTACCTCAGGGAGTTTTCTGCTTCTTCAATTCAACTCTTTAACAAACTAAATGATGCATAAGGAAATGACCCGGAATAGAGAGACTAGCAAAAAGCAACAACAACGTGAGACTGTCTCTGGCTGCAGATTCCTTTCCCATCCACTCAACATTCAGTTATCTTACCCTCTACATAAAAGAAGGTGAAGTTTGACCCTGGAGATCTCCATCTTTCACTTCCCTCATTCCCCCTCTTCTCCTCACACCTGTCTGTTGTTCACCTTCTCTCGCCGCAGCTCTACACAGATGAGTGCAGCAACCTTGGGGAAAACCGTTTGAAAGACCTGTCCGTGTAATATCAGCCTCGTACCAGAGTGCAGGCATAGCAGAGCATGTACCCACACCTTGTTTGTCTGCGGCTTATATTAATACGCCGGTGCCTGTAGAGATAACGGGGGCATTTCCTATTATGAGCCAGCCCGGTAGAAGGGAAGAGGGAGGTACTCTTTAATTATACGCAGGGCAGACTACATTTGTGTGCGAGTGTTTTTGCATGACTGCCTCTGGTCAAGATTAATGCTAATAATGTAGTGAGCTTTGCATGTTTGCAGGTTTCGTATTCCTGCTGCAAAGTAGAGGATTTGAGATAGGGTGATACATGATGACAGAAGTAACCGATTTCTGATCTTTTATTAGCACGGACAAACTACTACTGGTATCATCAGCTGGTTCAAGTGGTTTGTGCAATGATTTCCACAGACAATAGAAACATGATAAAGGAAAACACTCATACTGTTGCCGCATTTACACACGTTTGTCCACCTAGTAAAGGAAACAAGACTCTAATTTACGCTGTAGGCAGTTTCGGTTATAAACACAAGTATGCAACACGCAGCTGGTGACGCTTCCCTGTCAGCTCGCTCGCTTTAGAGCTTCTTCAATTCTCAACTTCTGCAGGATCATTTGGCCAGATATTAGGTTTAGAATAGGCAAAAAATAAAAATAAAACACCCCTGCCATCGTTGGGATGGCAAATACAGAGCTGAAATCAACCTTATCCAGTATGTGGAGTGAAAATAGAGAGGGAGAGTGATTCAAAATATAGAAAGAGGAATAGAGAGGAGACAAACTGAAGGGGAAATGTGAATAAGTGAGAAATGGTGACAGGGGGTCAGAGGAGGAGGAGGAGGAGGAGGAGGAGGAGGAGGAGGGGAATGCAAGTAGAGATGAGGAGGAGGGACAGGTGAAGAAAGAAAGTATCAGGAGCGAAGCAGAGGAAAAACAAGGCGGCGGGAATTGGAAGGAGAGAAATCGAACAAACTGATAAAACGGGGAGAGTGACAGAAACATACATGTGGAGAGAAAAGGTGTAAAATGGTGTCAGCCAGTCCAGGGTCCTTAGTGATGTATGGCAGCCAATCCTGTGGCCGAGCCATCCTTCATCTGACAGAGCATACAACCACCCTGCAGAGCCCAGATCCTCATCCCTATTCAGTTTATATGAAATACACATATCTGGTTCAACTGCACGCATGACCAATACTAAATATATACACACAGAGACGTCAAAGAACTCAACAACAATCACCTCTTTGTGTTTTATCTTTTCATTTTCTGTCCAATAAGCCTCATTCAGCTGCGGCTACAAAACGCCCAAACACATGATGCTGAACCCCCGACCACATGAACACATGATGACTGCTGTGCTGACACAACACTGCCTTATTGTATTATTTCTAACACGGCTATAAAAACACAAAAAAGCACAAGATGAAATTATCACTTCTCCAGAAAATGTGATGCCGCAAGAGAAAATCCACAGATTGAAAAAACTACCACAGATGTCACACAAAGAGACAAGATATTGTTCTCACAATAACAAAACACAAGCAGAACACAGACACGGCTCGGTATGTGCATGCAGACCTTTGTGTGTGTGTATCTAATCTACATGTACACAATGTGTTTGTATGCATGTGTGCGCCCACGCTGCAGCGTTCTAGTCAACAGTTTGAATCGAGGATCATCCCCTTGGGCGACATTTTAGCCATCAACCCCTGCAGTGTGTGTGTGTGTGTGCGTGTGTGTGTGTGTGCGTGTGTGCGTGTGTGCGTGTGTGCGTGTGTGCGTGTGTGCGTGTTTGTGTGTGTGTGTGTGTGTGTGTGTGTGCTGCTTCAGCAAAATCTCACACCAAGGACAGTTTATACACACCCTGCTCACTGAACCACAGATACTGTTAGTAACCGCTCTCCTCCCAAAGCCTCTTAATCATTTGTTCACTTTGTACCTCAAGGTGTTTTACGGCAGGGGTGTTTTTTTTTGTTTTTTTTATGTTTATAAAAAGTAGAACCACACTTCCCACTAACCCTACAGCTTCTGCCAAAGAGAGGAAGTTTCCACTTGTTCCCTCCCAGGGCTTGGTGTCACTCCATTTGACTTGCAGAGCAAGAGGCAGGAGACAGCGTCCCTCTATAGCAGCGAGTAAACATTCACACGATAGAAACCAACGTGAAACTGGAATTATTCAGTGGAACAAGTCTTATTTTGCAACCAAGAGGCAAACAGAGTAGAGTTGTGTTTTTAAAATAAGCCTCAAGAAAAATGACTTCCATTCCAAAGAGTTGGCGACAGGAATCTTAGAGACAGATCTAAAAAATCTTATCAGATCAGACGGAAACAATCGACATAGCTGAAAAACCAACCTGGGTTTCAACAAGCTTTACAGGTGCTGGGAGGTCGACTGTGTTAGCTCTGAGTAGAGTTCATTCCAAGAGTGGTTTCCAAGAGTAACAAGCTTTTTAATACTAAGATCCATACTCACGACCTCTGAGCCAGCTCCATGAACTGATGAAGGCTCCATCCACACTACCACGTTTTAGTCTTAACGGTTAAACCTGGCAGAAACATAGACATTTGGAAACGATAACGCTGTCAGATCTGCTTCCTTGTCGTCTGACCAAGAGAAGTAGTCCCTGCTCTTACTTTTCACTATTGCTGTTTCTCATTCTTTTTCTGTAACTAAGCAACCGATTGCAGACTCGACAATCTGCCTCCTCTTTAGACCAGCGGGCAAATGCCCAGCGTATGAGAATGGTCACCTGATATGGGTTTTCAAGTGTGTTAGTAGGGACGGAGATTATTTCTGAAACAGAGCTAAACACTCGTCTGGAAGAAGATAAACAAAGACGTTTTAGTACGGATGCAGCTCACGTCTGTGTCATCTCCAGATAGAGCTTTAATCTCTCCATACATTACACAGCAATGACACCAGAATGCAAATCATTTGAGATGCCTCCACCCAGCGTGTGCTGTCCAGCACCGGGGGATGAATACAGAGCGGCCTGAGTTTCCCACAATTCTTGAGAGGAGGGACTCTGATTTCCCATTAGAGCTGTCCCGAGGCGATCTCAGCTTATCGCATCCACCCCCCCTCTCCCTCTGTGTCGAGCTCGGCCTCGCAGCGGCACCGAGGTGAGCTGGGTTTAGGAGCTGCAGCAGAGAGCACATAACACAAACACAGCAGCAGAACAGGTGAATACAAACTGAAACATGTTGTTATCCTTGAGAAAATTGCCTAGGGCTGCACTGACTTGATAAAAGTGTGTGTGCGCGCTCTGGTACAGATATCTTTGTTAGGACCATTTTGAGACTATGTCCTATGGAGTAAGGTTTGGGGGTAAAGACTTGGTGTTAGGTTTAGAATTAGGTTTAGGTTAGGCATTTAGTTGTGGATGAGGTTAGGGAATGATTTATGTCAATGAGTGTCCTCACTAAGATAGAAGTACAAACGTGTGTGTGTGTGTGTCTGTGTGGGTGTCTCAGCATGAACAGGCAGGATTCCAACAACTGTACAACAGGACAAACAAGTCGGGCTTTTGTTGCAGTGTTTCAGAAAGGCCATTTTACGATGTGTGACATGTCTCTCGCACACACACACAAAACAACCACACACACACAAACAAAACAACTACATGTGACATAAGGTATTTCTAAGGTTGGCATGCTTACATAATGAGAGCAGCTGCTACTTCTCTCAAAGGGGTTGCTACTTACTATGGGTGACACATGTACTGTTTATAAACACACACACACACAAACACACACACAGATACACACAAACACACTAACTTACTAACTAACTAAGTCTGAAACTCCACATTTAGCTAAAGAAAAGATTCCTCATGGTGCGATGATCCGATCTATCATTTTTAGCTCAGCAGAGCATCGGGTAGTTTCCCCGCTTTGAATATGCGGACAGATGAATTTCCTGGTTTCACTGAGGTGTTGTGAAAAGCCGTTATAAATCGAGTTCCTCTCATCTGTCCTAAATTTGCATATCTGAGGCGAACACGGCTCTAAACCTGTTGAATATGCACAAACTCTGTCAAGTGCAGCCTTTGAAGAAAGCGTGCTCGTGTCCCTTCAGAAGAAGAAGAAGAAGAAGAAGAAGAAGAAGAAGAAGAAGAAGAAGAAGAAGAAGAAGAAGAAGAAGAAGAAGCTGTGCAGCTGCTCTAACAACTCTCACAAATCCAATTTCAAAAAGCGTAACAAGTGCCCTTCAAGCTGCACAGAACAAATGAAAAATCAATTCTGCAAGAGTCAATCGCGTTGAGGAGACCGAGGGGAGCAGCAGTGATAACCCGACTGATGCACGAGAATCGCTCCCTCATTTCGTATTCTGCTTATCTGTCCGAGCCTCCCTCGCATGACTTTAGTCTTGCTCAATCCCGACTTCATTTAATTGAAACGGTTTCATTTGATCTGAATCGTTTGATCTGAACAAGAAGAGGAGACAAGGCAACTCTAATCCAGCTGGAGTGAACAAGTGCAAAGTTAAATAGAAAGATACTGGAAGAGTGCGTACGTCCGCCAAGGCCAAGGCTCATGCAACACGCAACTTCACCACTAGATGTCACTCAATCCTACACCCTGAAACCTTTAAGTTCACCATGAAAATACAAAAATGTTTGTCTGTCTTGTAGCTTTCATCCCCAGATCCCTTCCTGACAACACGAGGGGGAATAATTCCACCTCCAGATCCATGAGAGAACTCTGTATCGCCATCACAAATTCAGTATTTTCTATTTTCATAACAGAATCCTGCTCCTGACATTTAACAAACAATTCAGAGCTCTGGTAGTCACAGCAACACACTTTTCCTCCAGAATGGATTGTCCGTCTAATTCCTTGAGATGTGTGTTTGTGTGTGTGTGTGTCTTAGATGGTCGGGGGTGTCAAACAGGGCCGGGTAATTACAAAAACCTGGGATCCAGAATCTCACACTTCACTGTTTGCCTACAAATGATGGGGATGGGGTCCTCGCTTGTTGAAGTTTAAGTGAGTGTGAAATGTGTGTCGTCTCCTAAACGACAGCCTGTGATGGAACTCTACTCTCACAGCGATCGGACAGAGCGCGATTATACCATGTCCTCGCAGCAGCAGGACCTCCGGGCCCAGTACAGCAGCATCACTGTGTTCTCGCCCATCACACACATCAAGCCCTGATTTATTGAGTCAAATCACAGGCAGCTGTTCGGCCGCCTAAACAGGGAACAGTTAAGGTCATGATGAAAAATTACTTTTCCACAAAGTTATTTTACCACAAGGTCAGAAAACAATGAGAGTTACAGCGTCCTGCGTTTGTTCTGTTCCTAAATTGTTTACTGAAAGCGATCGACCCGTTTCAGCTTTGTTAATAAATCAACATTACAGAGAAAGAAAAACACGTCAGTGAAGAGGATTGTTCGAGATGCTCATGCAGCCTCTTATCTACTGTCCAACTCGGTCTGGATCAAACTGAACCATGGTTTGTTTCAATTGAAATATTACAAAAACACTACCGTACCGGACCTTTATTGTCATGGTAACGACAGTATGAGCGTTAAGGAGACTTGGTTAGGTTGTGGGATGAAACTACTTTCTGTTCTTTCAGTTTGGGGAAACAAGAACAAGAGGAACCCCCTATTAACTCAGTTGTTTTGCTCCTCACTCTCCGGTCACAGCTGCAAGTTAACCCGACCATGTCTCTATTCAAATACCTGCATAAGCAGCATGATATGAATAACCTGGACTTCAAACTGTCACAAAAAATTTGCCATGTTGCTGTCCCCTTTAACCTCCACACGGTCAATCGCTCACAGAGTGACTTGGATTCAGTCATTCGCAGACATCCAGCTTTAAACACTGAATGTGTTGTATCAGCCATCTGATGTTTGAAAAGGGGGATTGTTTTATCTTAGTCATGTGTCAATATGTCAGGGAAATACCAATTTCATTCAATGTTTAACACACAACACAAGGAAGAGAAGTGAATAAACCGGGAAGCAAATTGTATTTGACGAAGTGGATGTCAACTTTCTGTGAGAGCTGCTGCGGGGGAGATGTGCTGCCAACAGCTCCTATCCAACTACTGAGCGAGAGGCTTTCTATTGCTCTATGTGCCTGTTCCTGTGTGTGTGTGTGTGTGTGTGTGTGTGTGTGTGTGTGTGTGTGTGTGTGTGTGTGTAGAAAGAGAGAGAGAGAATTGCAGGGGGGAAAAGGAGAGAACTCGAGCAGAACTGACACACTGTGAAAAGGGTGTTTATTTTTTTGGCAGGTCAGCAGAGAGGAAATTCTTATTTACAGTTAAAGAGAGAGATGAGCTGAGAATCTCGTACATTTGTGTGTGTGTGTGTTGGTGTGTGTGTCTCAGCACGTGCGTACAGACATCGCATATGTACATATGGCATGTGCGTTTATCCATGCATGCAAGGCTGTGAGCTGGGCTGTACAGGACGGGAGGCTGTGTACTTGTCAGAGTCAATGAGGACAGTGCTGTTTGTGCACATCTGAAAATGCCCTGGGGGTCAGCGGCATATACACATGACCATCCATTTACAGTGCACAGAGATGTGTGTGTGTGTGTGTGTGTGTGTGTGTGTGTGTGTGTGTGTGTGTGTGTGTGTGTGTGTGTGTGTGTGTGTGTGTGTGTGTGTGTGTGTGTGTGTGTGTGTGTGTGTGTGTGTGTGTGTGTGTGTGTGTGTGTGTGTGTGTGTGTGACTTGTGTACTGGCTGGGAATTTGATTTGCATCTCAAAAACCAGTGCAGCTGTTTCTCACGGTAACGAAAGACCATATAGTTTTCCATAACCGTTCTAAGCCAAGCCTTAAATTAACCAATCACATGGAGCGGAAAGCAAAGTCATATCTGATTTCCTGGAGGGATGCGTATACGCACTGCAAACTGGGAGGAAATAAAGACAAATTAAGCTAGAATGTGATGGGAATGTTGAGGTTTGTAGTGGACCTGAAGGTAACAGCAAGGTTACACAGTTGTATTCTATAGCCAGTAAAACCCAAGGATGGGCCACTGCAGCAGACTGAATGATGGTGAAAAATAAGCAGGAGACTATCAAGCTCTAAATAAGGAGTGTGCAGAGGATTATGAGCTGCAGATGCTTTCAGACGAGAACATCCTCTTTGCATTTCAATGCATCTGCAGCAGCAACAACAGGGAAACGTGATATGAGGCTTAATTTGTTTTTGCAAAGGCAACAAGTCCCTGCTCAGGCTCCACAGTCACCGCCGCAGGTTTCACTGCGACCGCTGAGGCTGCCGCAGTCACAACTACTGTAAGGGAAGTTTCCCTCCACACAGACACACACACACACACACACACTCTCTCTCTGATGAATACACAACCACAAGAAAACAGAACTTTTACACACACACACACACTCACGTGAAGATCTGGAGGGACTCACCAGTCAGACAGGGGGGAGACACGGAGGAGGACTCGTCCACAATCCAGCATTCAGCGGCTGCTTGAAGGAGAAAGTGGTTTTCGGGTCTGTTCAGCGGGTCTTTATGTTTCCTCCTCCCGGGGCTGCACCTGAAGAGGAGCGGCTCATGTGTTCGTCCGCGGCGGCTACAGGGAGCGATGGGTCCCGCTGCTCCTTCTCCGGCGCTGGTGTGGAGGCACCGAGATGTTCAGTTCACTCTGCTCCGCTCCGAGCTCCGCCAGTCTGCAGGAGGAGGAGGAGGAGGAGGAGGAGGGCCAGCAGAGGATCATGGGAAGTGTAGTCCGCAGCTTCGATGACAGTGCTGCATAATGCTGCAGCTTGACTGTGGATGTCTCCACTGCAGTCACTGGAACTCTGGTCTATTTCTCCTCATTCACAAACATACAATCAGTCAATCAGTCAAAAAAAATCAAACTGTATCTGTACAGCCCCTAAAAGGAATCAATAAGCAAAAGGCAAATCAATAAATAATAAAGAAAAAATTCTCTAAATAAAATAAAAACGAATAAATGAAACAAAAAATGCAATTATAAATCTATAAAAGGGAATACACACTAAAAGAAATATAACTGTGTCAAAGGATGATGGGAAATGCTGTCAAATTGGATCTGGTCTTTGATAGCTTCACATCAAATTTCATTACAACATAAAGTAGCTTAGAGACACACCACATAAAAAGAGAAGAGGGCGCGTCTCCTTACTGGGAAGCTTCACATAATGAAGATATGTCATACACAGATGAAATAAACTGGATACAGATATATTCCTTGCTTGTGTGAAGGTTTATTCACTTTTAGGACGTTTTTTATTAAACCTAATTTAATTTATTTTAATCTAAAATGATGAAAACAATCTAATAATATTCATGACCAATACATTAGGACTAAATATAGTAAATAAAAGTATACATCAAATAATTGCTGTAAAATTCAATTATATTAGTAATATTAACCTTCAATACAACAAGCAAACGTTTTCCAAATTTAATTAGAAAAACAGTGGCTGATACATTTCCTTGTTTACATCAGAGACAGTTAAAAAGAAAGTTTGAGATCCATGATTTATAATCTTCATTATGCATGTTCCTGACAATCTGTTTAGTTGTAAGAGTAGTAGCATGTACTAACAGCGGTAGTAGTTTGAAAAAGACACATTCAACAGCCTAAACATGCAATTTCTTTATGAAAACAAATTATATTACATAACTTGTTGTCATGCTAAGGCGTTAAGGGATGAAACCCTGCAACAAGACAGTACTGTCTTTTTCTCTGGGGTCAACCGTCCCCTTGAGCAGTCATTGTTTCTCAGCGCCCTCTCACCCACTTTCTTATTACTGTAGTACAACTACACTTGTGTACAAGTCTGTGTGTGTGTGTGTGTGTGTGTGAGTGGTCAGATGGTTGGATGTTGGGTGTGTATAGGAAATGCTTCTGCTTCTCAGTAGCTGTGTGCGTCTAAATTTAGAGCCCCGAGCCTCTACTGTCTAACTGTCACAGGCTGGGGTCGGATTGTCGGCCTTTCAGGAAAGAGATTTGCAGCGTGTTGAAGTCAGGATAAATTGTGCGAGCTGGGGCGTGCTGGACACTTTGTGTTCGTCAAACGCCCTCGAAAACATCGAAGCTATAAATACAAAGCTAAACTGCACAGAAACAAAAGGAAGTGCAAATATAGAAGTGTTTTACACAGTGTGTACATGGGTTGGTTACTTTGTAATGTTCACTCTCTCTTCCCTCAAGATTTTTCCTGTCTTGAAACTTAATTATCAGTTTACTGAGAATTCATAACAAACTCACATTTACTTCAAAGTGAAAAGAAAAGGCACAGGCATAAATCCGCCACCACTTGCTCTCGGTTTCCACCTCATCCTCTTCCACAGAAAATCTAATTTGACAAGCTTCTCTTCGCAAGAATTGCAAAATGCCTGTTTTGATTTGAGGCTTCAAACCTCATACTCATTTTGCAGAAACCATTCAAGCCATTATTGGATTTGACTCAAGTGCTAACTCGGTCAACATTTCAAATGAATTTCCATTACAGACCTTTTTTTTCTTTTTCTAAAAACCTTGATAGGCTTTTGACCTTTTTCGTCTACAGAGAGCAGGAAGTGGCCGCGGCTGGGGACCATTTTGTCTATTTGATTATGAGATGTGTCGGTCTGATTGTCTATTTGGAGAGCAGCACCTCCTTTATTGACTCAGGACCTGACAGACCCACCATCCTAATTCTCTTCTTTGACACTGCTTGTCGGATCGTCGCAGGGAGGTGCCACAGTCAGTTTATTTCAGATTCCATAAATGAACTTTGTCTCTCTGTGAAGAGTTTGCTGCTGTGTTCACACCTCTAACTGTGTTCCAGTTAAAAACCACAAGATGGTTGTTAATGACGCCTGTAGTTACTCTAATCTACTACTGTGAGTTTCCATTGACGACTGCCATTACAGTGGAGAGCAGGAACCTGGTTGTCACTGATGGCTGCAGAAATCCCAAAACTAAAGTCTGATGTTAAACAAGCAAAAACACCTCATCGCCCTGTGTTAGAAATATGTTTACACACGAGACTCACAACATACGTTCCATCTATCATCTGTACTGCTTTTCCTTTGCGGGTCACAGAGCTGGAGCCAATCCAGGTTTGGGAATTGGGCGAGAGGCCGGGGTACAACCTGGACAGGTCGCCAGGAGAACACTGGGAGACACAAAGAAGCTGGGATTCAAACTGTGAACGTCACAACATCACAGCTCATAGTTTTAATACCTCACCTCAAAAATAAACGATGCGCAAGGAGAAAGTGTTATTATATGAACATGAAATATTTATATTTATTTAAGTTGATCAGATATGAAGATACTTAAGTGTTTGCTTTGTTTTGGGGGTTTTAGTTTGACGGATATTTTTAAAACAAATTAAAACAAGGAAACGATTTTGAAGGATCTTTAGATAATATATAATAATGACACTGTGGCGTTGGAAATAAAAAAATATAACCAAACTTATGGTTATGTTACAATTACTCAAATAAACCCCATTAATAACTTATCCCTTTTACCTGTTGTTCTTCATCTGCCACTCAAACACCTGCTCTACTTTAATCCTCTAGCTCCCCCTTGTGGTCTTTACTGAGCAGCACCTGTCTCCTTCGGGGTCAGAGGTCAGCCTGGTAAAGATGGCGGCTCCCACTAAAGCATCAGTGCTGCTGAAGGCTGTGAGGACAATAACGGTCCGGTTCTGTCCGTTCGAGTCCAACGTCCGGTCCACGCGGTAAGAAACGTGTGTGTGTGTGGTGACGGGTCGTGGGGCGGCGCCATCTTGTTTCCGCTGGACCGTGAATAGAAGCAGAATCACGGTCATTAGGGAAACATCAGTGTTTCTGAACAGCAGCGGACACAGGCTGGTTTCATCTGATCGCTGCTGGAGGTCACTGCTAGTTTAACTAAAGTGATTATTAACTGTTTAGTTGAACCTGTAGAGACAAAGGTTCCATCTGAGTGTCTTTACTTTGTGTATGAGCAGCTGTGAGATGTCACGTGTTGTTATGAACTAAATGTTTATATCCTCTTCTCTGTCAAAGCTAATTCCATATCAATCTATCTGTCTGTATATCTATCTAACCATCCATCTATCCATCTATCTGTCTATCTGTCTACTGGGTATATCTATCTATCTATAATATCTACTCTATCTATCTATCTATCTATCTATATAACAAGGTGAAACATGTTTTTGGTTGTGTGATACTGTTAAGCTCCTATTTAAAAATTATAATTGCAAGTCCTGGTTTAAAGGTTTTTAAAGTATTTGTGTTGTCAGTGAAATTCAATTTAAGTGTTTAAATAAAAAATGCCTGTTATGTAGGCATATATGTTATTGCACAGAGTACAACCTCTATGGTCTGAGTACAACGAGATTGACTAACATCCTGTCAGAACATTCACTGAAATATAAAGAATAAACATACTTAATGAAAATATTGAGATAGCTTATTTGGTTTTAGAATAAACCATAAAATGTGTCAGGTGCTGTTGGATGTAAACATGAATACTCAGTTCATATAAGATGCTGTAGGGTAAAGAGTCAGTGTTGGTGTTGATGGTCACTGAGGTTCAGACAGTCAGTGTTTAACAGTGTTTCTCTAAGACGCTGTTTTTTAATCTGTTTTAAAATTTTATTTAAAAGGTGCAGAAAATGAAAAAACTCGAAGTAAAAGTACCTCAAAAGGATACTGAAGTGCACTACTTAGTAACTTTCCTTTTGCCCCTCAGGGAGTTCCTGGCTGCGGTGAGCTCAGAGAAGGTCCGGTCGACCAACATGAACTGTGAGGTGACATCCATGGTAAAACATGACCGGTCCGATCCAATAGTGGATATCACTTATGGTAAGTATTATTTGACCAAATTAAACTGTGTAAGAGAAGATATTTCCGAGTCAGGCTGTACCCCACACACTTTGATTTCACAACTCGTGCATTTAATAGAAAGTATTTAAATTTGTCATAACTCAAACTGAAGGAATTGAGGAAAATATGTGAGACATTTTCGCGGAAAAACTGAAATTGACAAGTTCCAAAAGCAGAATAACAAAAATAGACGTGCCCGTGTTTGTATACAATTTTTAACATGAAATTTCAAATGATTTATTAAGAAGAAAATCTTTAGTTTATTTTTTAGATACATTTACAAACTTGAAGACATTGCTACTTGTTGTTTTTGCTCTTTGAGACATGTCTATGCTGAAAGACAATATTTCAAAGTAAACAAAGCTGATTTAAACTTGCTTCATAGCTTATGACCTACTAGACATTAAGCATCACTCGCCCACACATCTTGAGTCAAGCACTCACCCAAAGCAGGAATATCAGCCACAGGTCAGCAGAGCATTGTACAGAAGGAACAGTGTGTGACTTGACTGTTGCTCAGGGTTAACTGAAGCACTTCTTACACACAGATGTGTCCCTGTGGCTTTGTGAGTCGTGTCTCTTTGTCTTTGTCCACCGCAGCAGATGGAGAGAGGCTGGTGATGAAGGGGGCACAGCTGACCAGCAGAGAGATGCTGGAAGCGTTTCAGTCCCGCTGCATCGCCAAGGACCCGCAGGGAAAAGCTGCAGCAAAGAAGTGACGATCCGTGGGGTCAACTCATCTGTATTTATCTGTGTACATTTATAATAAATATTCATTTATAATAAACATATCTTGATTTAAATGTGGGGTTTTCTGGTGTGAATTGACCTTTGATTCACTGAAGCTACCTAGAAGTTACTATGGGGTTTTCTGTATCTTCTTCCTGTTAATCACTTGATCTAAATTTCGCAACTGTCGACGTGAACTTTACTACACTCAAACTAAAAATACCAGAATACTGCACACTCGTACTAAGGGGAAATGGTTTGGACATTCCTGTGGGTTGGAGAGGCATCAATTGAAATGCGTTAAAGTCAGTGCAGGGTCGTGGGGGTCATTTTGCTGATACTAAAAAAAAGACTGTTCCAGCATTTTAGAGAACGTTAAGCAAGCTTCAGTTAGCTTACGTGTCATTTGGCAGAGTTATAGATGCAGCTTCTCTGAAAGGAAAGAAAAACACCTTTCACTCAGTAACGGAAATCCTGTCCTAGTCACTCAGGATTTAATTACCGGCATAGTTTCCACATAGAAATCCCTTTTTCTGATTAGCTGAACATGTTCATATAGGAGGGTTGGTAATTCATGTTTTAAACTTAATAGTTTTAATCTTTCTCTATAAAGGCAAGAAAAACCGGTGCCAAATACCAATAATGTGTTGTTTTATTAGCAGATGGTATATTCATATTTTAAAGATCAGTTATAAGAACAGATTCAGGATTTTAAGGTTTTTAAAAAAAACTCTAACTGGTATTTGTCTTTATATATTTTAATATAATTTATGACTAAAGGCAAATAGATATTTAATCTGTTATCTGTTATTAATGTTAATAAAATTATTCATAAATGGAATACAAATTATAACATCATCTCATCTCATTTTCGTCCGCTTATCCGGGGTCGGGTCGCGGGGGGGAGCAGCTCAAGCAGGGGGCCCCAGACTTCCCTTTCCCGGGCCACATTGACCAACTCTGACGGGGGGATCCCGAGGCGTTCCCAGGCCAGTGTTGAGATATAATCTCTCCACCTAGTCCTGGGTCTTCCCCGAGGTCTCCTCCCCACTGGACGTGCCTGAAACACCTCCCAAGGAAGGCGCCCAGTGGGCATCCTTACCAGATGCCCGAACCACCTCAGCTGACTCCTTTCTAAGTAAAGGAGCAGCGGCTCTAATCCGAGTTCCTCACGGATGGCTGAGCTTCTCACCCTATCCCTAAGGGAGACGCCAGCCACCCTTCTGAGAAAACTCATCTCGGCCGCTTGTATCCGCGATCTCGTCCTTTCGGTCATCACCCAGCCCTCATGACCATAGGTGAGGATAGGAACGAAGATCGACCGGTAGATCGAGAGCTTTGCCTTGCGGCTCAGCTCTCTTTTCGTTACAACGGTGCGGTAAAGCGAATGCAATACCGCCCCCGCTGCTCCGATTCTCCGGCCAATCTCACGCTCCATAGTACCCTCACTCGCGAACAAGACCCCGAGGTACTTGAACTCCTTCACTTGGGCTAAGGACTCATTTCCTACCCGGAGTAAGCAATCCATCGGTTTCCTGCTAAGAGTCATGGCCTCAGATTTAGCGGTGCTGATCCTCATCCCAGCCGCTTCACACTCGGCCGCCAGCCGATCCAGTGAGCGCTGAAGGTCACAGGCCGATGATCCAATGAGGACCACATCATCTGCAAAAAGCAGTGACGAGATCCTCAGACCACCGAACTGCAACCCCTCCCCACCATGACTACGCCTCGATATCCTGTCCATGTATATCACAAACAGGATTGGTGACAAGGCGCAGCCCTGGCGGAGACCAGCACCCACTGAGAAAGAAACTGACTGGCTGCCGAGGACGCGAACACAGCTCTCGCTTTGGGAGTACAGGGATTGGATGGCCCTGAGGATAGACCCCCTTACCCCATACTCCCGCAGCACCTCCCACAGTTTCTCCCGGGGGACCCGGTCATACGCCTTCTCCAGATCCACAAAACACATGTAGACCGGATGGGCATACTCCCAGGCCCCCTCCAGGATCCTTGCGAGAGTGAAGAGCTGGTCCGTAGTTCCACGTCCGGGGCGAAAACCGCATTGTTCCTCTTCAATCTGAGGTTCGACGATCGGCCGAACCCTCCTTTCCAGCACCTTGGAGTAGACTTTACCAGGGAGGCTGAGAAGTGTGATACCCCGGTAATTGGTACACACTCTCTGGTCCCCCTTTTTGAACAGGGGAACCACCACCCCGGTTTGCCACTCCTTTGGCACTGTACCCGACTCCCACGCGATGTTGAATAGGCGTGTCAACCATGACAGCCCCTCAACACCCAGAGCCTTTAGCATTTCTGGCTGGATCTCATCAATCCCTGGGGCTTTGCCACTGCGGAGATGTTTGACTACCTCAGTGACCTCCACCAGGGAAATTGACGACGAAACACCATCAACCTCGAGCTCTGCCTCCAACATAGAGGGCGTGTTATTCGGATTCAGGAGTTCCTCAAAGTGTTCCTTCCAACGTCCGACGACCTCCTCAGTTGAGGTCAACAGAGTCCCATCCTTACTGTACACAGCTTGGATGGTTCCCCGTTTCCCCCTCCTGAGGTGCCGGATAGTCTTCCAGAAACACTTTGGTGCCGACCGAAAGTCCTTCTCCATGGCCTCTCCGAACTTCTCCCACACTCGCTGCTTAGCCTCCGACACGGCAGCAGCTGCAGCCCTTCGGGCCTGTCGGTACCCTGCAACCGAGTCAGGAGTCCTCCAGGATATCATATCCCGGAAGGCCTCCTTCTTCAATCGGACGGCTTCCCTGACCACCGGTTATACAAATTATAACATTTGCAGATGATATGAAGAAGTTAATGTATTTTTCTTTTAGCACATGAACAAAAACATTCGATAAAACAACCAGTCTAAGGGATTTTGTGCAAATCTTGTCAAACCCAAAAGCGTTTAATGACTCTGAATAAATTATATTTTGAACAAGTAATAAATTCTATTAACGAAACACAACCCAGGGGAATCCTCTCACCACACTTCCCATGAAGCTTCAACAGTGGGCCTCTGGTTTATGACTTGTGGGACACGCTGCTGAAGCATTCCAACATTGTGTTGAGCTTCTCATAACAAGAACTTGACCTTTTCACATTTAGCTTGTAATATAAACCCAAAAAACTGACTGCTCCAACATTTGTGGGGGAAAAATATAATGAATACAGAGAAACCAGGAATAAAATGTGTACATATAATCTTTTGAGAGTTAAGGGCAGAGGATGTTAAAGCGATTTGTGAATATGGGCTTTAAAAATAGAATTTGATTGGTTGATATAGAATAAAAACTAGAGAACAGATCAACAATATATGCATATAGAGGAAAATGACAAAAACAATACTAATACTACTATTAATGACGCACACACCAACATACACTACAGTACGTTTGTGGTTTCAGGGGAAATTGTAGTTGCAGAAAACAGATGATTACAGATGCTGCGGTTTCCACCGTGTGACGTTTCAGGCTGTGATTGGCCGCTGCCGTGTGGGTCCGTGTCGGGCTGCTCCTTTAAAGAAAGCCAGTGATCCTGTTCCCACACTGGAGCAGAGTTGAATCCGGAGTCAAACCAGCGGCCCCAGGAGAACGCATCAACCAGAGGCTGCAAACATGGTCGACAGTTTTGTTGGGACGTGGAAGATGATTTCCAGCGAGAACTTCGATGACTACATGAAAGCCATCGGTAGGAGAGAGAGTTACACATGTTATTAACTTTGGAGATAAAGGATTTGAAATAGTTGGATTTGCAAAATGTGCAAATGCTGCAAGTGAATTTCACAGAATGCATTATTTTATTTTTTTTATGTTTTTTGCTCCTTATTCTCTGCAGGTGTGGGGTTCGCAACCCGGCAGGTGGGGAACAGAACCAAACCCAATCTGATCGTGAGCGTGGACGATGAGGGGATGATCTGCATGAAGTCTCAAAGCACCTTCAAGACCACGGAGATCAAGTTCAAGCTCAACGAGCCCTTTGACGAGACCACCGCCGACGACAGGAAGACCCGGGTTAGTGATGGAGGACAGAAAATTCACCCAGACACAGCCACTGAGTGTTTTCTGTGTCCGTGCATGAAGAAGGTGAAAGTTTGTCTCATGGTGTTTTCTCCGCCCCGCAGACCGTGGTGACTCTGGAAAACGGCAAACTAGTGCAGAAACAGAGCTGGGATGGAAAAGACACGAATATCGAGAGGGAGATCACAGATGGGAAATTGATAGCGGTAAGAAAATGATTCATTTACTCAGTTATTCATTTTATTTTATACATGAAACCAGGTACCTCGGTGAAAGCTCCACTGTAACTTTTTAATGAGATCGATTAGTTTATGCAGGAGTCCGTAATAAACCAATCATCATAGCCCATAACCAATCAATTGATAATAACTTATATTTTACCAGTTTGTCCTTTTTAAATATGTGCTCATTCAGAGTTTTCCAATACAAAAAATGCAATTTGATAGAAGTATTTTATATCACATTATAATTAACATGATGCAAAAAGGATACATTATTCTGCATCACATTTGATTTTTAACACACTGTGAAAGTATTGCAAAAAATGTTAACATAAAATAGACACATTATTATGGACATACAATGAAAGTAATGCAATATGTTCATAACCATTTACTCCTAATGAATATACTTTAATGCCCACGTATGGGTATCAAGTGAAAATAAGTATATATGAAGGAATAATACATTTTAATGTAACTATAACACTGTAGCTCCTAATTAAACAAGAGGAAACACTTCATTGTTGTAAATTCACAAATCAAAATTTAATTAAGTGAAGTTATATCACAAAAGATAAAGGACCATAGAAATTCCTATAGGATTACTGCAGGATTAACTGTACACAAATTCTTCAGCCCCAATTCTTCCCTAAATCCAAAGCACGCGCAGGAATTCATCTCCACCTCTTTTTGACAGAAATGCATAATGGGCGACGTGATCGCGGTGAGGACGTACGTGAAGGAGGCGTGACGGAGGTCGTCCCCCCCCGGCCCTCGGCCCGCTCCGTCGGATGCTACTGCTGGATGACAGGCTCAGTTCAATGAGCGTAGCACCAAGCTAACATCCACGGCGTGTGTTCTGCCCCCCCTCACTCTCTCTCTCTTCATTGTGTTGCCAAGAAAAAAAGAAGAATCCAAAAAAAAATCACATTTCTGTGCCTCCGTTCTCCAACATGACACATTTGGGTTCATTTGGAATTGTTGTGGTGATTTGAATAAAAGACCTTTGGGAAATTGTTTCTGTCGAGAATGGTGTGTGTGTGTGTGTGTGTGGTTTGAATTTTTCAGAATCAATGTCAAAGCAATGGCAGCAGGTCATTAGTTCAAGCTGAGGAATGTGTAGATACAAAATAGGCCCGTAATGGGAACATACCACAGAATCTGCCGAGCTGGTTCCTGACTTTAATGGTTTATTCCCAGGCTCCTAATTACTCCACATGCCATCACAGCTGCTTTGCTTTTTATTTTTACGCTTCCAGAAGACATAAAGGGTCCGAACAAACCCCTTACACACACACACACACACACAGACACACACTCAAAGGTCAAGAAGCCAACAGTGGTGATGGAGGATGAGCGCTGGCAGGAGCTCTCACAGGAATGTGAACTCTGATTCAGAAGAGAACGGCATCATGCAGAGAGTTCAGCGAGGAAACGGGTTCCCTCTTCCTTTTTAGCGAGGTCGAACATTTCCCATCGCACATGTATTGGCAGCTGCTTGTACAGTACAAGAGCAATCTAAAAGCAATATGGGTCGTCCCCGTAGACGCCTTTGGCTGCCGCTCAAATGTGTGTGTGTGTGTGTGTGTGTGTGTGTGTTCGTTGTGAGTGTGGGATTGTTCCAGAGACCACTGCTACTTTCCCATGACAGGAAAAAAGGAGACGATAGCACTGATTGGACGTAATGGCCAAAGCGGCTGAAAACAGGTGGTGGCTGTGGGCTCCTGGTCCCCCCCCCAAGAGAGGACAATGGTACCAGCAACAGCAGAGGACGCACAGTGTTTGAACCTTTGGGGGAGACGCCAAGTAAATGAGAACATCACTCTGGATGGTTAGAAAAAGGTCGAGGAAGCCGTGTTAGTTCATCGTCGGCTGTGTTTTTACATTTCACCTCTCTGGGGGCCATTTGTATTGTTGATAACAGGAACGACAACAGTAGGGGGTTACAGGGACCTTTGCACCAGCCTGAAACAGTTACAGGAGGAAGCATTTCCTCTATACACTGAGCATTTAACCTTGTCCCATTAGTTACCCAAGATAAAAAACTTGGCAGTGACGCGGTGGAAAGTGGTTTCATGACTTGTTTTTCTACCTTAAAAGTAAAATATCGATCGGCTCTCATAACTTGGGAAAACATCGGTGTCTTTCACTATGTGTCTAATTCCAACACCTTTATAATTCTGTTCTCACAAGGTGCATTTTCCAACATGATTGATGCATTCATTAGCTTGTCCTTTTAGGGTCACAAGGGGAGCCGGAGCCAATCCCAGTTGAGACACACAGGACAGACTCGATTCGATGGGCTTTTTGCGTCTTTTTTTTTACTCCCATTGAACCGTAGTCTTTGGACTGTGGGAGGAAGATCTCCCCGGATCTCCCACACAGATACGGGGAGATCACCCAAACTCCAAAGTCCAAGGACGATCCTCATGTTCCAACCAAGAGCATTCTGACTTTGAATCAAAAATAAAATGGTGTTTCAGGACATTATAGACTAATAGACATAAGAAATCCAGGGCCCAGGGTGAGTTTCACTATATGAATGCTGATACAATAAAGATGCAATGCAGACATGTCTACAACTGTCCAAAATAAGGGATTTGTTTTTGTCTTTGGTGGAGATAATAATGTGGTGAAATATATTAAAAGACATAAAAAATCAGAGCTTTGACGCAACTAAACAAGTGTCTGGTCTGACAAAGGAATCAAATTAATCTGTTAGAACAAAGGTCACTAAAGGTCTTTATTGTACAGTTTACATTCACACAAATATTCATATTGCGTATCTATGTGCAACAATCGGCCACAGAGCCGTCAGGGGTAATGGGTTAACATGGGAGACTGGGATCGACCCACTGACCTTCTGGTTGGTGTACCACCCACTCCACCACCTGAGCCACAGCCGCCCCTGATGAGCCCTTTGCTTTGTCTCTCTGGTTCTGTGGATTCACTCTGCACATTGTAGAAGTGCTCTGAAAACATGGTGATTTTCTCACAGCCAGAAAGAAAAGATCACATCTGCTCCGGATTGACTTACAGGTGCAGTGCTTGTGATCCACAGGCATCGCCGTCACTGTGTTTGGAGAGTGGCGGGGGAGCAGGGCCGAGCGCCACCTCCCCGTTTCACATCAGACATCTTGATTTGATGCTCCGTGGTGTTTGTGAACGATGGGAAAGGGATCGTGGAAGCAGGAGCTTGAAAACAAAATGAGAGTCACATGCTGGAACTGCCTGTCAGTGATGACTTTGAAATGAGCTGCAGCCTCACTCTGTGAATAGGAGCTGCACACAATCAAACACATTACGGCACAGAGGTTCCCTCCGAGCATCTGAAATAATATTTTCCAGCCGTGGGCCCGGCAGGATACAAAGGGAGGTATTCCCCTGTAGAGGAGAGGTCCTGATCTTCAGCAGAGAGGTTTCAGAGAGTGAACCAGGAAACTGTTGGCGAGGAGGAAGGTAGTGAGAGGCCTGTTGAGAGTTCAGTGTTAATGTCCTCAGGTTAGGACACTTTTTATTATGTTGTGTAAGGTACATGAGTAATGTCACTCATAGTGTAGAGAACACAATGCAAACCGCTGATTCCCCCTCCTTGTCACCTGCTGCTTTTTCCATATGTTTGAGTGTATGTGTGTGTCTGTGTTCTCAAGCCTGATAGACAAAGGTATCTTGTTGACACTGGGGGATGTTGTGTGTCGAGGAACGATTATCTCGGGCTGAAGAATGAACTGACATCCTTTGCACAACATCTGGAAAGCTGCACTTGAGCGGTGGAGTGGACTCCCTTCCTCTGCTTGTCCTCCTGTCGCCATCGTCTTAAAGCTGTCAAACAAAAAGCATCTTTCATGTACGAGTGGAAGAGACGCTGATGTACGAGCCGTACACTCTCACACAGCGCAGGATGTATCTAATTTTACTTTTATTTATCGTGCGCTGCCAAAACGCATTCAAAGGTTGCTCCAGTAAGAAAATAGTTCAACAGAGGTAAACTTCTATTTACATGTCACATTATGTTTTGCCTTGGTCTTGAACCATGTGAATAGGTTCTCGGCTTGTTCTTAATCATTTAAGTCTCAACTTGTTTTCTTTGTCCAAAAATAAACTCTTTTCTTTAACTGTAATCTGTTTTCAGACATTAACTCTAGAGTTGACGGCTGTATATAAGGAATGGAGCTGGAGATTGTCTGAGTAAGACACGTTCACTACGGTTGTGCCTGGGTGCCCTTGGCTACCCTGCGACTTGTTTGAAAATCGGCCTTAATCCCCAAAAGCTCTCAAATCACATTGTTTTTCCAAGTTGCCATCATCTTCAGCATCTTGTGTATTGGTAGTGTTATCAACACGTTCACTCACAAAACTCACACGCTGTGAGTTTACCAGTAATATTCCTGCTTAATTCATGGGCTCGCTCTGACATTTTCCAGAAGGGGTGCGGAAGGGAAAAGCTCTTGAAATATCCAGAGCAACTGACTTGGGATAGTTCCAGGAAAATGTCTGGATTTCAGTGCATGTCTGAAATTAGCTACAGACACCAGGTTGATGACACAACTGCAGCTCTATATCTCAGTGTTAAATGATGACACAAATACTTGATAACAATTTTTCTCGTTGTGTTATTGCAGTTGCATCTGAATGAACTTGGCTTCAGGGAGGTAAACAAGCATAAACAGAATTAGTATTCTTTCTGTGCCTAGAGCTCGAATCCCTCTTCCACTCTGTGTTTATCAACTTGAATTTCAGCTGGTGGGCGGGGGTGGCCTTGAGATCAACCTCCGACTCGACACATCTCACCAGGTGTAGGAGGGTCGCCGTGAACTCGATGCCTCAACGTTCACTCAGGCTGTTGTACATTCATCGGGTTTTACCTCGATCCTCTCCGCAGGACGCGGAGCCGCCAGGATCAGTCTCCAAGGGCAACCAAACAGCTGGGCAGAGCTATGTGGGATGAGGCCCCCGCAGAACCGTGGGGGCGACAGGTTGCCATGCAACAGGCTTTCTCTCCACTGAACCTCGCCATCCAGTTATACATCAACAGGGAACTCGGATTTCTTCAACAAGCGTCTGAGAGTTATGCAACCTGTCTGAACCCTCTATCCATCCATCCATCTATGTATCTATCTATTTATCTTTACATATATATATAATTCTATCTATCTATCTATACTACCCCTCTTGCCATGTTCACCATGTTTAAGAAAGTCCAGCATTGAAGTCACCTGACCTCTCCCCAGCGGTTCCTCATCCCCGATCATCCCCTCACTACTTGTTCAGCCCTTTGTCCTCACACTTTTTAACCGTGTTGGTCTTCGTTCCTGCTCGTGGACCCTTGTATCCTGTTTTTTTCCCCTGTGTATTAGTCCCCATGCAAGGGCACTAATTCACCCGCCTGCTTGTTCTTCTGTTCACCTGATGTATGACCATTATGGCCTGATTTATGTCTATGTATGTAATGTACATGCCAGAGGGGGAATGGACAAAACAACAAACTGCAACAATCCTTTAAATCAGCACCACTCTAAACACAAACTGATAATTATGACATGATTGCTGCAGGACTGCTTAGTTTGAGCTGTTTCAGAGAGAGAGAATCGAGCATAGGTTGCTGATGTGGGGTTGGAGCATATGGAAAAAAACAAGTGTAAGAGAATTTCTTTACCATTTCTTTCAATACTGTCTGAGTTGTGACTCAAAGCTCTGGAGTTGGGCGACTCCACAGGGATGTCAGAGGTCGGAGTCAGTTCAAGAATGCAGACAGAAAGCCCAGCAGAGTGAAATGCATTAATGTGTCTGACCCACTGGATGGTCAGTGGTTTGGCTTATCGCTGGGCATGCGGTTCCCAGTCAGTCAGCAGTAAGAGAAACGATCTTCAACGTATCAACCTTCAATGCATTTAGTGTTTTCTCAACTCTCAACTATGTGGAGTGAGCTCAAAAATATAACTTCAAAACGCAGCTGCACGGTATATGAGGAAATGCAATTTAGCCTTTTGAAGGGACCACATAGAAGCACTGCTTTTCAAGTCCTTCCACCAGGAGTTCCTGTCAAAGTTTAGCTTGGAGCGAGGCCCGAGGGAGCGTTTGCATAGCTCAGAGGAAGGAGGGTGGAAATCTTTCAGGGGAAGCTATACAAACCCGATCCTACACAATGGGTTCCCCCCCGAGAGCAATCCAGCCCTGAGCTCTGCACCAGAGCTTTTATGGATCTATACATATATACAAACACTGTTTACCTGCCTGTTCTTTTGTCCGTGTGTTTGTGCTCGGACGTTTCTTATCGTGAACAGAAAATAATGTCCAGCTAGGCAATAGAAAAAACAAAACCTGCCAGTGTCATCTGAGTTCACACCGAATCGCCACTGGGTTGTGCAGCCTTATCCATCCCTCCTCCTCCTCCTCCTCCTCCTCCTCCTCCTACTTCTCCGAGTGGGACAGGACATGTGATCTGTAATCTGGAGGTGTGGTGGTCGGTGGAGTGAGGAATGGGGTGATCTTTTAAATGTGTGCAGTTGAATCTCTGCTTGTGTGTGTGTGTTTGTGTGTGTGTATTGTGTTGAATCATACTGTAAATGGTTCTTTATTGTGCTAGTCAAGCATTCCCTGTAGTTTATGCTGAGTTTGAACTTGTGGTGACAACACGAAAACCATTGATGCAAATTAAGTGAGAGAAAACATTTAACACTAAATTGTTGCAGACTCTAAAGAGGGAAACGGAAAAAGATGAATGTACCTTTGTTAATGCTTATCAATAGTTTAAAGCATCTGAATTCAGATTTTAAAGCACAGCAATTAAGTTACACATAATAGTTATAAAGTTAAAAAGAAAGTTAAAAGAAAATTGCTATTCGAGTAAAATCAGGAATAGCTTAAGCCTTGAGGGAGTCAGCTGACCTGATTCCTCGGGCAGATCGTTCCACAGCCTCCGGGCCTGATTGCAGATAGTCCTTCAGTTTCCGACAAGTCTCTGGGACGGGTTGCAGACCTCTGCATGGAATACTCAAGACACAAGCAGTGTTCCAAAAAGGTCCAAGGAAGAGAGCTGACGAAGAGACTTAACATTAATCAGTAGAATTTTTCAATCTATTCTAAAACATCGTGGGAGCCAGGCTGAAACAGGAGCGATAACGTCTCTTGGCAGCTGAGCTTTGAACAGTTTGGAGTCTCTTAATAGATTTTGAGTTGAGGCAGAAGGGGGTGTACAATGGTCTGTGTCATTTCTGTGGAAATCTCAAATTCAAGCCAAACATGCTATCAGGCTTTGGCCTCAGAGGAAAAAGTTTGTTTTCTTTACAAAAAGGGAGCTAAAATTATAAAGGTTTGTCAACAGTGCATATATATATATGCACTGTTGACAAACCTTTAAATATAATATAAATATATATAATATATATATATATACATATTAAGTGAATGTTACATGTCATCACTGACTCTGTACAGACAGTTCGGACCTGACACAGGAAACTTTTGTCAAATAAACAATAGGCCATCAGGAAATTTGGCTCGATGGTAACTTTGAGACGTGCTGCAGGCAACAGGCACTTCCCCACAATGCACTGGAGAGATAACCGCAGCCCAGTGATAGGCGGTAAAAGCACGGAAGCCATTAGTCACCAGCTGACCTTTTCTCCGAGAGGCGTACGAACAAGCCTCTCAGCGACATGAACCCGAACAACAAACGTGTCTAAGCCAAGGCGTTTTGGGTGAGATTTATGAAACCGCCACACTTTTCTCTTCATAGGTTTACTGTAGCGTCTGTTGCCAAGGAGACAATCGATGGGTGGCCATGGCACTGTGATCGTTTTGTCAATGTACAGTGAGACTATAAAAGCTCATCAACAGTCCATAAAAGCCTCCAAAGTTATTTGCTCTTATATTTATAGGACAGTCACGTTGCTCTATTAAGCTGCACCGTACGACCATAAATCGGGGGTCTACGGGTTTAGAGCCGCTCGAGTCGAGGCCTTGAGAAACACACAGACACAAGAACTCAGCTGCCTCCTCTGCAATGCACAGCTGCACGTTGAACCAACAAGCAGCCTCTGGGGGTCGGCTCCCACGTCGGCTCTTTGTCTCGTCAGGAACGTCTGACGGCCAAAAAGCAGAAGGGAAAGTAAAGCTCGTGACTAAAATCAAGATCCTGACACCGCAGTAAGTGACAGTGGAGGTTAGAGGGAAACGTTCAGGGAGAACTGCTGCACTGATTTGAGACGATAGAGTTCATCATCTCTCGGATTAAAGGTGTCAGCCCGTGACCCCCAGAATAACAGGGCCTGAGATTATGAACCCCAATAATCTCCCATAGGATAATAATTTGAGCTAGTTCATGGAAAATTCTCCTTTTTTGCATGTGTTCTTACGTGTATGTATCTATAAGTTTGTCTGCTGCAACTGATGCTCTAAGACTGATCTGTCGTAATCACCTCAGAGGTCATGTGGGGACAATCACAATGAAATATCTCTTTATTTGCATGGGTTTATCTTAAATTGAACTATTATGGCTAAAAGTGATACTTTTGATTGGTTTGTTTCTTTTGGATTTTGTTTTATTTAGTTTGGGAACCGCTGTTTTAAAGTGACTAAAATTATATTTAACTATAATCAGCTAAATTCACTTTCTTCCACTACAGTAGAGTAGTAGAGAAGTAGAAGAAGATTACCAAATTTGTATGTGCCACCTGTAAAAATCAAGATTTAAAACGTTTCATTATTGTTTCCCAACAAACCTGCAACATGTTTTTCAACAAGCTGTAAACACATCACTGATGCATCATCCATTTGCTTTGGTCTCCACCAGAACCTGAAACAAACAAATGGTTAAGTTCATGCTTTGTTTAAGCTGCAAATGTTCTTTGGTGCCGGGCACACATGGCCCAGTACAAGTTTTTTATTTGATAAAAACTGCCTGAAGCTCTGGGAAACACTTTGATGAAAGAGGTGAGATGGAACTGAAACTTTAAAATTGTGAGTGGTACAACCCAAACACTGAGATAAGGATTTCAGAGCTGTTTTGTGTATGATTATGAAGAGGAAGGAGAAATCCAACAGGAAAAAATTGCAAAACAAGAAAGAGGGGAACTGAGGGGAGCTTGCTTTTAAGGACAGAGGAGGGTCGGCCGTGTTACATGATAGATCCCCTCACCACAGTGTACCAGCAGCAGGGGAAAGGTGAGTCTGTGCCTGGATGTTAAAGGAGGCAGGAAATTAAAGCAATGAGGGGGAACAAGATGAGGGGGATTTTCTGGAAGAAGGAGCCAGTGGTGGTGGTTGTAGTGGTGGGGGCCGTCATCCTCTCCCTCTCCCCCTGGGTGTTCCTGTCGCGGCTCCAGGGAAGCAGACATAATTCACTTAATTGGTTCTTACTGTTACATGTATAAGACAAAAGCAACAGAGTCTCAGAGGGACTTTCTCTCTTCTCTGGGACAAAGGGAGCGAGGACTTCCCTCCGCCGCCATGTGAGGTGGTTTGTCTTCAAAACTCCGTTGCAGTCACATTTCTAACGTTAGCTGCACAAAAGTTATATTTGTTACTGTACAACTTTGATCTGATGCACAGTAAAAGGCAGACTGAGTATTATTGAATCTTTCATTGCTGCATGAAATCAACAAATCAAAGGGATTAAACTACTCAGAACATGAGGTCGGAATCTTGGTTGCTCTCAAAGTCTGCTCTGATGGATTTAAACCATCACATAAACAAGTCATAGTAATTTATATAAATCACATGACAGGAGTCACTGCTTTTTGTAAACTGTCTTTTCTCCCTCACAAATCACTATAACCGGCGATAGGCTGTTATCTATAGAGCCTTTATATAAACTCTTGTTGGATTCAACATGACTTATTGTACACACTGTAAATTATAGGCTCTGATAGTTGGCCTGCTAAAAAGCAAATGCCACTTTCCAAGACTTTGTGTTTCCTATCTGTATTAGTCAAGACACATAAGCAGTCCTCATGAATCCTCTTTGAAAGTTTTGACTTTGGTTTGCAAAACAACAAATGTATGATGACGACGACAGACATTAAAACCCAAAACACAATATTTCAATGAAGTCTGTTGACCTTGGTCCTTGAGTGAATGTCTAGGAGGATGGTGCACACAGTGCCACAGTGCACACCCTGTACGTGTAACGCATCCTTCACTGCTCGGTCTGACTGACTATCAGTGGTGTGTTACTGAAGAGCTAAATGAAATGAATGGAATGAGGGGGCATGTCCTCCCAGCACAGTAGGGCTGCATGTGAGATAATCGGCCAAGCACTTTGGGTGCAGCCATGATAAAGAGGAAAAGTTTTGCTTCAGGAAAATCAATCATGCTAAAGTCCAATCGTGAGGCTGCTACAGATGAAAAATGGGAGTCTAGCTCTAGAGTAAACTTGACTCTGATTGGCCCTAGGGCTCTTCACAACATCATTCCACTACGGTCATATGTAGTATTTGATATAATACTTGCTAAATATGTTTGCTTCAATGATCAGTGCGTCAGTCAGTGTTTTTAAAGGCAATAACGGTCAGCTTTAGTTTATTTGTTCAAAAAAACATTATATCATCATAGATCTTTCATATAATATTTGACTAAACAATTCACATAAGAGATAAAGTGATTTCCTTCCTACGTTAAATTAAATGGTGCAAACATAACAAATCTAACAACACAAAAACACTGACCACCTACGAATGTTCTTAGTTACTTTACAACTCTGACACAATGCCCAGCTGCCGCCACTAAAGTCACCAATCTCCCCCATTCACTCGTCCCACTTCCAGTGATCACACGCACACAGACACAAACACACACACCTCCACACCAGTAATCCCACCAGGTTGTTGGGTTTCTATGGGGGTCAGCGTTTGCCGGCGACAGCTTTTATCTGGGCCCGATTACTTTTGGGCACAGTCATCGTATGGCCTCTGTCGACAGGGATCACGCCCATTGGGGTCGGATTGGCGTTCGCCTCACTGCCTCCATTCAGTGGGCCCGGCACAATCTTTTAGGCAGACCTGACTCGTAGCCCGCAGAGTGGGGCCAGCCCAGTCAGCGAATAACACACACACACACACACACACACCCTTTGGATCAGATCAGGGGGGAAGAATAAGATGAGAGAAAGGGGGAGATGGAGAAAGACACGAGTGACTCCTGTATATTAGGGGGTCATAGGGAAAGAGCCTGTGTGTGCCTGTGTGTGTGCATGTGTAGTCCTGTACTTGTTGCTTTGTGAGGACCATTTTAAGCGTAGACCCTTTTGAGGACATTTTTGGAAAGTGAGGCCATTTTGGCCAGTCCTCACTTCTTCAAAGGGCTGTTTTAGGGTGAAGACTTAGTTTTAGGGTTAGGGTTAGAATTAGGTTTAGGCTTAGGTTTAGGTTAGGCATTTAGTTTGGAAGGTTACGGTTAGGGAAAGCGGCTAGGGAATGCATTATGACGATGAGTGTCCTCAACACTAAGATAGAAGTACAAAAGTGTGTATGTGCGAGAGAGAGAGAGAGAGACAGAGAGAGAGAGAGAGAAGCAGAGCTTTTTATCAGCTGACCGATCAGCAGGTCTTTTGAATCAAAGCCACCTCCACAAGAGCAGAGTTTTGAGTTTTTGACCCAGACGACCTCTGTGGCAGACAATTGTCCGCAAACTCAGATGTTTGAGATTCCTAAAGCCGGCCGACCAAAACTCTCATCCAGGCCCTTGGATGTATGTGCTCATCACATGGTCAAAAGTTCTCGCCAGAAAAAGCCAAAGTATCATTTTATGTTCAAATAAAAACACAGCCAACGTAAAGAGGATAAAAGCTTAATACAATAACAAATTCAGCGTAGATCAGTTAAAACCCTATGTGGACATTAATCTGCGGTTTGTATTTGATGGTTTCATTTTGATTCAATAGTTATCTGCTGCCCTCTTGTGGTATAATTAAAAGGTTGTAGTCTTTTAGTTTGGGGAAGCATGGGTGAAGAGAGTTATTTACTGTAGTATATATAAATAAATAGAAAAGTTAGTTGGTAGTCAAGCGATGGAATGGAGTTATTATGTTTTGGTAATGTTTGTGTGTAAAACTTCCTACTTTTCAGACTTTTTAAAATGGATATTTAATTTTATTTCAATGGATTGGATCAGTGTCATAATTAAAAGATCAAAAACGACCAACAATACATCCAACTCAACAAAAATATCTTATAATCTTTATTTTTTTCACTTGCTTTTTTGTTATTATGTCCATGAAATCAAATTCACCCCCCTTTTTATATTTGTGGTGCAGTATTACTTATACGCCTGATGAGGGCGCTCTTATTGAACATAAGGAAAAATACAGAGGCTGCTCCTTTAAATGGCTCATACCATTAATGGCGGAAGAGGGGTGGTGATAATGTAAGTGTATTAACAACACGTTGGCTTTATCTTCTGATATCTGCTGCACAGAGGGGAATATGCGTTGTTTTAATATCTGACACTTTACACACATTATGTTAACGTGGAAACAAACACATGTGTTAGTGTTGTGCCTGTGAGCAGCGGGGATCTAAGGAGAGAGGAGAGAGGAGCGGAGGAGGATTAACAGAAGAAGAAGAAGAAGAAGAAGAAACTCTCATGTCAAACAGCCCGAGTCGGTGAAGAGCTGCAGACATGTCGGGTCACAGCCGAGCTAACGGCCCCGGAGCCGGCGACAAACCGCGGCAGCCCACGGTGACAGCGGAATACTGCGCCCAGCTGCAGCAGTGGATGTGGGGCTACTACTGGAGCTACACCGGGTGGCAGAGCTGGCTCTCCCTGTCCGCCCTCTCCTTCCCCCCGCCGCCGGGGACCAGCGCCCGGACCCCGGCTGCAGGTGGTGGTGTTGGTGTTGGTGGTGCACCGTGGCTCAACTGGAACCCTTATCTCCCCGGCCTCCCCCCGCCCCCGGGGTCCTCCCCTCATCCCGGGGGCGCACACATCCAGCACAGCGCACCCCCTGATCCCCGGGCAGCCCAGGAGCACGACCCCCCTCAGGCAGGTGAGTCGATGCTGCGGTGCAGGGGTCCCCCATAGCCCCCTGACCCCCTGACCCCAGGAACTCGAGGTCCCTGTATCCCAAGATATTATGTAGAAAATAACAACAAATAATAATCAGCACATGCTCCACTGTTTCCTTTGTTGCTATAAATCCACTTTCATGCAACAGATGCTGTCACTTATTTGTCTCTATCTCCAAAGGAATCACTTAATGAAGAAAATCAGAAGGCTGATAACATTAATTTAGAACAACTTGTGCAAAACACATTCACAGACATGTTCAAGTTACAAGGGAGTTAAACGAGGGTTAATATGAATAAATAACAAAGTGACAATGATGATAAAAACAGTTGAGAAAGTGGATCAGAAGATCAGCCACTAAGAAGGCGAGGATTTAAGAAGAAAAAGAAAAGATTACTGAGGTGAGACACAAAGACGTCTTAGAGACAACAAGGAAAATCTCATATAACATCATCATATATTACACATATGAAATATAAATCTCAGATAACAAGGAGGTCTCTCAACATGTTCAGGAGACCATGTTCTCTGTGCTTCCCCGGAGAAAAGAACTCACATCTCTTCTGTTTCGCTCCGGTGATCTCAGAACAGATTTTAGCAGATGATGTTCAGAAAATAGTCTTTGGGATCCGCTGCTGTAGCAGATCATGTCCTGCCTCATCCTCCACTGCTGTGTGAGGTTTATTGTGTCTAAGCTCGGTCATGGGTCTGTTAGGAAGCAGGCTTAAGTGAGGAAACAAGCTTATATGCTTAGAGTCGGTGTAAGAGCTCTCTGAAGCTTTGTTAGCTCCGATCAGACCTATTGTACCTGGTCAGGGATTCAAGTTTATATATTAAGTTAATGCACAATTATAAACTTTATTCATTTAGCACCTTTCAGCACAGATGGAAGTTAAAAATTAATAATTGAAGGCAAACAATAGGAAGCAATTCAAAAGCTTCCTATTTTTATGTTGAAGAAGCCACACCTAGAGAAATTAAGAAGTGTATTTAGGTAGTTTGCCAGGACTGGGGAAAGGTGAGCAGGGCCTCAGGTTACGACCGGGAGTATGGTGTCAAAAGATGTGTACTTAGGTGCCAGTGCTGAATGGGGCCCTTAAAAGTCCGCTTTAACATTTTAAAATCAATTCTAAAATTTACTCGGAGCAAATGAAGAGCGGCTTAAGAGTAATATGCTTTCTTTTATCAGTATTGGGAGGAGTCTGGTCGCTGCGTTTCGGTTGATCAGTTGTTTATGTCGACTCTGTTGCTTCAGGCAGGTGAAGAAAGATCTGCAATGATCCAAACAGGAGGAAACAAAGGCATGAATGACTGAATGATCATATCTGAGTTTCTTCTGGAATATAAAACCATCTCGATCCTTTGCTCGACAGGACGGGAGTACACCATCCCCTCTCCTCTGCAGAGGTTCCTGGCAGAGACGGTGGACTTCTTCATCCTGTTCTGTGTGAAGGCCACCATCGTGCTGTGGATCATGCACCTGAGTGGGATGAAGTGAGTGAGTGAGTGAAGCTCGGGGACACAGAGCAGATGGAATAACAAATGATGACACGGAAGTTGGCGACAGTTGGTGTGACCACGTGATTTGAAACGCTCCTCAGGTTTTTCAAGTTGCATATTCTCTCTCTCTCTCTCTCTCTCTCTCTCTCTCTCTCTCTCTCTCTCTCTCTCTCTCTCTCTCTCTCTCTCTCTCTCTCTCTCTCTCTCTCTCGCTCTCTCTCTCTCTCTCCTTTTTAAAGGGATATCACAGTACTGATCACCCAGTTCATCGTGGAGGAGATCGATGAGAACACGTCCATGGAGGACCTGCAGAAGATGATGGCCGTGGCTCTGGTCTACAGGGTGTTGGTGTGCTTCTACGAGGTGGGTCACACTTTAATGACTGGGAAATAGCAAGATACAGTAGCCCTGTGTGAATGAGGTTTGTGCTGGAAAGCATTTTGAGTTGTTGATAAGACTATAAAATATAAATACAGTTTATTTACCATATATGTGCGACACCACATAGTTTGTCCCTCACGCTGGGGTCGAGCTGTATTGTTACCACGTGCTCTCGTGAAACGAGAAGGATCATTTCCTCTACAACACAACACTGTTTCCCAGGACACTGATGCAACGCTGCATTCACAGTTGCCTGAGATGAAGTCATGCATCACGTCTCCTGTTTGACACCTGAGTCAGTGGCTGGTTTTCCCAGGTGGGAACCAGCACTGGGACATTCAGGCACCTCTGTGCAGACTAATGACATCACATGCTGTAAACCTGAAAAATGAATTCCATCCTTTTCTCACTGCTGTGTTGTAAAGTAGTTTTTAAAGACATTGTCAAGCGTCTACTTGGTCGTTGTTTGATTCCCGTCCTTGTTGTCCAATCAGACGATCTGTATTTGGGGAGCTGGTGGTGCCACTCCGGGGAAGTTCCTGCTCGGCCTGCGGGTGGTGACGTGTGACACATCCACTCTGGTGCGACCCAACCGGGTCTTTGTCGTCCCGGCGTCTAACGTCTCGCTCTCTGCGTGAGTGAATACATTCTCTATAAGCTCCTGTGTAATGCCATTCATTTTAATGTCATAGAATAACACAGTGTTTAGATGCAGGTACTGCAAGTGTAATTTACTTGATGAAATCATCCTGCACGTTACTCAAGTTAATTTCTGGACAAGCAATATGTCCGTACTGAAAGTTGTATATTATGTACATAGTTGTGTTGTTATTTAATTTATTTCTATTCTATTGCCTTTATTATGTCCTTATCTTATCCTGTTTGTTTTGTCTCCATGTTCTCAGATCTACGGTGCGGGCGTTGAACAAGAACTTCTCCATCGCCTTCCTCTTTCCGGTCTTCATCACCCTCCTCTTCTTCCAGCACAACAGGACTGTGTACGACATCGTGGCCGGCACCATAGTCGTCCAGAGACGGGGGGGCAGATAGCCTCTCCCTCTGCAGCGGACTCTATTGGGGTAATGATGAAGTGCGAATGCCCTGAAAATTATATCAATCAGTCACCAACGGCAACAACGGCAGGAAAAGAGAGACGCAATGGCCCATTCTGCAAGAGATACAACATGGATCTCTAACATACACACTTCTTCTGTTGTAAGGTATTCATTTAGCTACGAGGAAAGTATTGTGACTTTTGATGATGTAATATAAGTGTAAAAGAGGGTTCTGTTCAATGTCTCCAGTCCTGTGACTCTTCATAACGTTTGAATTAGTTGGTGTTATTTTATTATCTTATTTTTCCAAAATAGCTCGTCTGTGAATGATTTGAAAACTTTGGTGACACCTTGTGGCTGCACCGAAGAATACACCCGAGATGCCTGTTAATATTCATTGATAATTTTATTTTTCTACAGAGAGAAATTAATAATACCTAAAGATGGATTAAACATCAGGAGGTTCTGAATCTCTTCAAACGTTAAATTAGCCAATAAAACCCTAAAGTAACATTTTTATATGTATATACACAACTTAAACAGCTGCAGATGAATGAAACTTAATGCATGAATCTGTTTGGTTTGCTTATGATTTTTATGTTTGTGAATGTGATTATTATTATATTGTTCCCAGGCTTATTTGCCTCAGTGGATTATTTTGATGAAGAACTGTTTAGATGTATCTGCTGAAAATTAACAATAACTCCTGTCAACAAGCCGAGCCAATGTTTGTCTCGGCTGCATCATTGATATATATGATTGTCCACATGGATGTAATTGTATTGGTCTGGTATTGTCCACATACTAGTGCATCATACAAACTGATGCCGATGTTGATGTATAGTTAATATCTTCACAATTAAAAACACATTTGAAAATGATCATAGTGCACTCAATCAATAAGTACTGTATGACTTTACAATATCACACCTATAAAAACAGCAGGAATGAGGGGGAATTAACAGTAAATATAATTGAAAGAGGATTTTCAGAATAAATTAAGAAAACCAATTTTCTTTGTGTCATGCCTGAGAATGTGGTTGAGTCAGCAAATGTACAGTACATATGCAGAATTAAGTAAGGATGAGTCTTAACTTAAAGAGCTGTGAAGTTAATCACGTGTCATGAGACACCAAGCATGTTGTGTTATACTGAAGAAAATCTATTGATGTATAATGATGGTTGTTGATACTGATTTTATTACTTGTGTGTTTTATCTTTCAACTTTTCCCTCCACTTGCTACACCACTTGTTGCCACATGGGGGCGACAGTAGACAGCACAGATTAACTTGTGGTCTAAATCCAGTATGAGGACATAGACTCTAGTTACTTGATGTTGACATTTTTATGAAGATATTTGTGCACATAATCTTATTGGAATGGTGAAAAGCATGTATCTTCATAAGTGACCAGATTTATTATATATATAATTAAAGTAAGGGAAGAACACAAGCTGTCTTCCTGTCATTTCACACGATCCCAGCTCCTGTATGTTCCTGTCTCTTCAGATGTACCCTGCCCAGCTAATGATGTGGACACACACCACACACGTACACACTTTCGTGACACACTTCCCTTTTTAATCCTCAGATAATATTATCTTTGCTACGTGATAACTGAAGCCACCTTTTTTTGTTTGTTTGTCAGCTGACGTCTGCAAACTCCCGACTGGAGCAGAGATATCAGTGTGTGAGGAATCTTTCGGCCACAGGTCACACCAGGCAATGTTTTACTAGGAGATAAAGAAAAGGCTGCAGCTGTTTACAAAGCCTGGTGTGAATAAACGGTTTCTTTCACGCAGGGTTGTTATGTTCTCGGTCAGGTGCAGATATTGCTTGGTTTATGATCATGTGTGCATGTCTCTAAATATAAATATTTATCCCAAGACCCAGTATTGAGTTGTGACAGTAAATACAGTACTTTATTTCTACATACTTTGGCAACCTTTTTTTGCTGTTGAAAGCTTTTCCAGCTCTTAAACTATTAAATCTGTATTTCTCAGTCACATCAGATATTTATCACTGGCGTCAAAGTGAAAAAAAATACACATCCTCAGTTTTTTATTATTTAGAGTCTTTACACTCAAGTTGTGAGATCAGATCTTATTTTGGACCAAAACAAATCACCAAGTGTCATCAGGCCTAACTGGAAGATGAATCACAAGTATGTGATGTCATGCTATGAAAAAAGAAAATCTCTTGTGAAATAATGGAAAAGGATTTGACGGTTAGCTAAAAAAGCTGAGTTGATGCAATAAGTGCATTTACTTTGTTACTTAAGTACATTTTGAGTGTATCTGTACTTTATTGAAGTAGAGTTATTTACAGATTACTACTTGTATCAGCAAATTTTTCCGTACTTTCTTATCGGTGGATCAATAATCACTAACAAGAAGGGAGTTGATGTACTGATCCGAGCGGGCACTAATAGATGATGAGGTCACCACCGAACTGATTTTCAGGGATGTGTTTTTTTCGTGTACAATATTGTGCAATTTACAGCTATTTTGCTCATGATGCTTCAAACTTCTGAGCCTAATTGAGCTCTGCACTGATAGTACAGTTTCAAGGTTGTGTGTGTTTATGTGTGTGTGTGTGAGAGAGATTCGCCTGTAACTCATAACTAAACTACCTGATCGGATCAGACACAAAATATCAACAATCTACAGGAAGTCCAGTTATCGATATCAATAAGTATTGATGAAGTAAACCTGATAAATTACCTTTTTTGTTATTTTGATTCATATAATTTAATCCCAGATAATCAATAAATATATTAAATTGCAGAAGAAATGCGTTCACCAGAGACGGTTCATTTATGTAACATGATTTCATTTTGTGATTTCCAGAGCTAAATCGCTGCCGAGTTGAATTTTGAAGTGCTGCGTTCATGTTAAAATTAGCCAGGGGCATATCTTGTCTCAGGGTCCCAGTAGGAAGTGCGTTTGCTTCGGCTCTTCTCAGAATGGCGAGGTTTTTAAATAGCAACCATTAATCCTTATGAATTGGTAATCATCAGCGGCCTCATGCCAACTTTCTCAATCCAACATGCGCACAAAACACAAATCCAATAATCAGGGCTTTCTATGAGTCTTTCATTTCTGTTGAGATGTTTGCTCAACACGTTTCTACATTCACTTCTGCCTCTGCATCAGTGGATCAACTTGCACCCACATGTGGCCTAATGCATGAACCTATGTAAATGCACTGTCTGAATTATAAATGTAACATCTCACATAAATGTTAAGCTTGTAGAACTTGGATATAAGTATTAAAGTCCCTAGAAGGGCTGTGAGTCAGTGAGAAAATGAGCTTTCTGTTGTATAATCTCTGTGCATTGGGGGAAAAGGAGAAAAACTAACCAAACATTTTGTCAGCCATTGTGCGCAATTTAAAAAAGTTCATCACAGCATTTTGTCCGTCAGTTGCCTAAATGCTGGGAGTCATGAGTTGTTCTCTGTGCCGGGGAGCTGAGAGCAGCTTAGCAATAATTACGCCTCAAGTGGCTCTAACACAAATTTCACAGGGAGCCCAAGTGAAAGCTACAGAAAGTGTGAGACACAGAGAGAGGGATTCAGAGAGAGAGAGAGAGAGATAGACAAAAAGCCAAAAAGGAAGGGAAGGATTTGGAAACGGGAGTTCAAAATCAGTAAGGAGTGAGTGTGCAAAAGATGGGAAGAGAATTTGAAGGAAGAGGGGAGGAGGAGGAGAGAGAGAATGAGAAAGAGAGAGAGTGAGTGTAAGCGGCTGAGGGACACCATGCTTGAGAATTCTCTCTGATCTTTGAGCCGTGGGACCAGAGGCGATGGAATACCCCGCAGAACTCCATTAAAATTCAACCAGCCCCACTAAAGCGCTCACTTATTATACAAGAAATGCACTGCACAGCTCAGCTCTCTGTGTTTGCTCTCTGTCGCATGTACACACAGTGCATGAACACGCATGCAGAAGGCAATACACACACACACACACACACAAACGCACAACATAGCGAGAGTTCTCCTTACTGGGAGACAGACAGAGACACTTGAGGATGTCGGTTGCAATGCTTGTGAACTTAACTTAGCACAGAACATGACATTTGCAAAAACAGCGCTACCAGAGCCGGAGCTTTGAAGGGAAGTTGTTCTACAAAATGATGCATGTGTTGCTTTATGCCTCCTCTTTGAGTCTCTCAGTGGATTTGCATTGGCAGAGCGGCTTGTGATTGTGGAGTTGGAACCGACTTCAGATGTTTACTTCACTGAAACCGTTTCAAATGGAAATCATTGGCAGTTTCGGGACATAGACGTATCCTAGCCACCATAAAAATGGACATCACATTAAATATATTTTTGTCCAATTTTTCCCATTTGGAATAATCAACATTTCTGCTAATTCACTATTATTTTATTTCTATAGCACCAAATCACCACGTGCATTATCTCAAGGCACTTTATATCACAAGGTCGAGAAAACGTATCTCCCTCCGAGTCCCGAACTGTCAGCTGGTTTCACAGGAGAGAAAACCTGACAGCTGGAGGCTCAATCTCTCATTATCCATCTCTAAGGCCTCTGTATGCTTCTCTGTTTTTTCAAAAACGGACGGACACGGACAGAGAAACGCCCACTCCGAGCGCCTCGGAGAGCTTTTCGTGCACCTCTGATTTTTCTAACTACACGTCGGCATGACGGGCAGCCTACGGATAGCCCTTGGCTGTGATTGGTCCACTAAAAACATTATTTCCGCACAACGTCATTTCCGGACTTCAAGCTTCCTGTTTCATTCCCTATAGCGCAATAAACCCAAACACAACTACGGTTCTACGATTAATGTGACAAGTGTGTTGAGCCAGTGGAGATGTCCGGCTGTAGGTGGCTGGTTAGAGCACTAACGGCATGTGTATACGGTCACATACGGTTATAAAGCCCTATCATAACGGCGCTAGCGGCGCTAGCCATCATGCTAACTGCGGTGGTAACTGTGCAAAAACCTGCTGACTTTAATTATAATAAACAGCTGTCATGACACCGTTTCTCAAACACTGTCAGGTCAGAAGCAAACACTTGGTAGTAGTTAGTATCGGGAGTTCCTCTGCAGCCAATGCAGAGGAAGCTTTAAGCTTGTTCTACTTTTTGTCAGTACCTACAGAATAATGTATCAGCTGCAGGATTTTTACAGACTTATTGGGGGCATCCTAATAATAAAGAATTATTATATTGCAGAAAGGAAGCATATATAATGTGAAAAGTATAAGTCCCAGCACACGACCTTGTGGAACTCCATGACTAACTTTAATGTGCATGGAAGAGTCAGTGTGAACTTGAACGTAAACCAGACTATTGTTTTGTTTCTCAAGTTAAAGGCTGCTTTTTGACACTTAAGCTCTGACATATGATCATCTTGTTAACTTAATATCTTAAATATGTTAGCAAAGAGTTATCATAGTACAGACAGACACAAGACAACAATATCATTTATTTGAAGTCGTCTCTTAGGAAAACTGTCAAGTACTGGGGGAATAATCTGTGTCCCTACCTCAAATAAGCAGACAAACACACACCACGAGAGAGAGAGTTACACAACGTGATCCACATCCAACAATTCTGTCACAACTGGTCTTTTCCTCTGACTCAGCAGACTGATATTATCCTCACTCCACCCTCAGATACCTCACAGAAACACCTTCCAGGCCTTTGAACGCTCTCCAACACTGTCATGGTTTCAGCAGCAGGTCGTTGTGCTTGAACTCGTGACTCTGCTGCGTCTGCATGACTCTTTGCAAATCATGTGTGTACTGACTAAGCCCTAAACTTAGTACTACTGGTTGTTGATTCCGTTTATAGTTTCTGACGTGCGCCCAGCGCGCTCCAAGTACCGCAAAAACGAAGACGGTTCAGTTTATTTTGCTGGTTTATTTTCCTTCCAATAATACACAGCCACAATAATTCTAACTCAAAATATGGTAACAAAACAATAAACCCGGATTCCTCACTAAACTAAGATGCATTAACACACGGGGACACGGGCACACGGGCACAGTCGAAAAACTGTTTGCTTCCCCATCAACAACCCCCTGTGATCAGGTTCAATCAGGTTAAATGCCTCGCTCTGCTGACCCGAGGTCTGGCTGAACCACACAGCCCCCTATTGGCACGGGGTAAAATTACACAAAAAATAAAGCACATTTAATATGGCTCCTACAATGTGGATCATGTGAAGTAATAAAGAAACCCTTAGTGTGTGTGTGTGTGTGTGTGTGAAAGGCTCAGCTTACTTCCAACCACGGCCTGAGGGCATGGCTGCAGCACGCTACACTGCAGGTCCACTCTCTAATGAAAGTGTATGAGGAAGAATGATTCTTGAGATTTGGGAGGAAAAAGAGAAAATTGTAAATAGTAAAAATGTCAGAGGAGATGGAACCAGGGAAAGAGAGCAGATACAACATTACAATGATTGTGAGTAAATGTTATAATAACACATACGTAACCTCTCATGGGGAGTATTATATTACACTCCATTAACACACAGTTGTGTTTGTCTAGAAAAAAACCTTGGCATTCTTCCTTTTGCCCAGTTGAGGGCGTCCTCCTTGAGTTTACAGTCTTGTGTCTTCACTCCACGTAGCAGGCTCCTCATTGGTTCTCAGCCGCCTCCGTGCCTGGCCGCTCGGCCAATCAGCGAGCCTCTGGGCCACAAACATCTGAAGTAGTAATAATGTGGAATGTGCTGGCTCGGCATGAGCTGTCAGCCAGAGCATGTAGTACTACACTATATACGGATGGAGGGAGGAGAGACTAGAGAGGAGGAGGAGGAGGAAGTGGCAAGCAGCCGATTACAGAGCAGAAGTCTCATTGTGCAGTGGGATAATGCCTGTGTGTGTGTGTGTGTGTGTGTGTGTGTGTGTGTGTGTGTGTGTGTGTGTGTGTGTGTGAGTGTGTGTGTGTGTCCAAAGCAGCTGTCCTGCATTGCCCAACATCCACAAGCGCCCCACCCTCTGCCTCACCCTCTTGAGAGTTCACACTCACACAAACACATCACATCACTTCGCTCACGTGCACACTCTTACACAACTTAAGCTCATGCAACGTGAACAATTACAGCAAACCTTCAGTGTCACTCTTTAAATAAACACAAAGAGTCACTCCTCAGAGAGTTTATTGTTCTTACGGTCCAAAGGCAAATCCCTCAGGGCCTCTCACAGGGTGTCAGTGTGTGTGTGTGCATGTGTGGTCATCATCAACATACTGAACATACAGTACAGAGTCGTGAATTTAATCCCTCGCCCGACAATCTCTGTGGAGTGTGTGCGTCATCTGTGAGGCTGCGTGGACACTCGGCAGCAGGTTGTGTTTTTACGAACAGAAGTTTTACCATCCAGGCCACAACAGCCAGCAGTGAACCCAGGATTAGTGGCTCTTCCCTGGGGCCTCAGCAGACCCACCACCTGGTCCCCCCCCCTGGTGGAGGTATGTACTGTATGCCAGGGGTCCAACAGACTGTCAGAGCTAACAAAGAAATCCCTGATGTGTAGGCGCACTGTATGTCCTTATGTGTAGATGGGCATGTCTGTGTAGGCAAAGAATGTCATCCAATTATGTTCATATCCACTATGTTGGCATAAGTTGCAGAAAAACTAGCTTTATAATGTGCAGGACTAGCCCTTCGCCATACATATTTAATGATAGTGAACTACAGTATGTACAGTGAGCATGTAGAGTGGGTTTTAATGTCTATACGTGCGTGTGTGTGTTTGTTTGTTTGTGAGATTGTGTGTGTGTGTGTGTGTGTGTGGATGGTGCATCTGAGAAATCCCATCCCAGATGGCAGAGCGACAATCTGATGGGTCATAATCTGGCCTGCTGACTGACAACATGTGTTAATGCTCGGTCAGCTACTGGAGGTCTGCTATTTATAGCCGGGCAAGCACACTCATGCAACACAAGCACACACACGCGGTCATATCACACGCATGAATATCCCTGAAGAAAGTGCACAGATCTAGAAATGATATTGTAATATTCACTGTTATATTATCAGATCTCAACTTTATTTATCTGTGTACGAAAGACGGTCTTTGGTTCTTATCACACGGATGTTTGTCTGAGTCTTCATTTGCCCATTAGTTTGGTTTGTTATGTGTCAAATGCTTGCTATGCCCATCCTGTTGCAACATCAGACACACATACCATTCATTTCCTGTACGACACAGAAAGCTGACTTCACAGTCTATCTATAAATCGTTTCATAATCAGCTGCTGTCTGATATGTGTCTTTGTTTCAATTGTGTTCCAGGTAGAACTGTTCCGAGTGTTGAGTGCACTGTCATATTTCTGAGAACCAGGAAACCCCTAGTTTTCCACTGTAAATGGGCTGTCTACACACACACACACACACACACATACAGACACAGACACACATACACATACACACTCACACAAAGAAAAAGAGACCATCAGTTGCAGTATATGACTCAGACACACACTTTGGAGAGGGGCTGATCGTAAGCTTATGTCGCGCTCTGGGGGCATTTATAGGACAAAGTATTCCCTGTATTTTATGCTGCCTATACAACTTTATATTGAATACAGCCCCGCTGTGGATACTGAAGCCAGCTAATGATCCATGGCCAGGCCTGAGTTATGTTATGCTATTCCAGCTAATATACTTAAAAGAATCTGCATAATTGAAAATCCAGAGTACTGAGAATTGAAAGAGGAAGTGAACTATAAATAGAGACTAAGGGTTGTTTGAATAGGGAGGAGAGAGCCGAGTGAAAACACTGCAGGCCTCGCAATAAAACTAGGCAGCTTTTATTTGAATCCAAATATTCTGAAACTCTTTTCTCTGCATTTCTTTGCATTAATATTCTACAGACGCAGGATGTGCAATCATCTCTGTGTCCCTATCTGATGAGTTCATCTATAGTTTATCACATTAATCCGTTCATTTTAGAGTTCAAACACTGACGTGCTCTCTGTGTTGACAACACGTTTGAGGGTGACCATCAGCTGATGTGAACATCAGGAGGTTGCAGAGGAAGCCTGCCAACAGAATACCGAGCTTGTCTAACTTGATTTCAGATGAAAATGAGAGGCTGAGCAGCAGAGTGAACACACAATGAGGCAATGAGGTGTCGAGGCACACAGTCAACAATCACATGCAAGTTGTGGAGCATAACATGGGCCAAAATGATGAATATACACACACATCTGTGCAGTTGCTTTCCATCTCTGCTTCATTTAGTCTTTATGATGTAAGTGACTTTTCCCAAACCTCAAAAACCTTAATTCACAGGCAGACACTGAGACAAAAGGTCAAGACATGACCTTAGAGATAGAATGTCACTTTTCTCAGAGTGTGAATTCCCAAATACCTACTGTCATACTTGAATCAACTATCCCCCCCAGGCAGAGACAACACATAATCACACATAATCACATGCAAATATTAAGGTTTGACTCTCGTCCAGCGTAAAGAAAAACAAGTCAGAACACACTCAGCAACTTTTGCACTGGCAGTCTCTCAATTAGAGAGCTTTTTCTCCACTTACGCCAGCGCTCAGACGAGCACGCACGAAGAAGCACAGTGATAAAGATTAATCGATGGTGTTGCAGAGTTTGCACAGGCATCACGTTTTCAGGCCTCTTGTGGCCAGGCAGCTTGGTGTTGATAACTACTTTATTGATTCAAGTTTTTAGAATAAAAGGCTTTTGAAATCGAGTATCATTCTACACGTCATCGGTCAAATAACTTTAGTGGCAGAATCAAAGGATGAATGAGATAACAGATAGTGATGCAGTGACCAAAGTCTAAATATTGAACTGACTGACACTCAGTAGAGCGCATGTCTCCACCAAACATCAACAGTCCCCTTAAATTCCTTCAAGCTGCACCGCTAGCAGACGAAAGCAGTTCCTTAAACATTTCAGATTTTTATCACCATGATATATTCCCTTGAAAATCAGGGAAAAAGTCAAAAACAGCTTCTAACAATGTTAGAGAGTGAAAAAAGATTCCTGTATCTGCCCCCTGATCCGGATCCGCAACCAAATAATAAGACAAACAAAGATACAAATACAGATGAAAACATAACCTCCTTGGCTGGGTTACTGCTTGGTTCATACTCAGATAGGGAGAAGTAGTAAATAACTTTAACCTGCACAGACTAGAGTGAAATGACAAATATAACCATAGTTTGATGGAGGAAACTCTCACTCACCTTCTTGCCATTACTGACATGAGAAGATTGACTCCACTCTCAAGCTGGTGCAGCATCCACTTAGCATAACATTAGACTGTAAACGGCAGATTAACTTTTCAGTTCTCTCAGAAAGTTACAAAATTCGCCCATCAGCAGCTTCACAGCTCGATAAAAGTGCCTGTAACTCCTCCCCGTGAAGAAAGAGAAGCTGCTGAGACAGGTGGCTGATGGCATCGGGGGGGAGGGGGGGGGCACAGAGGTGGGACGCGATGGAAGGCGCTAATGATGGCGGTCAGCAGGTAAAGCCGCAGAACAGTATTGATCGACGGCCGTGACGCATTGTGATCAATGCCCGGGGCAAGACGGGGCATCTGCAGCAGTGTGCTGTCTGCCCGCTTCACTTGTCCTTTTACAACCTTTACAATGATGCAGGTCTGAAAGAAACAGGAGCTACAGGACAATTCATCTGGTGTTAATCCAAATTCAGCATAAAAGATACTGAGAAATAACCCTAGTGCAGAGACATCTTCAAATAGGTTTCAAACAGCAGTTCCAAATCCAGCTCAGTTCACAGTTGTATAAAACCCTGGACTGTTTCTGGAGGTGATCCTTGTGAAATAAATGAAATAATTGTTTAGAATTCTATCATTAGCTTTCTTTCTACATTTCCTTATGAGTCGATATTGATAATTATCACGATAAATATCACACATGATCCTGAGGTGGAACCATTATGTACTGTAGCTCCTCATTGTGCTTTCACGATCCATAAGGACTACATTGATATGTATATTTGACCTTTCTTATATTGCTATTGATGAAAATGATATTGCTATAATTATAAATATTTTTTTCCGGCCTAGCCCTAAGTCCAACACATAGTGCTGCATATGACCTTTTTTCTAATGTATATGCTTAGCTAAGCAAACTGACTGCTGGCTATAGCGTCCCACTGATGAAACGACGGAAAGCTGAGAGTTTAATATCGATCTCGTCCAGTTTTTTCGATTCCCTAAAATGTCAAACAATAAGATTTCATCGATTGTCAGAGTTGTTGAAATTTTTCTCAACGCCATCCTCTCGCCGACTTCACAATAGATCAAAAGGGAGATTCTGCTCCACTTTCCCTCCTTCGCCGCTCGCTCACCGGCTCCTAACGCTGTCAGTGTCTCTCTTTGTTCAAACACAGTCACACTGTCTCGCACAAACAAGGGGGGGGGGATATCAGACAGGCTGGGGTGTACGAGACGAGCGCTGCAGATTTGTGAGAGGCCTCTTCCAAGCTCATGTATTAACCAGCTGACTCCTCGCTGACCCCGGAGTTTGTGGCTGTGCACTGCAGAGACCTGTCCTGATATCCCTGCTGTTTGCACAGGGGTGTGCCTACAGGGTGTTTGTGTGGGCGTGTGTGTGTAGTGTAGTGTAGTGTGTCCCTCACCAGAGTCAATAATTAAAAGTCACTGCTCAGTTGGAGGAGAGTGGCTCAGATATGACAGTGTTATCCATGTACAGCCCTTATTAAACCAACACAAGGATGATTTACAAAGCATTCTCTTTTTACCTCGGCCAAGAAGGAGGATTGCAGCACTACATAAAAACGACTTAATGGCTCCCTATAAAACTCAGTGGAAGGATGTTGTACGGGTGAGGGAAGAACCCATTGGTGCAGATTCAAGGATTTAATTTAACTTGGGTGTTTATTTGGGGCATTTTCACCAATTTCCCAGATTAATTTATGAATATTGAAGACAAAATCAGGCTTGTTTACAGGACTGATATTTATATGTTCAAGTCCGGATGAGGTAAGTTTAAATGTTTATGAAGGAACTTAATAAAACTGACGCCTTCAGCAAAGTCAATTACTATAAAGGTTAATGTGGCATTAAATATTAGCACCAATCTGATTAGAGATTCAAACAGTGACTAAAAAGGGTAAAACAACACTTCATAGTCTGTGTAATAAGTAAAAAAACAAAGACATTATGTGTTTCTCTGATATTGCAGTCTCATCTACAAAGGCAGCAGTCTAATAATAAGTTCCTGGTCGAGAACTGAGAGCCAATTATTTTCCATACAGAAGGAGCTCGGCTGAAACACACCATACCCTCCTCTGCTCTGCACCTCCCTTTCCAGTCTTCTTCATGTCTTATCAAAGGCCCCAAAAAACGTAGTGTCACTTCTGATCTCCTGCACGACAACATTCAGATGTCACGTTTCTCCGTGAGCGTGCAGGAGCAGAAGTGAGTGAGCAAACTATGTCTATGTTCCTCAATTCCAATTAGCTCTGGGATTCTTTTGCACGGATCACACTGAGGTTCTCCAGATTAGTTCCCAAAATCTGCCGGCCCAGGTCGGCCGGATTCAATTGGCTGCTGTTAATTCACAGATTAGGGAACTCTCTTTGCATTCTAATCCTCCCCACTTCGTTCTCCCTCGTCGCAGAATGGGGAAGGTGTGTGAGAACAGGTTGGCCAATAGCAGGCGTTTGCTGTAGGATTACACTTTACAAGGGCAACTTTAAGCCTGTGTAATTTGGTTGTTAGAGAGGTGGTGTGAAAAATTGGTATTTTAGAGATTTTGCGAAAGTTAATTACTGATTCAGATGCTACAGAAACTCTTCTAACATTTAGAATTCAACATGAATATCACAAGTGACACAGGCACTGTATAGGAGAGGAATGGGAAACAAGATTTAAGAAGTAATGAAGCCGTCGTTGTACGAAAGCAGAAAGAATCAAATTAAGACTAGATCACACATCATACAGACAAGCCTTTGTTGGCAGGTATCATATATTAATTATGATCTGAATCTTAAAGATAACATTGTATAATGGAGTTAGCAGAAACCTGACCCTAATTTCTTACAGAATACAAGTGTTAGCAAGTGAAACCTTCAGCTCACCATATGAACTCATGGAAAAACAGTTTAGTTTTTGTCTATAAGTGGAAATCTGGAAAAACTATTGAATTGTTTTTTAAGTGGAAAAAGTGAATGGCAAAATTAATTCTTGGCTTATGTTATGGTCAAATGAATGAAAATAAACAGCTGACACAAATAAGCTAAAGGTAAGACTGGGCGATATGACTTGGAATTATATCAAGATAAAAAAAATCACATCAGTCGATATTCATATTGATTAAATTATACTGTGATAATTATTAGCCCTAGCTGATGCTTATGTAGGAGTATATATTACACAAATGTTGGCTATAATATTTATTATCTATTACTTATAAATAATAGCATTTTAAATGTGTAAATTCTGAAATAAAGCTGATTATAATGAAAGAAAAGTGTTTGAGGACAATATATACATGCATAGTGTTTGATAGGACGCTGTCTAGCATTTGACCCTGAAACGTGGTAAACACTTCCATATTTGAGCAAAAGGGGGAGCAGTGAGCAGCTGGGAGACACAGTGGGGAGAGAACCTCAGCAGACATTGGCCTTGAAATCTAAAGTGACATTTGCTTTCAAAGCACACTGCACCAGCGTTTCTATTCCACAAACAAAGTCCTTATTGGATATCGCTGAGAATGTGAAGAGCTAACATGTCAGCGCTCTGGCTCACCCTTCCTCCCTGATCATATTTCACACCGGCCGAGCGGGTAAATCATAAAACTCACACACACACACACACACACGAAGAAAATGAAATCATCTGAAGAGAGCCCAGGGTGCTCAGTAACTGAGTGTGTCATGCTAAGTGGCGTGCACTTTAGACGCTGTCGGTCCGTCTTCCAATAAAGACGACATGTCCATGACCATTAAAATCTCTGAAAAACCCTTAAGAGCCGCTTCCAAAGGCTGATGATGATGAATTATTTATCGACCTCGGTGCATGTTTTGAGTTCGGTGTGTTATTTATTCATATCCCAGGTGAAGTGTCCAATCCCTTGTTTGTGTTTACTTGTTGGTGAAGTGGATAACTCTGATTAGCTGAACATCTATGGTTGAGTAGACATCTGCAGGAGAAGTTTAAACCAGACTCAAATAGCCTGGAACTATCTTTTCTTCTTTTATTTTCATTGACTGGTTCCACTGCTTGATAATCTGTCTCTAATATTTAATTAAGAACCATTTTCCAAGAAATAACTTTTTAATCGCCAAGATTTAAAAACATTAACATTTCAAATGTTAGTCATATCACCTTACAAAATAGTCATAGAGGTATGGTTTAAACAGCCGCTCTCCATATCTGCCGGCTCGTCCCATTCAGGCCACACCTTGTACACTTTGGTTGTCCCTGGCGGTGTACGGTTCACACCTTCTACAAAGAACACAGGGACATCTCCAGGGAGTAACCCAACCCTCTTAGAATCTGCTCCTCCTCTGAGAGTACTTCTTTATTATTCCTCAGACACGCCATGGCCCTGCACACGCCCACGTACAACCGTAGAATGCATTCCCATTGTGCTCAGAATGGTGCAAGGCATTGAAAGTAAGACTTTAACAGATTTCCTCTGCCTGCGTTGCTTTAATTGTGGATCCAAATAGCATACGGATGTGGGCCACTTCAGGCGATGATGCAGCACCCTCTCTGTGGCCAGCACAAAATGGATGTGAGCCCAAAGTGGCTCACTTCTAACATAGCAAACGATAGCCCCAAATAGCCTGATACAAGTGTGGGCTGTTTTTGGCAAATGTGCAGAGCTCTAGGCACGGTGTCATCTGGATGTGAACCTAAAGCAGCCCATGTGGGTAATGGAGAATATGGCCATAATAGCACAAAACAAAACCGCGCCACCTTTGGTTGACATCTGGCAAACAATTTTGCTATAGTAGTATCAGGCCTTCTATATGTAATGCCTCTATACCTGTAGGCACACGTAGAGTGGGACTGCTGCAAGTACATGCTCGTGTGAATGCAAATGTGTATATGCAGGCAGCTATGTGAGCAAGCAAGACACTAAGCAGCCCTGTAATTAAATCACTAAGCCGGTAACTCTGTGATTTATCCAGAAACAAGTTGTTCTGTGGATTCTTCGTTTTCTCAAGGTAACTCAAACACAGTGCGACAGGGAGCTTCACAGGGACGTCAGGTATCACACAGCAAGTTACATAGTCTGCAGGATAAACGGTTGCGAACTGAGACATTTCCATTCAAATATCAAAGTCCATTCACCTGCCAGACTGTGCCCCTTCATTTCTATGCATCCAGGCCATGAATGTAATGCTAGCCTCCTGGCACACAGGGCAGTCTACCTCTCCGGCCCTTTGTTTGGCCTACATGTGACAGGGGCACAATGGAGTGCTGCACAATAGGCCACTTATTGAGTGACTGGCAGGGAGTGGAATACATCCCTGATCGTCTGTCACTCTCCGCGGCCTCGTGCACCCTGAAGCTCATGGTCAGTGTCAGGTTGCACTCTGACGTGACGAAGAGGCGAATACGCTCGCTGCCATATTGGAAATCTGGACGAGGTCACTGAGGTCAACATTATAAAAAGATATGCTCAAAACAGAAGGGAGGGGTTAAATGGACTGACTTTGCCAGCTGACTCAACTCTTTCCTGTGTGTTTGCCAATTTTGTGGTTGATTTGAAAGTGTGTTTTTTAAAATACTTGTTCCTTAGTGTACTAACAGATCATGTCTAGGAAACTGCTGAACCTGGCAAGCTTATTGAAATGGACCAGTATGTTAAGTCAATTTAATTTAGTATCTTAGAGGGAAATATAATAAACTGAATCATGAGAACACATCATTCTTTCAACAACATGAATTCCAGTAAAACTCCATCATGTGTATGTGTCTTTATGGGTATTTGTGTACGTATGTGTTTGTGTGCCTACGTGTTTGTGTGCGTACGTGTGCTTGTGTGTATGAGATTTTCCACCTTGTCACGGTCAGCTGACTGTCAGTCGTTGCCTCCAGCTGAGAGCTGAGTCTCTCCACGATCCCAAACTGTGCACCTCAGACGCCTGCCAGGACCTTCTGGCCTGACATCGGCACTCTGAGAAAGGCCAAAGGTTTAGGGTGCAATCACATGTAAACATGGCCAACATGTGATATCACATATAGGCCTGAGCTCAAGATGTAATCAATAGCAACAAGTGTTTTCGTAAAAATCAGATACATCCTCAACATGTCTGTGGTGACCTTATTAGAGCAGTGAATGTAGCTCAATGATGAAATGATTTGTTTGATATATAGGTGTCCTGACCTGAGTAAAGATGACATCTCCATGTTTGGGTCCAGGTATTTGTAAACCACTTGAGCTAATGAGCTATTGCATTGTATAAAAACTAGTGCTCTAATGATATTAACTCACTTTTATTTACTGGCTTTTGTTATTTGTATTGTACACACTTGCATTAACAACAAATTCATCCTATCATATGCAGTATTGGTATATAAATAATCACATCTATTACTTATATTTACCTACTTAATTTAAAGTAGTAACACTAGAATATACCTGTATACTCAAGTACAGAAAAAAATATTTTAGAATTTAGAATAGACTTTTTAAAATACAGTGAAAGGTGAAAACATTAATTCAAATGTAAAATATGTTTCCTCTTCCTCTTTTTATCCTTTTCCTCTCTCACACACACACGTGTAGCTACATTATGATCCACTCTTCTTTTGTGTGACAAAACAAATCGAACTATGACAAATATGGTGGAAAATTAATAGAGAATAGTTCATCAAAGCTGCACTTGGGAGTCTTATAGAATATACTTGTTTGAATTGTTTACTACAGTCAAACATTAAACCATTATGTGAAACACACACACACTCCTGGTACTTGGGTATATATGTGAATTTATGCTGGTGGCTACTATCACTGAACCTATCTTGTAATTCTGTGTGTGTTTGCTCAGAGTCTCACACACTTTTGCATGAGTAGCTTACAAACTGCTCCATTTCTGCTCTCTCTCTCTCGCTCTCGCTCTCTCTCTCTCTCTCTCTCTCTCTCTCTCTCTCTCTCTCTCTCTCTCTCTCTCTCTCTCTCATAGTGTATCTCTCTCTCTCTAGCTCTCTCTCTATCTCATAGTATCGCTCTCTCTCTCTCTCTCTCTCTCCCTCGCTCAGCCTCTCTCTCTCTCTCTCTCTGGAGGTGGGGGCGGGCAGAGAGCTATTAGCTGCCCGCCGCAGACATCATTAGGCGGGGGAGACGCTTTCCACCGTCAGCGCCGGAGCAGAGCCGGGGAGCCCTGGCAACAAAGAGAGCCACAAACTCCGCAGCAGCCCGTTACACCCCACAGTAAGTCCCAGTGAACTCCTTCCTCCGGCCTGTCATTGCTTCTCCTCCGCCTCTACTTGTTCTGTATTTGGGAGCTGGGTTAGAGAGAAAATGGCTGGAAGAACCGGGGCAGGGTGGCGCTTTGGTTTACTTCAAACCTTTTGAGGGGGAAAAAAAATGTTCACTTCGCCTCCTGACCTTGTTTTTAAGTGACCGAGTGGTAGCGGCTCGTCCGGGGCTCATGTGCGTGTCCCTGTCACGTCCGTCCGATAATGCAAAGTAGTGTTTTAGCGCCGCGGAAGGCAGCGGGAGCTCCGGCCGGGCTGTGACCGAGCGAGGCGCGCGGTCCGCGGGGCTAGCCGGCGTCGGGCGGCCGCTGCGCTTCCCACTAACTGCGCCACTCGAGCTCGGCTCTTCTAACTCTGTTTCCTCGGCGGAGAAACAGCGACAAACACCGCGGAACACCACGAGCCCTCGAACCGTCTTCTTTTAAAAACTCTTTTCGCACTTGCAAGCGCTGTCAAAGACGGAGCGGTGCATTTTTCTTTAATTCACGGTTCCCCATCGCGGAAGTGTCGAGACGAGCAACTGCTCAGTCTGTCCGGCGCTGGAGAAACCGCTCTCCATCGCTTGTGCACGTTGTGACTCTCGGTTGTGTGTCCGTGTTTGTGTTACACGCTGCCCCTCGGCTGTTTTCATACATTTGCCCCGCTGGCCGTAAAGGACATAGGGGTTGTGATTGCTGGACTGCCCGTGATGTCATTCATCCGAGCTTGGACCATTATATAACGGGACCGTAGGGAAGCCTGTGATCGAGGACTATTTATACTCTGTTTACACCTCGGAGTTGCACTCGGGGAAGGCGGCGAGTCCCCGGTGGAGGCTCACGTTGTGAATCCAACACGGCAAATCCAAATGAGATAGACGGACACGTGTGAGCGGTAGAAGCTGCAGCCAGTTGTTCCAGCTCCTTGTCGACGGGGTCTGTGTTCTGCACAGAAGCAGCGGTGCAGCTTCCATGTACTTGTTGATTGTGTGTATTCTCATGTTCTAAGCATGTTGACGTGTTTCCCCTCGGGCTATAGACTGTACAAACATGTCATCACAAGCCCTGAAGGCATCTGAGCCAGGAATATAAATTATAAATATATTGATATTTGCACCTTTAAGTTAATATTTGGGAACATAAAACTGTTGCACATGTTTTTTTTTAAACTCCATTCTTTACTTATTATTGTGAACAAGGAGGTTTTGTCTTCACCCCCTGTCTGTTTGTTTGCAAGATTACACAAAAGCCCACTGGAATTTTTCCAAAAGTCACTTGGTGGAAAGATGTGAGTCAGAGCAGAGAAGACTCGTTCACCTCTGGATCAGGGGGTGGATCCGGGAATATTTGATCACTTGCTTTAATATTGCGAGATAAGACACTTTTCAACCTTTTCACTAACATCTCAGGGAATAATTCATGGATCTTGATGAAATAAATCAGCCATATAAATGTCTGCAATTCAATGCAGATCCAAATAGAAATCTTGATCTAGTGAATTAAAATGTGGTTTGATAACTGGGCTTTTGGACCTTGGTGGAGGCATGCACTCCACTGAGTGACATTCTAGTTTGTTTGTTTGTCTAGTAGTTTGTAGAATTACACCAAAAAAGCGACTTCACAGAAAGCCACAAAACTTGCTGGGAAAAATTATATAAAGTATATTTTGGGGAATAAATTGAGGCTGCTGGATGGAATTTAAGGGGATTGTTGAACCCTGTGTACTCTACTAGTGCTATTCTAGTTTTTTAATAATTGAGTATCTGGCAAGAAAATATGTATAGGATGCATAGTAATTTACAGAAATGGGTCTTCTCACGCCGATTGTATATTACAGTTTGAGTGTTTCATTCAAGCACTTACATTATCCATTAAAAAGTATTAATTAACTTCAACGTTTTGGTAATTTCTTCTGCTGCCATCACATAGTGTCTTATCTTTACTGCTTGAACAAAAATGGATGACTGCTTTTAAGAGCACTGTTCTCTGTAAGTGTTGCAAGTACAAAATGTTAAGATGACAGAGTGAGTACTGATAAATTGAATACGTTTTTTAAGCTGTAAACACTATATTCTCAACACTTAGCATTTGTTGGACAGTTTACATGACTTTAACAAGTTTGAGAGGAAAAAGCTAATGGTAATAGCAATCTACACTGCAACGTCTGTGTAGCACAACTTCATCTGCACTGTGCTTATTAATAAACATTAGAAATGACACGTGATCTTATGTGGCGGTCATTAATCAGCTCTCCTGACATAGCTACTTCGTACGCCCTCAGCATATTGATTTACTACGGGTATATTTTGTATGAGCTATGAAAACTGTCGATACATTTGCGAATAATTAAATTTAGACCGCAGCCATAAGGGTGATCTTTCATGATCAATGGAATTTTTGCTCTATACATTGACGGATGCAGCAACAGAAAAAAAAAGACATACTAATAACTGGCTATACCTGCTTGTGTTTGAAGTATTATACACAGTGTGTCATCGGCGTAAATCAATAACAACAACAAGGAGCGGGGCGAATCTGTGTTGTCTTTTTTTTAAATGAAGAAGAGATGGATGAATAAATATCCTCAGGTGTAAGTAATACCATAGAGAGGGAGGTTTATTTCAGTCTTAGGTCGATGACAAAACTGTAGGTGACAAAGAGGTCACTGATCTTGAGTGTTTTTCTGATAACCTGAGACAGGGAGCTGAACTATCAAAGTCAAAAGACAGACATAAAGATACAGAGACAGAAGTGGACATTTCTGGATGAATGGATTTGTGCGAGGCTCCAAGGAAATAAATACACCCCATGTTTTATCTTGTGCAGATAAGGAACTCTGATCAATAGAGCTATTAAGACCATGGTATTATATTTTGCAACACATTATTAGATCTTCAGTTCCCTGTATTGCAGTGGTGGCAGGTTGGAGAAGGGAGCGACAAGTTGAAGAGGGACATTTTTGGTGCCGTGACAGATATTGCCTCGCAGATGTGAGTTAAGCAGAGTGGAAACCTTACATTCCATTATCTTTAAGAAGGAATTTCAGTGTTTCAGGGTCAACAAAGGTTAAACTCAGCTGTTTGGGCAGCAGGTATCTCAGGATGGAGGCTGACAGCTAACGTCTGGCGGTCTTATGGGTGGTGAGTTAATGGCCAGAGGAAGGAGATGTTAATACAGATGGTGGAGTGTGGAGATAGACAGGATTTTTACAAGGTGGCTAAACAGAGGGTCGAGGGAAAGTTTGACCATGTGAGTAGCTTTCAGACATAGACTACTTAACATTAAACTTTGTGCAAGGAAGGGACATGGGCTTATGATAAACCCAATAAAAATTTGCACAGATCCAAGATTTTCTTTTATCACTTTCTTTAAAACTGCAAGATAGGACATTTTCACAGATTTCCAAAGGGAATAATTCATGGATTCTTGATGAAAAGAATAACGCTATCTATGGGTTTGTGAAATTTTATGCAGATCTAAATATTATTTCAATAGGGGACTGTGGTGCCTTTTCCTTTTTGGGGGGTTTGCCTAAAAGTGAAAGAGAAGTAAAGAAACTATAGGGGAAAAGTAAGAAAGACTGGAGTTTCAGATTGGACTAGCAAGGGTTCTGATTCAGTTTCTATGAGAAGCAGATGCAATACTTTTTTTTTGATCATCGCAGGGCTTTGTGTTTGTTAGTATGGGGAACCTGAAGGCTTTGAGGCAGAGAAAGACGAAACTTTGGTACTCTATTGTGCGGTCATGCGTTTGAGAATCAGGTTTGCTGTTCCACCCACCCGCCACACACATACTCTCTCACACACACACAAACAAGCGTGCGAACATGCACTGCACTGCACTTGCACTGCGCTGCACTTTACCACTGCCACCGTAGCCTTTGATTTCAGCCGCCACTCACTTTCAAATGGTAATGAGAGGCAATTAGACGTCAATGTGTCCTAATCACAAGCCATTTAACTGAGCCTGGCTCATTTGTCAGAGCCATATGTGTGCGCCGACCCACACACTCAGACCCACATGAATACACACATCTGCGAGACTACGCTAGAGTGTTTTCTTTGGAATTCGATGCCTACAAAAGGGAAATCGTATGTTAGCTAGTATGTGTGTGTGTGCATGTGTTTTTGTTGTGTGGTTAAGGGAGATAGAGAGATTTCCAGGTAACTACTGGGTGGAGATTTCAGGGTTGAATGAACTCAAGAGACAGAAATGGCTTTTTGCTTCAACCTGCAAATACTGGCAGCGGCAGAGTGAGTGATGAGTGGGAGGGGCAGACAGATCAAATCAATCACCTGAACTAGATGGATGTAGGCTTCCGTGTATGTTTATAGAGAAATTAGCTGGAACAGCAGAACTTACTCTTAACTTCTGCATAGAGAATAACTTTGACAGGTTACACGCTGCAGGCAGAGGTGAAGTGGAGTGTACACTCACAGAAGCACCTTTTACCCATCTCTCGGAAAATCTGAAATTGCATTTACTCAAACCCCCCTGAGATGTTTGGAGTCTGCATTGGTGAGTAACTGTTCGTGTACGCTTTTGCTCATGTTGTCCGCTGTCACATCTTGGTGTCTACTTATGAGCTCCAATGAAAACAACTCTGCACTGCACTTAAGTCTGCCAAGGCTTTTAGTGGTTCTGGGGCAGAAGAATTATGACATTGGTTTCCTCTTCGGCCTCACAGGACTATTTAAATCATGCTGCATCAAACACTAATCTGTATAATACGATGTCAGTATAGTAAGAAATAAGACAGAATTTTACTTAGCTGTGACCACTTTGTCTTTGGAGATAATTGTACACGGGAAAGAGACACAGCAAGGCACAAAAACAAATTGCACACAAATGATGTGTGTTTCAGAAAGACGCAGTGTTCAGCATATTGATTAGACACCCTGCTCTCCGGTCACCTCCCTCCCGCCTCTCCTTCAGACATTGTTTCCATGTTTTCTGTTACTTTCCCACACAAACCTTACGTTTTATGTGGGATAGTGAGGTCAACCCCTATTTTCTGCGATCGCACGCGATTGATGTCACAAGTCAATCCTTCATCGTCTCCTTGAACACAAGACGCATGAGCTGCACAGGAGAAGAAGTAGTGTTGTAGGTAGTATAGGGGATCGAAGTGGGACAAAACAAAACGTGCGTGTGTGTGTGTGTGTGAGAGAAAAACGACTTTTTGAAAAGTAAAGCATGGGGGCAGATCAAGCGGTCTTGCTGAGCCATGCAGTGCGCTCAGACCTTTTCAGCTTTTTCCTTTTCATCCTGCGCTATTCATGAGGGCACAAAGTACACATGCATGCAACCAATAGAGAGGACACACACTCACACCCACAGAGCTCTGTTTTTAAAGGGGATCAATGAAAGTTGTTTTGTATTTTGTGTTGTCTTGTGTGTTTCTGAAGCTGCTTTTAGACATTCTCTGAAGTCTGACCATTTTCTTAAAATTTTCTGGAAAGCATCCTTCATATGTGAAATGCAAACTCCAGATAATGCCTGTGCCCAATTTGCCCAACGTTTCAGAGTCATTTCAGAGAACAAAAGCATTAGTCTGCTGTCAGCACAGAGTTACCATTGCAGATACTGAAATCTGTTTTCATCTATTATGCTAATGTGACTGAAGTGTCATTAGATATTTTTAAAGTGTAATTCGCTTAAAGCACTCATCATAATATACTCGTCCTTGGGAAATTTCTGGATTGTACGTGTGAGAACTTTACACTGTATTCACAAATGTGCAGCTCTGTTGATCCTATTTCCGTGCTGTCTCTATTTTAAAGTGGCAACATAATCATACTTATCCCAATGTGTGAGTGACAGGGACAAAGGGAGGGGGATAGGGAACTGAAGCAATCCCACCACCTTATGGCGGCTCATCGATCATGAGCAGCTTCATGGTTTAGTAACCATGTGATAAAGGGAAGCTGGTGATGGGACTTAAGTCGACTGCATGTTTGTGTTGCCTCTATAATGGTCTTCAGTGTAGCTGACAAGATAAACAGTTGTCTATATGTCAAGCAGACGGCCTTAAGAGGCTAAATTGGATTGAAGAGTGCATAGTGTCCAAATGATGAGCGAGTGCTTACGCTGGAAAACAAACAAGTGTGTCAGGCTGCAGATTCAAGTTTTCTGCATCAGTTTCAATCTGAGCAACTCATTGAGTCAGTTAAGATCCTCAGAGCCACTTTAATAAACTCTCCCTAGAAAGACTTCTGTGCCCGAGCTCTACATCAAATGTGATACTCCATGTAAATCATCATGCAATAGTTAATGCAGCATGCTCGTCCTGTGATCTCGCTGCCTTGATTCATATTTCATCAGTATTCCATGTAAAGCCTGGCTGAGAGAGAAGGTTTTTTTTTAAAGCATTGGCCAAGTTAAACGAGGGAGAAACTGTTAGTGCTCGCTCTTTATATGAGATTCAGATGTGGTTGGAGTTATTTTCTCTGTGCTTATTGTTATTATATAGTGCATGATAGAGAAGTGGCTCTTAGCTCTTTCATGAAAAAGCCACTACAGTTTTCGGGAATTGGAATCTGGTTTTGAAGCTGAAATTGTTACCCTCCCCTCCTTCGTCTAAATGATATTTCTGCTCATCTCACCACTTCAAAAAACATTTTATTGTGTCATGTACTTTTCTGCCTCTGTTGCTCCTTTCGATCTGCCAAGTCTACATAGCTGGATCCTTCTCTCCTCTCCTTTCCTCTCCTAACGTCGTCTCTGCCTTATCCTTATCAGAGGCAGTAGAGGATTACAGGGGGAAGTTGACAAAGACTGGCAGTCAGACAGCTACTACAGGCTCTTCTCTTCCCCGCAGAGCTCCCGGCCTGGGACGGGGATAAGCTGACAACCTGGGACACATTCACATAGATTGTGATGAGAAGGAGAGATGAAAGAAGAATGCTAGGAGCTGGGGTCATACGTACTGTATAGATTAGAGCGCAAACATTAGCATATATCCGTGGGATTATGATCAGAGTTTATGGGACAGTGACAGCGGAGGATAGGGAATTTCCATGACCGCTCTCTTCCTCGCTTTCCCCAACAAAAGTTCTCTTTTTGGTTGCAAAGCCCCCTGGAACCCTGAGCTGTAAAGTGGGTGTGTGTGACAATTACTTAAGTTGAAGCCAGGAGGATATGCATTGAGAGAGAGGAATTCAATAACAGGAAAATGGCCAGTGATAGAAACAATCCCTGGAATACCAAAACCCACCCTTCATCAGTGTTGTTCTTGGCACAAACTTCCGTTCCATTACTACTGTTTACTCCTTCGGATGCTGATGTCAAGTCTCAGCATGGGACTGTGTGGGAGGCCTCCATGCAAAATATCTGATTTCATTAATGGCTCGCCATGCGGCCTAAACTCTATCGATGTCAATCTGACAATACATCAGTGAATGAAAACAAACCGGCCTGGGTCATCATATGGTCTGGGGTGTTTATGGGTGGGCACTGAATGAGAGCGTGAGATAGCATAGTGCAAATCAGACCACATGCACTATTTAACAAAAGTGTCTATACAAGGCTGAAAGTATTCCCCTTCTTACATTAGCCACAGTGTGGTTTGAAGAGAGCAAGTGTCTGGATCGCTGGATCCGTCTGTCTGTCCATCTGGCAGACTGGTTGCTAGCTGGGGCTCGGCCAATTCATCCTTTTCACTGGATGACTGAGTGGCTGACTGGCCTTGGATCATCTTGCTGGACATTAGGCTTGATGCTTGGCTGCAGTCTCGCTATAGCTGACAAGCTTTCACTGACTCGCTGGCTGCCTGACTGGCTGACTGACTGGCTGACTGACTTACTGGCTATTATTTCTATCCCTCCCTTTAGCTATGTAGTAAGCCCATGACATTTGAACAGGGACTGGCCATGACTGTCAGGGAATCGTGCTAAAACACTGCAGCATAGATAAGAGCCACCGAGCCGGGATGTTCCCTGCCTCACGAGTCCATCACCAATTACAGTATCAGGGCCTCTGTGTAGAGCGTCTCTTTCTCTATTTGTCATGCACCCTCTGAGACTATAATCTTTGATAACAGATTATATTCTCACACATTTCTCCAGTGGCCTGCTACTATTGCTTGACAAGCAGAGAACCATCCCTTTCAAAGAAACTGGATTTTATACATTGTTGACTGAGGAGGGGCCATGGAATTGGAGCGATAAATTACACAGACATGTTGTCGGACAGTCGTATCACTTGCACTGCGTTGAGAGTAGAGACAAAAGCTCAGTGACATACTGCACCTACATGGAGTTTATTTCTGTCTATGTTTGCCCGGTACAATGCTCCACCATTCCTTTAGAATGACCTACCCATGTCGACAAATATAATCCTTTATCATTCAATTCATGGGCTGCATAACGAAGCCATTTTAAATATTCATGACTGTATGTGTCTTTTGTGTATTTGTGTCTTTAATATGTCTAGTGCCCACTGTTTGGAATGAGCTGTTTGCTGTTTTTGAGGCCTGTGGTGATGCTGGTTGCAGCTTTCTGTCTCAAACTGTAAAAATGACCTGCAGTAATTGAGCTGTGTAAAGTAAAGACCTGGTGCGGGACTCAGTCTGCAGGGTGCTGTAGCTGTGCCACGGCCACTGCTCACAGATCTGTTCACCTGTTCGACTCAGTACACAAATCGACAAACTGGAAAATCAGTTGTCATTGCTGTTGACATGATCGCCGTCACCTATGTTTATGAGTCCCAGCTGCTAAAGGGCACTGGTCACCTGTTTATTAATAATTAGAGTATCACATGTCAAAAATCGCACCATATTTGACACTGCACTTCCTTGGGCCCTTAACAATACACGTGGCAAGTGTGAGATGTGTGTTCCACAGGCAAAGAGGGAGATTTGGAATTATATTATAGATGCTGCTGTGCATAATTGTCTCCTCTGCACATCAAGCCCTTGTTTTTGCCAGTGTGTTAATCAGAGAGTGAGTGTGTGTGTGTGTGTAGCAGGGTCAGGTGAAGAGCTACGACTCAGATAAATGAGGTTAATGTGAGGTTGCACTGTGGCCGGGCTAGTCCTGCTTCTTTGACACTGTCATCTACCATCAGCTGCCAAAGTAGGGAAGGAAATTTGGCTGCAAAATGGTTTAGGGACACACCTGCCCTGGTTGTGCACTACACATTGTTTAGAGTAATGCATGCTGTAAGGTAGCAATGTTTGTACAACCACAGACAGACAAACTCATGTGTCGTCTGGGAGCTCACATCAATCTCAATGACTGCCTCGTACATGACATTCATTATACCCACACAGTAACAGCAGATGTTTATATGGGCATACAACAGACACACAAACTATTGGTTCAGCTGTGCTTATGCATGTGTGCACTCCCATTACAGGGGCTTGCCCAGGGAAAATACCTGTGGTAGGAGAAGAAAGTTGACCTAATGGGAAATTACTAGGCATCATCATCAGACCAAAATAACTTTTCTTTTACATTCCATAACCTTAATGGCTCTTACAGGAACGTTTCAACTTCCCACGTGTCAGATTTCAGAAAGCCATGGTTAACGTAAGTGCTTTGAAAATCCTCATCAAAGCAAGTAAAAAGATACCTCACCTCAGGAGAAAATATGTGTCCATATTGTGTATTTATGGACTTTGTGTATTGCCGCGTTGCAGTATGTCTGTTGTGTTGATGTGGATCTGGATGATTCATTCAGTTGTCGAGTATTAGACCCTTGTGAAAGTATGTGAAGGTTTCTGATGTGGCCACTTTAATAGTAAAGTGCTCTAATACCATGATATTGAAAAAGGACCTTCCTAATAAAGACGTTGGATCAAACTTTGTTTGTCAGTTGTCGATGCAGCTTCTTTACACTCCACTCTTTACCTCTCATAACATGCACCATAAATGTCTTTGCAGTACAACTCACATAAAAATGGCCGGTGTCCGTGCTGCATTTACTCAAATGTCTGATCGGTAATGTATTCTGAGATTGTTATTTCAATATCACCACAACACTTGAAGACATCCTGCATCTAGACAGATTCTGAATGGTTTCTTACTATGCCTGCCTTTCAGATGTGCGGCGTTAACCGCTAACCTAAAAACACGCGAAACTTCCCTCTTTCAATCAAAACTCTCACCGCCAATCAGCCTCAAAACCCAACAGAATATCTTTCTGAGTAAAAAGATGCTTTTCCCCCCCGTTCCTCTGCCTCTCTCAGCCCTGTGCTTTGGGTTTTTGAGGCGAGCGCACAGTCATCTTGGCTTAATGCTACATGACGTGCCATTAGCTCTGCTAGCGATGTGCCCCCACACTACCTCTAGCGCAGCTGCCTGAGATGGATAGCTGAGTACATTTGCAACCTGACAGGACACGCTACCTAACTGTAGACTACGGGGGGTGGGGGGGTGGAAGTACAGGGCTAGTGTAACACTTTAAGAGGCACTTCATGGATACCATATACACAAAAGCAAGGGGACTGGTGTTTTAAGAGTGTCTGTGTGTGTTAGGGGTGGGGTGGGGTGGGGGTGGTCCAAGCATGTGGGGCCCAGGTGCAGTCATTGTAAGTAAAGCCTGCAAAATTAATGTAGTTGCAGAGTGTCAAACAAAATACGGCCTTCAGAACCACCATCTTTAATGTACCCCATATTTATTAAATATTAATTTACCTTTATCAATGGGGCAATCTCTCCCTATAATTATAGTGTAGGAACAATATATGTCTGATACTGAAGAAAAGGGATTACCCTTAAATCTCATTTAGAGCTAAATGCATTGGAAGCGTGACAAAAAACCCAGTATTCATTTTAGAATGTAGTTCCTTGTATGTGTGTGTTTGTGTGTGCATTAATACGTGCCGGTGTATATTTCACTACCTATCTATTTGCTGAGCTGCAATAAATATTGCCTTTATCAACATGACCTGTAGGCTATCTGCATTCCATAAACGCTTCTCCTGGAACTGATCATTTGTGGTGTCAAACTATTTTCTGTTTGTCTTGTAGATGTTGAGACCTGGTGATAAAAAAAAAGAAACATGAACACTTGCAAAAGTTCACATATAAAAAGCATCCTTTTAATCCTAAACCACAACATGGTGTTCCCTCTCCCACAAACACCCTCTGATGTAATTCTCGGAAACCTTGCACAAGGCTGCTAAGAAGTTGCTGGATTTGCAGGTTTCTATTTGAACTTTTAGCAACAGTTTTCCTCCGTCCTAGGTGTGTTTGCCAAGCGCAACACATGATTTGAGGCCACTAATGATAATACAGCTGAGTTCCAGCATTGGAGGAGAGATTTGTAGGGTTTAATGTTGTTGTTGTTTTCTTCTAATCTTTTAAAACGGGGGAGGAATTGTTTCATAATGCCTAGTAAAAAGTAGTAAGCTTGTGTCCGGTGAGAAGAGAATTACCTTTTGGCTGTGATTTGAACCTTCCACCAGTTTTCATCTGCACTACCAAGGACAACTTTTGTCAGTGGCTATAAACTGGAGAGCTTATGTTTGCTGACGGTTGTGTCCAAGTTATTTTGAGTGAAAAAACTAAAATAAACAAACACTAGTGGTTCCCCCTAATTTCTGATGTATCTGAGATATACTCAGCATTTGGGAAAAAATCCTGTTCATGCCCATTTTAGGTCACTGTTAGTAGTACAACGGTTCATCTCAGGCTAATTTTCTTGTAAATCCACAGAACTGAACATAACAGAAGTTTGTCTCTCTCAGACCAAGGAGCCGTGAGTCATTACAGATTTCCAGCCTGATTCTCAACATTAGGGTATGACTGTATGAGCTTGATTTGGCTGAAATATGTCTGTGTCTGATCAGCTCAGGAGATATCTGAGATTTAATCAGTGGTTGTTTAGTTTTCTTTTTGGGCACAGAACAGAGAAAAGTGCTTGGTTCCAAGCAGTATAGGTCCATGTTTTGGAAAACGATTGATACTTGAAACTATGGTTAAAAACAACCAAATGTTCTATTCTAAGAAGGTGTGTAGCATAACATCAGGCAACTCCTCCTACTTTATATCAGAAATCACAATATTCAGAATCCCAGGTGTTATCTGAGGACTGTTGCCTCATTCGGTTAAATATCTAAATAAAGAGATTTGTTTTCCTTCACCAGATAAGACTTGACCAGTTTGCTGTTCAGAGTACAGCTAAAGCAACGTGACATTTGACTTCTACGAGAGCTATTTTTGGATATGAGGTTTTCCGTGAAAAGTTCAGAGGTGACAAACGAAATGCACCAGTGATACCTTCATAGTGGAGATAAAGTTTGAACACAAAATGCAGTGACGCAACTGCTGCTGCTTGGCTTTCAAACCAATGTCTGACAGTTCTATTACCCAAGAAACGTCTCAGTAACCAGCATTTTGCAAAAGCAAGACAAGCTTCACGGCCACTGAATTTGACTTTAATGGGGCCTTTCAATTCCCCAGGATATTTTTTAATCCTTTGAATTGATTATTTCATTTTTCGGCTAAAATCCTGTGTGTAAGCTTTTCTTAAAAGGCGCAATGATATGCAGTGAGACCATATTCTATTCACAGACAACCACTTGGAATTAAAAGCTAATTTATTACAAGAAATCCACAAAAGATTTCTAGATCGTATTCACATATTTTGTGCAACATGGAGGTCTCTTTGAACAGTTTGTGGACCCCTACAGAGCCCTTGATGGGGGGGGCTTAATGTCTATTTGAGGTATTGAGAATGCTGTTATAAAAGAATTATGTCCACAATCCTGTCAAGTGCAAAGCAGCAGGAAAGCATTTTGTCTTCGGGGGATGAGTAGAAGGGAGGGGCTGAGGTTTTAACAAAAGGCATCTCTCTTGTCTGTCCAGCTCCAATAAGTTGTTGGCTCTTTCGCTCTCCGCTCCTCTCCCTCGCTCCTTCATCAGGGGAATCACTCAGTTATTGAACCAGTGCTATGTGTATTGGACATAGAGCTTCTTGGATGTGTGCGTGTGTGTGTGTGAGGTGAGCTGGAAGAAACTGCAGTAATTTTACACAGCTAGAACTGTGAGCCTGCCCCACTTTCAGTCTTTTAATCATGTATAGACACTTGGGGCACTCCTGTGAGCGAGTATGTGTCTGTGTGTGAGTGTGTGTACACATGTATGTGTACTGTAGCTGTGTAAAGTGGAGTACGAGAGAGGATTTGGTACAGTATGTACCAGACGAGATTGCACTTAGAACTCCCTGACCTGGGACTACCCTCTGTGGGACTACCCTCTGCGTGTAATGCATATGTATTTCCCTCTATAGAGAAAATTGAATATGGTAATATTATAAATATGTTAAATGCTATAGTTTCGATACTACATTACACGCCTATATCTAGTATTGTGTGTGTGTGTTTGTTTATGCACAAAACGACTCGACAACACAGTCCTTTCACCAAAGGACAGTTTTTCACCAAAGTCGGTGGTAATATAACCTGGGATGGTATCTCCAGATGAATAACTTTTGGCACTGATCAGTCGAGTATGGCAGCAAACGTTGACACTTGCACACAGTACCCTCTCATAGAGGAAGCCGGTATTAATCAACGGTCTGCCTGCTGAGAGCTGGTATGCTTATCATGTGAACGTGCACAGCGAAAACTAAATCTGCTGAGTTTACGCTGAATTTGTATTGCCTGCAGCGAGCGGTAAAACTTTAGGGTTGTTTCAAAGTGCCACTGATGCAGGCAAGATCTCTTCCAGTGCTTCTTCTGATTTTGACAATAGGTCTACGTAATTGCCTGAGACAGTGAGAGCCCCAGTGACGGCATGGTCTCAGATCTGTTTTGTAAAAAAAGTTAAATATTTTGAAACCGTGGCAGGACACATAGTACATTCACCACTTGCACAGTATATGCATTCATTTCAATCTGGATATATATAGCTCATTCTTTGTTTATCTGTAGTAACTGGTAACACCTATCCACATCTAAAAAAATTCTCCTTTGTGACACAGTATGTGCGTGTTTGTGTGAGTACACATTTGATATAATTGGTTCGCCTCCACAACAATGAAATCTCAGTATGACCTTGCAGCAGTTTGTAGCCCCATGGTGCCCATCCCTGTGACTAACACCCAGTCTAACAAGCTGCCACAAGCTACTGCACTATTGTACTTGACAAGAACACAGTATAAAATATAGTAGGGCAGTGAGCTCCCACAAGCCTCCCCTGTGTGTGAGGCACAGTACGTTGTATTTTTTTGTATATATCTGTGAGGGTATAACGTAATACCCTGGCTCAATGACTACAATTGTAAACTGGAGGTTGACATCATCTTTTAAAATAGAGCAGCATTAACTCCTAACACTGTGGATGTATTTAAGCCACGACAGTGAGCTCACTGAAGGAGACAAAATGCTCAAAGATTACATGTGACTCTCACACTACTTCGTCTTTCCCCCTTCCTTGACATACCTGTACAAACCAAACATTGGTATATTTGCTGGGAGGCACTAGTCATTGGAATAAAAATTGCAGCAAGACTTTCCAGAATTTGTTTTGGATTTGACCAATGAGTTTAGTATTCCTATTTACTTCTACTCCAAGTGTATTGGCGTTTTCTCATGGCTGCAGGGATAGAAGTCACACTAAGCACTAGAAGTGCCTGGGCCCTGGAAACAGGGGAGCTATGCAGTACATCTCCCGCTTGACACGCATTGACAGTGTAGCTCACTATGGAATGCAAACAGCCAGGCAGGGTGTGGCTACGCTATGTTAGCGGCTCTGACCCTGTGACCTTGGTTATATAACCGATTGTAAGTGCTTTGTCAGAGTCTGTTGTGTCATGCGGCTGTTATAACAAGACTGCGACATAACCTAAAGTCGCAAGAACCGACACTACTGACCTTAAACGCCTGAAGAGTTCTTATTTCTGAGGAGGCTTTGTTGTCTTTCCTGATGATTTAGCAGATTTAAATGAGCACCTATGATGCTCTCGTACTTTGTCAGTGGTCACAAAGGTCATGGTGTACGAACACACTCAAACGCATATGCACATAAATATACACACATGCCACATAGCAGCCAAGGTTAAACAAAGATAACTGGACTTTATTTGGGTTAAGGGCAGTGCAGCATGCTGGAAGTGAGCCATGACCTGACACACACAGACACACACACACTCCACTGTCAGTGTTGGTCTCTGCTCAGTCCTCTGTCTTGTAGTTCCTCTTTTCCCTTCGCCCTCTCTGTCTTGTTCATCAGACCTTGGAGCCAAATCTCGAGGGACAGCTGGCGGTGCAGCGTGAGCACCTGCATGTTGTGTGTTTGTGTGTGTGTGTGTGTTTGTGTGCATCTTTATGATTGCGGCTATGTACATCGGTGGGCCTGGGAGGGGGTACCTGCAGTGATCTTGCCAAAAGTCTTTGTGTCCGTGTGTGTGCATTCAGTGTGTGCATGTGAGCACCTGTGCTGCCAGCAGGAACCTGTCACAGTCGCGATGCTTTGTGACGTATGCCGGTGACTTCCTAAGGTCGTGCTGTGAACCCTATAATAACTATTATCTTCCTGCGGTCCACTCACCTTCGTGTCCAGAGAAGGGTATTAAAGTATTCGGTGCATTACAGATATATGATCGAATATGTTCAGAAAAGTGTGAGTCTTTTACTCTTGTTTGTGATATTTTGACTCTGACATTGTCAAATAGTCTTTCACACAGTGAAAACAAATGAAACGCTGTTCATCCAGCCATAAAGAGCCTTCCTACACTAGTTCAGTGTTACTGTGTGTAAGTGTCAGCACAGTGTCAGCACAGCCCTAAGGGTCGGCCATGTACCCACTCCACTGCCGAGTGCCTCAGTTTGCATGAACAGTTTAACCACAATTAAGGAATGTTTTTCTTTTTTGTTTATATTTAACCTAAGAGGAATTAGGGAAAATTATTTTACTATCATTCAAAAACCTTTTTGGCTCACAAAGTAATTGTTAGGCTGGAGTCAGCAACTGTAAATCAAGAGGATTTGTGTTAGGGCCAGACGGATATAACAGTTGGTCAATTGATTTCTATAGGCAGCAGCGTGTATGTTAAACGATATGCCTCAATATGGAAACTTTTTCTGAATATAATGCAGAAAAAAGTGGTGTCATCATTGTTTGTTTAGCAAGGACAATAAACTTCTCCCTTTTATATTTATACTGCATAGTAGTTGTCGTCTCTGGGCAGTTGAAAAGAGGCAATAAAACAGAAAGAAAGACCTGTCATCTCCACTATTAATGGACCGACAACCTCTAACAACCTACTTGAGTAAGAATATTGATCGATATATCTATCAGAATTCTTTACTCTCTAATAGTGTATTCAGTGTTGTCACTTAAAATCCAGGATCAATCAGGTTCTAATTCTGCCTGTGGTTCTCCACTATCAAATATTTGCTCTTTTAGTTAAATCTTTTAGCCATTTCCTTTTGTATTTGACCCACTTTCTTTCTATCAAGCACTATGGTTCTCTGCTTCTGTTAGGAGTGGTCTTGTCTGATGCATTGGCAAATTTAAAAATAGCTCAATCTGATCCTTCTTGTAACTCTCCACTGTGTGCTGTCCTATCAATTCGATTTGCATTCAAACATAGAACAATTTATTTCTTTAAATTTTAAATTTGGGTTTAACTTTTCAGCAATGCAGACAACTTTGTGATATGACGAGGACTTAACTTATATTTAAGCGAGTTCACCTCGATGTTCTTTGTTGGAAAGTGCCTCTTCAAAATTATTTTCAGTCTGAACCATTTGTCTTGTGGCTTGTTCAAACAACGGGGCCATTAAAATGAAACCTGTAAATGCATGACATAAAGTATAATAAAAAGATTACAGGTCAATTCAGCTCACTCTGACAGCGAGTGGGATTGTGGGGCTGAGTGCGAGTAAAGGTTTGTTGTCAAGGAGTTGAACAAGGTCTCATGAAAACAGCTTGTATCTCCTTGCTGTAATTCTGTGGTAGAACATCTGTAATCCAGCCATTATACCTGCCGGCTGCCTCGTTGTCAGATTACTGCGGCAGAGGACTCCCGTCGCTTTAAGACTGTTTGCCACCCTTTTAGACATCACTTATTTCAGTATTTGATCAATTGAATGCCTGTTTTTAATTATATTCATTATTTGACTAAATGAATTGCACCTAATGTAATGTGCTTCTATTTTTTCTCTCTGTGGGGTGCGCATGATGTTTATGTTGTGCACTGAGGTATTTGTGTGTTATGTAGGTTGGTGAGATGATTTACTCTTTGTGTAGAAGACATTAAGAGCTTTCCATATTTATGTTTTTTTTTCAGATTATATGTAAGTGTGTGTGCGTAGTGTAACGTACAGTCTGCATGTGAGAAACGGAGAGAAAGACTTGGAGGAGGATCAAAAGCTGCAGAGAATTACTATGCATGCGTGGGCAGGATATGTCTTTTGAATGTTTGGAAACGTGTACGTGGACGAAGGTGCTGTATGTGCGCATGTGTACATCTTTGAAGATGTGACTCCGTGTTTTCCCCGCAGGCCCCCCTCGGAGCATATTCCCCTTATCCCAGTGTTGGGATCTTTAGTGGACCGATCAAAGCCAGGCTCCCTGCGACTTCCCTCTGCGCTGTAACGTGGTTCAACTGAGGAATGCTGCGTAATTCCCTTAGGTGGCAGCTTGTGCTCTGATGTTCGGCGTTGGCGCACTCTGTCAGTCTCACATTATTCCTCCCCACACACATGTACAGTACGTTCACATGGGTAAATGCTGTACATCCAGCACATGCAAACACACGGAGGAAGGCATTTCCTTCTCAGTTGCTCAGTAACCTTTTCTCTTAATACTCACAGCTTTTTCTTTTAATACTTGAATGTAATAAAAAAGACCAAACACAACCTTGACCTAGTAGTTCCTACTCATCATTACATTAATCAGCTGTTATTATTAATTCACAAAATGTACAATCGCATCAGGAGATGCTCAATTAACCTGACACAGAGGAATTGGAGATTGATGTGTTTCTTTTCACCTAAACGTGTGTAGTGTTTTTTCTAGAGAGCTGGTTCCAGATGATGTCTCAATACGGTGTGCGTGCTAACCGATATATTTGCTGGCGTATGTTGTTTCATCTTGATTTTATCTTGATTTTATCATGATTTATCGCCCTACACCAGGCTACCTTTATCTAAATTGTGTACAGAGTGTTGTCTATCTTAGCTTAGGCATTGTGTATGCATGCAGGCTCTATGAATGGTAGTGGGGACGTGTCTTGTATTTATCAGCAGGGAAAAAACAGCATGATCATCAGGTACACAGAAGCACATTTGGGCAGCTTTTAAAAGCACTGAACTTTGACCTGTACTGAGTGTTAGCGGGTGAGTTGCATAACCAGGAGGCAGTTCATGTTTCCCTGTGAGTCTCATTGTACATGCAGGTCCCCTGTCTCCTGTGTGCTTTCCAGTTTAACCATACCAGCATAATAGTTCAAAAACAATATTGCCAAAAAAAATTGATGTGACTAAAGTGAACTTGTGTCTGCAACTGAACCGATGAAACAGATAACATATTTAAAACAGTAAAAAAAATATTCCAAAATATTTCATATGGGTTTAGTTGTTTTGAGTATTTCGTTTTTTATATATAATATTAAGGTAAGTAGGTGGAGTAGGTGTTTGCCTATTGAAATATTGTTGGCCTTTTTATTCCACACCCTTAAGCTTGATGTAGTATTTACAGACAGCAATTATTAATCATGACTTTACAGTCATAAATGGGTGATAACTATTATCAAATTTTATAATATTGATATAGTTGTGCGTTCACTTGGTGCTTTACAAGTTGAAACCTTGTTGTTGGTCCCCGATCATTTGGGTCATAGTTATACCTCTTGCATATGTTGCAGACAAGTTGTCGGGCTCAAAACACATTTTTTATTGGCCTCTTAAGGTTCATGCTGTTTTAAATACGACGTAACCATCACTATACGCCAATGTGTCAACTAGAGGGCAGCGCACACAACAACAAACATGGCAACGCTGGAGGAGGTTGTGGTTAAGGTCAAATCATATAGATGCCTGTAGTTTCTTACCGTCTCTTGCATATCTGTCCTCAAATAGTTCTGCCATCGTTCAAAGTTCTTCCTTGTTTCCTGTGATTGTCTTGCTTGACCTATTAGCTACACTGCCCCCCACAGTATTTTCAACAGTACTGTTCTGTTTAATCAGTTTCGTCTGAAAGCTTTTAGAAGCTGTGCACAAATACAAACACAGTTAACTCATAGTACAGGCTGACAGCTTCGTTCATTTTTCGTACACTTATCTAGCGTTGATTTTAAATGAGCCTTAAAGTTTTTCTGCAGTGATATATGCAGCTGGTGAATCCAGAGCCCTCAATGCAATCCCACAAACCATTTCATGTATTTCCTTCATATTTGATAAAGGACATTTATTTTAAACATATTTGTTTGTTTAGCAGTGCATCTTTTGCAGAATGGCCAAGTAAAAGTCAGATTCAGTGCAATTGCCTTGGTGCATTTGGTCCAATCCTTTTATTATAGGCTTCATTAATTTTTTGTTTTCATCCACATGCAAAGATACAAATAGAGAACAAAGGCAGCATAAGGAAGGACATGCTTACTGAGCCAAACAAGCTCTCAAGGGAGCATGGAGTGCCCTTCTATAACCTCCTGAGCAAGACTTTAATCACTTTAATTATGCACACAGAAGAAGCTAATGTGACTTGAAATGTGACATTGATCGAGAGGTACAACTTTCACATAAAAGATAGGGATGAAAAAAATACTGTAGCGTGCTGTAAATACAAAGAGAGTTGAGTGTCTGGTGTCTGTCTGGGTAGTAACAGTGTGGATGTCGCTGGTAACAGAAGCATTAGCAAAACAAGCTAGGTCAGCATTTTATCGCACAACCGATACTGCTCTATTCCTCATTACACACACTCACATGCACACTCACATGTGCACGCCCCACCTATGGCTCTGTGTACTCTGTTGACAGCTGTGCCTGCTGAGTCTCTTGAGTGTGCTGGGCATGTGGGTGGGGACAGGACTGTCCAACCCTGTGTGTGACTGAGGGACAGCAGGCAGGGGACCAATAGAAAAGCAGAGTGAAAGGGGTAGGGAACCGTCCCATAGGTGGATATGGACACATAGTGTACAACTTTCACAAACAAGGTGAAAGATTTGTCCCCATAAAATCCCTAGCATGAAATCGACCAGAGGTAGGTATTGAATTGAATAGAATGGAATTTAAGACAGGTGAACAGCTGAAAGTGTTTTGTATACTCTACGTTCTGCTTGTATTTCCATGCTGATTATTCTTGCATTATCATAATGAATATCTTTTCTACCTTTGTGTGTAATTTCCTCATTAGATTTTTGGCACACGGGTTGCATCTTCAAGATCTTTATTTTCATAATCCCTGTTGCAGTTACAGTATAGGAACATTTTTCATTTGGTGCAGGTTGTTCAGGTATAACTATGATGATTAAGCTGTTAATCTCGGCTTTTAGCACAGGCAGCCACTACAGTAAATGGTTTCTAAGCAGTAGTGTAAATAGAATAATAATTCTTGGTACCTGCGAAGCACAGAGAATCAATAAATGTTAAGTTTACAATGTGGTATTTTTACTTAAATATCCATATATTCTTGATTAAAATAAAAAATAAATATATATATTTATTTTTCTCCGTATCTATGCAGTATTTTTGAAATACTCAAAGAAACAAAACACATGACTGTCACAAGTCAGCAGGTCTGAAATAGATGCTAAGTTGATCTTGTGTCCATCTATCAGCCTGTGAGAGACAGACAGCATCACATTCTATAAAGACTAAAATAACTAGTTGGCCATCCTTGCTTAAAAAAATATTTTTATCAGTGTTTTCATCTTGTATGTTTGTTGTGTCTCTGTTTTGGGTTTGTGAGTCTGTACGTGACTGTAAATACAGTGCGTACGTGTGGTGCTCTGCAGGTTTCACATGCCTGCATGTTTGTAAGTCCCTCAGTATGTGTGTGTGTGTTTGTACACTTGTTGCGTTTGTGTCAACTTAGTAAAAACAAGAACACACAGTGTGCTTTAGTGGCAGTTTCTGTCCCCAGGGCCTTGTTGTCACATGATCAACTGACCTGATTTTGTGTTTCCAAGGAGATGCCTTGTTTCAGGGTTCAACTTAATGCTCAGCTCTGCCCCGTGACCTTGGGACATGTCTTTGGCCCTGTAGTAATAGTCTCTAGGGTTACTGTAATTGCAGTGGGTTGTTGCACTGAGTATGAATCCCTCTGCCTCAGTTTAGGCACATGTAGATACATTTATTTACCAGGGAAAAAATTTACTTTCTGATTTTCAGGGATACGCCTGGATGACATATGATAAAAAAGTCTTCTTGGGTTTTCACTATTCTCCATTTTAATGCAAAACCTAAACCAAGTGAGACAAACGGTCTAGAGTTTTTTTTACCACTGCATAGAGAGAAAGTAATAGCTTTAGAACAAGCCAATGTCTTATGTTTCAGGACTAGACAGTGTTCATCGATTCCAACTATAGACCTTATATAAAGATGGATTACACGACAGAGGCTTGCATTCGTATCATTGAAGCCTTATTGTGTTACTAAGAGTAGTGTGTGTTATATAGTGAGTCTTTAAGAGGTGATCTGCCCGTGTTTCCTTTTTCCAGTTTAACTCACAGGAGTTTCTGAACACTGGTGTAACATGTTCTGCTGCCACAGGGAAATGATTTCACGACAAGTGAACAAGACTCTTTGGCTTCTCCCCCGACGTCTTTTACTTTGCAAAAAATTCAAACACGGTGAAAATCTGTCAAACAGGCAATAATTACATATGAAACACATGACCTCAAAGAGACTTTTTAATATATCAACTGTCAGGGAACATATTTAATCGGTCAACTGACTTGTGGAAAAAGGGCTGTCTGTAGACTTGCAAACTAAGACAAAGTTTGGTAAGCAGCCAAACGCTGATACATTGTCTGATGACTTTTAGAGGAGAACAAAATTGCAGAACAAATCTACTCTATAATTATTTTAATACTAGTCGTAATTTATTTGGTGCGCAGTGCTATCAATCACAAAAATGTGGAGGATTACTTCAGTATATAACGATCACTTCATCAGCGAGTATTTTTCCCTTTTTCTATTTGCTTATGTTTTGTAAAGTACTGTAATGATAATGGTCCAACATAAGATGAAATGCATATTTTCCCATTGCACAAATGCCTCGGTCAAAAACAATCCTCACCCACTCTTCCCTCGACCCCACCAAACATATTTGTGACTATTAATCATCGCATTAGCAGAAAAACCACTTACTATTTGTTGTAACTACTCCGTCAGACGAGTAACCAAACAACAACAAAATCAACAGATTTTCCGTTCCTCAGAAATATTAGTTTTGTCACCAGCTCTTCATTTCATCACAACAGTCCTCAGCTTACCGGAGGCATTTGGTTCAAGTGAGACGCCGTCCTCGCCAGAAAGCCAGCCAGCCTCATCAGAGAGACCTAAATGCCTCCAAATAACTGTTTTTGTTTGGAGGAAAAAAAGGAGGACACACGCCTCAAACCAGTGTCTCTTGCGGGTAAACACAGTGTGGTTGCCATGCCGATGGGGCGTCAGTGTATAAATAGCATGGGTGTTTGTTCTGAATACTCCTAAGAGAGAGCGGCACGAAGAGGGAATCGCAGGGGGACAGTGATAGTCACTGCACGAAATCACAAGCACAGTCTGAAATGAGAATCTTATGAAGGAACAACCAATGCAAACATAGACTGTGTGTGCCTTTGGAAAACTGGACTCTGCTCACATTGTAGATACAGGAGCAAATACTATGGAGTTAACAAGTTAACAGGTTGCATCTTTGAATTTACACACCCATGTGTCATGGGAGACCATTGTCCCCATTGGTTTTATAGTTTTTTTATTTTAAGTCTCTGCTGAAAGATTAGTTTAGTATTCTTTGTTTTCAGAAGAAAGTAGATGATCTGAATACAAGAGATTTAAGGAGACTTCATTTAAATTTGGGTTATAACTTGAATAGGTTTACAATCTCCAATGTTCAGAAATCGCATCACTTTCCTTATATTGTGAAGATACACAAAACACCCATATAACACACAAGAGGAATGCTGAACTGAAAAAGCATCATATGTCTCCTTCAAGATAAGGTTTTAGTGAAATCAAAGTATTCTGCACAACTGCTATTAAAACTGAAAGCAAACCCTCTTGTGAAAAACAACACTTGTCTGAAGGTTAAGCTGAAGATTGTGATTACAAAGTATGGCTTCTGGTTATTATGCAGTGATAATTGAGGTAGAACAAGCAATAGCTGTGACCTCATTACATTCTACAAAGTTTTAACAGAATATAGACTAACACATGTATTTGAAATTTGGGTTAATGTTTCCCCCGTCTCTCTCTCTCTTTCCTGTAGGGAATGGTGACAGCACCTGCAGACAGACAGACGTGGACAGACGGTGCAGGCATCTGGGACGCTTCCCTCCCACTGGTGGAGAGATCCAGACTTAACACCAGGAACCGCTGCTCCAGTCGTGTGACAGCTCTCAACTGAGCGTCAGGCTCCACCTACTCCGCCCAAGTGGCTCTGCCTCCTCTGCTCAGGTAGGATGGAACTTCTGTTTGTAGCGTGAAAGTAAAACTCATCAACCAAGAGGTCAAATGGATGGTGAGGGATTAGGGATGACAACTGGCATCTTAAATTTCTAACCGGCCACAACTCATTGACAGCAATGTGATGTAACACTCTCTTGCATGATTCTGTATGTTGTGAATTATCCTGTGTCAGGTCACACTTATTGTTTGAACCCTTGGGGGCCTCAGTCCCCAGCCAGGAACCCTTGAGTCATTGAGCAATTAATACAGTTGTGGTGTGGAATAGTCACATGAGCAGACGTACTGAGTGTTTTCTTGGGGGGGTTTATGTCTATGTGGCTCAGACGATATTCTTGTCCGGGCCTTTCTGCTCGTATCATTCTTCGTGCTTCTTTCTTCTCCCTTCATGTGATTTGACTTTTCATTGCATTCTTTAGTGTCTGATTCTTCGATTTGACCCTCCCACTGCGATGTCTCTCAACTCAGTTTTTGCCGATTTATCTTCTGCCAACCTCCCTCCCTGTCGGTCTTTCGCCCTTCTCCTCTCTCAGTGTCTCGACCCCATTCTATAACTGAGCTGGATCCCCCCCTCCCCTCTTTTCACTGTATCTATTGAAGCCCCTCCGTCAGTCCTTTATCTCCATCTCACCAGCTGTGTGTTGAGGCTCAATTCTGTCCTACGAGGCAGAGGAGAGTGAATAGAGTGACTTACTGAGGACAGTGAGGAAACCAGTCTTCCTCTCCTCTCCTCTTCTCTGTTTACAGCCTAATCTATTTTTAAAAAGTTACAAAACCCAAAGTATCTTCAGAGTCTCATCCCTGCTTACCTGCTTTTTGCTAAACAGTTTTTTGTATATTACCCTTCAGCATTATTATACAGTTGCAATTGACCCACCAGCAACATCATTAGAATTTTCTGTGTATACTTCAGTGTGTTCTGGGACTTGCCTCATAACTATACAAATATGTTTTGAAGTACGGCCTAATTAGTTTATTAAATTAACTAATTCAAGGAGGGGGAAAAAGAAGGAGAGCATCCTAGAGAAAGTTTGAAGCAAAGGTAAGATAGATGTAGATGAAACAAATGTAAGACAGTTATATAATTACATCAAAATGCTGCTACAAAAGAGCCTCATTTGATAAATTTAATTCCATGTCTTGGCTCTATTTTGCCTCCCTAGTCTCCTCCTTCCTTCACACATCAGACTGGGGCTGGAGAGAAGTTAAACATTTCACTCTTGCCATCAATCTGTTTCCTCTCTTTCTCTCTCTCTCTCTCTCTCTTTTGTAAATCCGCCGTTGACAGTCGGCTTTCTCTGAGCAGAAAGCCTCAGAAATGAGCAGATGGAGGGCTGACAGTCTCGAGGCTCCAACAATGACGCCGGGCGGCACTTCGTGGTGATCAACACATGTCAGAAAATGGCTGTTAATGGGAGCACTATATAGAGACTGTCAGTCATCAGCTATACGTGGGCTGGATCCATTTTAGCCTCGCTGCCTGTTAGCGAGGTAGAGTCAGAAATCACGGTTTGTGTTAAGATGTTTGCCTTAGAGCATTTTATTTACTCATCTTTGCAAGTGGTAAAAAAACATTTTTAGTTTATAAAATGATGATTGTTTGGTTTCTGTATTTTTGACTGTGTTAAAAAGTTATTACTTTTATATGAGTCCATGTTGAATCCACTGTAGCTGTTTGGACAATCAGGTGTAGTAAACAACACATGACTGTTGTGAAGTTCCTATTATTTAATTGTAATGCATTGTTTGTATGGAGGTCTGGTAAACATGCACACATTTGACACGTAACTTCAATATTAATGGCACTTAATGTTTTTAAATATTAAATATGTATTTATTTGGGTTTAATTGGAGGTTTGCTTTAAAGGAAATAATATTTTATTACAAAATTCAGCTAAAATGAAAGAATATTAGATTAAAAACATGACGTTGCGTTTTCATACTTTAGTTTTTTAGTGTCGGATAAAGGTGTCTATCTAAATTTAAAGTAAAAACACTTTTACAATGTTTTTTATTCTATCAAAGGTTGATAATGATGAATTATCAGTTAATTGTCAGTCAAACTAAAAGATACCTTAATCTTTACTTATGTTAGGTTTAGAAAGAACCTTGAAATGAAGAGGTCATCCCTTTACTATCCTCCCTCTCAGTATGTTAGCATGGTTTCCCCCTACTCAGCCCCCCACTGAAAGCTGTGCTCTGCTTTATTTGATCTGGGCTCGGATTGAATTGGTTTTGAGGAGCAAGAGAAATGCACACTCGCACGTATACACACACCTGAGACTGCCAATGGCAACAGCAGCTGCCCCACACCACGGAGAGAGGGGAGAGTAAAGCTGGAAAGTGAGATTTATGAGGAGTTTGAGGAGGTGTTGAGAGAATAAAGATGATAGGAAAGGGTGGTAATTTTGTGCTGACCACAGACAAGCAGAAAGAACTACATTAATACATTTATTCCATTTCTCTTTTTTTCTCCTCTGTTCTCTTCTTCCTTCTGTTTTCTCTTCAGTTCTCTATCCGTGACCCCTCTCAAGTCTCACTCAGCCCTGCTTTTGTCTCGTGCACACACACTCACACACACACACACTCACACACACGCACACACACACACACACACACACGCACCACACACACACACACACACACACACACACACACACACACACACACCACACACACACACACACACACACACACACACACACACACACACACACACACACACACACACACACACACACACACACACACACACCAGTGCTGTTTCTGAACACCAAACAATTACATAATTACCCTGCCCCGTGTCGCTGAGTTCACCCAGTCTGCTGGTTGTTTCTGAATCACTGAGAGAGAGAGAGAGAGAGAGAGAGAGAGAGGTAGAGGATACAGCGCGATGAATGAAAAGAGAGCTGTTTTCGAGGTTTTGCATATACAGAATTATCTTAACCAAAGAGAGGGAATATAACACATTGAAGTAAAAATGTGTTTGAATATTTTTTCACCAAGGTTTTAAAAATGTATAATCATGTCTCTTGTGTAAAGATATTTGTCTGGACATTTGTATGAATGTGAAAAAGTAGGAAATATTGTTTTAACACAGGTGGTGGATCATTATAGAGGAGATTATATTTGAACTCAGAAGTTATCTTTTCTTTATTTATCCTTAATTCAACGAGGAAGGTACAGTATTCACACAAACATGGTAAAACACAGCAAACAGATTTAAAACTATACATAGAAGCATGAAGTTAAAAAGAATAATATAAAATGAAGGGCACATGACAGAGGTTCCTTCTTCCATTATAAACTACAAACCACGCTTGCTGTTGCCTTGGCAATAGCAATGAATGAATTGAGACACCATTTGATGACATCACTAATTGCATCATCAAAGGTCACGCTCCAGCTTGACGGGCGCTGCACTAGTCCAACAAACGGACTTGTTAACCTTTGCAATCTCTCACGATCTAGTTTCCATATTAACTGACCCCATATGTGTTGCGGACCTAAAACTGCAGCATTAGCCTTTCTATTAGGTTTAAAATTCCGTAGCAGAGTGGTACGATACATCTTCTGTTTTTCCTGCCAAACGCCATTCGACAAAGCAGTTCTGTCGTAGCTCTGATAAAGACAGAATCGTAAAAAGGAATTTTCCCCCACATAAGAGGAATAACTCTTTTGCAGTAAACTACAGCAGGAGCGCCTTATCTTCCATACAGCTGCCGTCTGTTCACAAAGGAGAGATGTTGAAGTCGAGCTCAATAATCATACGGAAGGTCCAATGGCTTCTCCCATAGGAGCTAATCAGCGTGTATATCTCTGCTCAGCTTCGCCAGTGTGTTCCATTACTCCGTCCTGATAAACATCACTGGGTGTACTCTTGTACTCTGTTTAAGTGTGTGAGTCAGTGTCTGGCGGTCGGCATGTTGGTTGTGTTAATACAGCATATACCTTCATCTATACGTGATTGTGTGTGTGTTTTCAGTATAGTACGTGGGTGACCATGCTACAGAGAGACAGTTTGTGTTTGTGCTCCATAACATACTGAATGCATATGTATGTGAAATGTGAAATGTCATATGGAGCTGTGGGGTATTGACTGGAATTCAGCCATCGGCATGGAAAAAAAAACATGATGATGTGGGGCCTTTACTAATGAGCCATACATGCGTGACTGTATGCAGCGGGATGGGGGCTCGATGCCCTATGTCTGTGTTCTGTATCTTTGTGTGCGTGCACTCTTTAATATGTAATTTAGGAATTTAAGACTCTTTGTGTGGGCTCCATTATTCACACAGACGGTCTTGTCTACTGTCTGCATGATTAATCCACTGTCCTTCCTAACTCCGACCCACTTTTGCTGCTCTTTTCTTGGTTTGCTCCTGATTACCTCCTGCTTCATAGCATTAAGCAATGAGAAATGATGACTGGAATCATCTCTGGCTGGGCTACACTGACTAATTGGCCAGAGCGATCTGATTGCATTAGATGTTATTCCTTCAGGGTATTCCCTGTCCTCTCGCCCCCGCTTTGAAAGATATCCCACGCTGTTTGCAGCTTGTGCAACATATTGCTTTTGTGAAGCATTTGTTTTTATTTTATTGTATTCATAAGAGGAAGACACATAATCAACAATTGGTTGTAAGCAGGTCTGGAAATTAGCACATATGATTTATGGTATGTGTGTTTTATCCTGAAAAGTGAATAATGATGAAAGCTATTGTTGCTGTTGAGCCTCTTCTGATCTTGTTAATGGTTTATAATCTAAAATGCAAGATATCTCAAGTAATTACAAACATGCTTCATGGACTAAAAAGTCTTTTGTTGTGTGGATGCTGTGGGTGATCCTGTGAGAAAGCAATAAAAGCCCAAAAAATTAAGTTGGGCCTAAGATTTACTCAAACTCACGAGAACTCTTTTCCCTCCTTCCGCATCTCCTCACCTGCCTTCTCTTTTTCACAGAAGCCCCTATAAGAGCCACCTTTTCAAGTTAGCTAAAATGATTATAGTAATGGATGCCCGACACTCCAACCTCTCTCTCGCTCTCCTTCAAAGTAACCACTCACTTGTACATTCTGTTCTGTACATTAGCGTGGCCCCCGGGATGCCCCCGCTCGCTGTGGCTTAATGCAATCACACCTCCAGTATAAGTGTACTATGAGAAAGGGAAAGACAATTGAGAAGAGACATGGAAAAGAAGGGGAGATCAAGAAGGGGACTTGTGGGTGGCAACTGGCAGGAGTGATCACATCAGAGGATGATAATTACCTTCAGGTGGGATCCAGACGTCATGCAAATTAGATAATTTACAGGTTTTCCTTTCAGTCAAAGTAACAATATAGTTTCTTTGAACAAATGTCATCGGTACAATCATGCAACTACTTCTTGCCTCTATATATTTTAGTTTCCAAGGCTGATATGTGGAGCATCTTTGAAAACGACACAGGGTATAAGATTAAAGCATCTTTAAACATAAACAATAAAAAATATCTCATAAGATTAGGGAACAACTTCAGCCCAGCTTTAAATCATACTTTCATTAATTACCCTGCATGCCGGCATAGCATTGACAGATTTCCTAATGCATGGTAGGAATTACTGAGGGGGGCATCTCCAGATGATTAACTTTTAGAGCCGATCGGTGATGGGAGGCCAGAGAGATGATGATGAGCAGGGCCGGTATCAAACTGAGTTCTGCCCTAACTGCTGATAACCGTATGCTTCATGGTGTGAAAACACGCATGACTAAAGTGATATCTCTTAAGTTTTTACTAAATACTCCCTACATGCTGATGATCGTAAACAAATCATGGATGTTTTAACAGGCCAATGACGTGACTTTGTTGCCTTTATCAGTAGGATTGTGACAGGTCAATATGTTGATGTGTGAAAGAGAGAGAGAGAGAGCTAAGAGTGTTGCACATAGCTCTATAATGAAGCAACTGTGCAAAGCAATAGATTATAGTTGTGAAAAAAAATAGTTTGTATCATGAAGAAACTGTGGCAGGACAATTGTAGAATTTTGTGTATATATATAGAATAAACAATGGACGTGCAGGATCTGAACTCTGATTTATTTTCATTTGTACATATAATGATGAAACAAGAAAGCAAAATGGACCACGCATCAGAAATTGTGTTCTCAGATATTTTATTGGATTATTTGCCTGGATGTTCTGAAAGAGTTAAGAGTTCATGATGATAAACAATTTTCTCCAAGAGGAGTTGAGCTCAGTTCAGCAACATCAGCTTTTAGTGAGATGAATGGGGATGCCCTTTGTGGCACCTGGAAAGTCCTTATGCTGAGACCTATAGAGACTTTATTGCGTTAACAACTAGGCTGTATGATAAAGTGTCATCTCTCTCACCACGCACATACTTTTTTCCCTTCATATCTCACTGTCTTTCTGTGTTACTCCAACTCTGTGCCGTGTGTGCCTCTGTTATCTTGTTATTTTTTTCACCTCTTTGTCAATGTTCCCTTCATTTTTCTCTGTGTCATCTTCCTCTGCTCTTATATCCCTGTAAGTTTGCCTTTGCTCTTCGCTGCATGGCTCACCGTCGTTGACTTTGCCACTCCCTCCCATGCATATCATCCATACTTCTTTAGAAACATGTATTTGTGTCTTTGCTGCTGAGAATTTTCATTCCTACAGAGGCAGCTGGATCACTTTAGTTCTTGTCACAAGAGCTTTTACAAGTTCTGCAGTGGGATCTTACTGTTTGTCAAAAAAGAGGACGGCTGTCTAGTACCTTATAGTACTGTATATACCAGGCCCTCCTGCCATCAAGTAATTGTTGGTGCTGTCAGTACAGCAGTGCTGATGGATGGCCACTTACCAGTTTCCCCATATACTCTCCACTTACGCTCCTCTATCCTTTTATGTGTGGAGAGGTGAGCGCTAATAGCCCATTGAGCTAAACTAGTTTCCCTTCACTTGAGGGGGGACAGAGCGAACTTGGGGCTAATGTAGCACCCTGTGGTTCCCTCGATGGTATAACAATGACAGACGGGCCTCAGTTAAGCGATTTTAATGGAATAATGCAGAGTTATTATGACATGCTGCTACTTAGAGGTTTTTAAAGCTCACGGTATGTATTTGTTCACACCTCAACATCATTAAAACCACTATTTGACGTTTAGTGAAAGTTTTACTTTCCCTCAAGGAATCTGTGTGTGTTTTAAAGCTATTTCTCGCTCAGTCTGACCAGAATACTGATTCTTCATTATAAATGAATTGATTGATTAATAAGGGCCACGGTGCTGCCTCACAGCTACAGGTCCTGGGTTTTGATCTTTCTTTGAGGAATTTGCATTTATTCCCTATTTAGGGACTAGTACTTCCTCTTCCTCCCACAGTCCAAAGACATGCAGACCCAATGGGGACTCAAAATTGCCTGTTGATGTGAACGTGAGCGTCAATCGCCATATGTTAGCCCTGAGATATGCTGGTAAGCC